>CM044397.1:20730000-21100000 GCA_024322285.1 Musa beccarii
GAAGCGTCGGATGAACCAATGACATGCTGACTAATATTTGATTAAGCTTTGTAATAATTGTCTAGATCAAAGTAGAGTTTAGGTGTAATTGGATTGGAATTCGGTAAACTTAATTAGGGGCCAATTGGGCCTAGGTTTAAGTTGTGTTGGGCCAAGTGAAAGGCCTAAATAGTGACCCAATAGGTGAGTCAAGTGGTGGCACCACCAAAACAAGCGATGGAACCATTGGTGGCTTGATCTCCAAGGCATAGTCTTCGAGATTGTGTAAGGCACTAGTACCGCTAGATTGGGTGATATCGCCCAATGTCAGTTAGTGGTACCGTCAGTACCATGAAGACTCCAAGTGATTTAAATTTTGGCTCCAAGTTTGAATCCCCTTGAGGCCTATAAATACCTCTCTCATCACTAATTAGCATACACACTAACCGAGAACAAAAAAGAAAGAAAACTCTATTGTAATTATGTGAAAAATCCTCTCCTCTAGCTTTAAGTGTTGGCTAAATCTAAGAGAAGAGTGAATGAGCTTGTAAAAGATTAACTCCAGAACCTATTAAAAAGAGAAAAGGGTTATAAGGGTAGTTGGTCTTCACCCATTGAAGAAAGACCGCTAGTGGATGCCGGTGGCCTCGACGAAGGAGGAATCAGGAGTGGAAGTAGGTCGGACGACCGAACCACTATAAAATTAGTGTGTCTCTCTTTCTCTACTTGTCTATTTATTTTACAACTACTCTAATTCCACATCACTCACTTGCAAATATTTTCGAAGTTAAACATCTTTGTCGAAACGTGTTTTCATTAAACAAAGCTTTTTATACGAAATGATTGTCCCAAAAAGAGAATAATTTACCACTGTACTAATTCACCCACACACCCTCCCCTACTCTCCCTCCTCCCTCCTTGCCCCGTGCAACCGCTAGTGGATGCTAGTGGCCTCGACGAAGGAGGAATCGGGAGTGGACTTAGGTTGAACGACCGAACCATTATAAAATTGGTGTATATCTCTTTCTTTGCTTGCCTATTTATTTTGTAACTACTCTACTTCCACATCACTCACTTGCAAATATTTTCAAAGTTAAACATCTTTGTTGAAACGTGTTTTCATTGAACAAAGCTTTTTATACGAAACGATTTTCCCAAAAAGAGAACGATTTATTGCTATACTAATTCACCACACCCCCCTCTTAGTGCCATCTTGATCCTAACACTAATGTGCTATGCCTTCCCAACCACCTTAAGAGGTCCGATAAGAGCGTGATATGCTCATCTAAAGTTGCTCTACATTAGCTCCTTTGCTTAACTTACAAAAGAGTTCAAGCTTCATTTCTTGAGAATATGTGCCTAAGGTCATCGACGATGATGCTTGTCAAGCTAAGATGAGGCCATTGGCAGGACACTCTCAAACTTTGTCACCCGATTCACCAATAAGATCTGAAGCATGGATAATGCTTACCTTTCGCTCATGATTCAGTCTTTTATAATGGGATTGAGGTCCCCTCGCGATTTTTGGTTGTTGGTGGAGAAGACACTGATGATGATTCTTGAGGTACTTTAAAGGGCTAATCAGTATATTGTCACCAATACAATAATCTCGGGTAAGTGAGGAGATCCTCACAAGGGGCCAAGATAGGAGTAACTACAATCCACCCTTACCTTAAGGTCACCACGATGGAGGGAGGACTTAAAACCTACCATGACATAAAGACTTGAAATCCACTATAATGGAGGAAGAACTTAAAGCCTGCCACAATAAGAGGACTTGAAATATACTACAACAGAGGGAGAACTTGAAGCCCGCCATGATAGGACCTAAAATCCACTTTGACGACGGGAGGACCTAAAATCTACCACGGCAAAGGAAAGAGTTAAAATCCGCTACAGTGGAGGGAGGACTTAAAGCCTACCACAGTAGGAAGATCCAAAATCCATCATGATGGAGGCACAAGATCAATGTGCTTAAAATGCATGAGTCAGGAAAATTCGACCTACATGAAGAAATCAGCCACGACGAAAGCATAAGGTGTTAGGAAATCTAGGGGTGGCATCATATGTACAACGAAAGAATAGAAAAGAAAATACCTAGATTTTCATAAAAAGTGCTTCGTCATCATGCGAAGATTAGTGCATAAAATCTATGAAACTAAAAGCTACATGTATAAGAGATTTGTGTTACTTAGGGAGATCGTATAACCTTGAATTCCAATAGATTTGTAGGAGAGGATGAAGGAGGTCAAGTGTTCTCCTCTCTAGCAATGATAGACATGGTAGAGGCTATGAAGATGCTCCTGAAAGAGAGAGGAGAATAGGAGGTGGTAGCCAAGAAACCCTAGCCTATGGGCCTTTGGTTCCCTCCTATTTATAGAGGTCCCTTATTAACTTAACCATAATGGATCCTACCTTATTGGGTACTAGATCTCCATCTAACTACCCAAACCTCTTAAATTAGTGGATCTTTACTTCATAATCTCTCATAGGCTTTTATTAGATCTCATCCATAGGAACCAATAATTTAGTGGCTTATTGGATATCCAATAAGATAGGGGTTTTGGCGAATATCTCATATATGAACCTCTACTCATCGTGGCACTTACCAAATATGTATGACCCTCTAGGCATAATATCGAGCTAGCCATGAGTCATACCTGTCAGAACTTCTTTTGACTCAATAAATTATTATCTCTATAATAATTCACTTGACTTATCGACTACAAACGTACTAGACCACTACGCCGTAGTCCCCAGATGTTACAGAGAAATCCAATCCTTTGGACCTATCTGTCCTCAATTATTATGTACATATAGTCCCTCATCCATTTAATATCTCAGAGATCGTATATCGAGCATAGTACTGTCAACTCATATAGTTTCTACTTGAGTCTCACTCTAATCGGATCCTCTCGGAGTACTCTTTCTCTCTCAATCCGAATGACCTTGGCCAGGGATTTGTTTGAGAAAGAATACATGAGATATTCCTCTTATGACACCGAGAGTGGATGAACCTCTATCGACACTCAATAACCCGCGTAAGGTTGGCTAGTACTCCTAATAACCGATTCTATTAGATCTAGAACTTCCAAACCTATAAGTCCTATATTAAAGAGTGGAATACTCATACAGGACATCCTTAGTGTCTCAAGTCTAAGGACCAAATATACCACTGGGATGATGGAATCTGTTGGGAAATCCATCAGGGGAGCGACATCACATGAGTAGCGGAAGAACAGAAGACAAAAAACCCTAGATTTCCCATAGAAAGTTTTCATCGTCGTGCGAAGATCGGTGCATCAAAAAAAATCCGTGAAAAACTGCACGTGTAAAAGAAAGTATGTAGGGAGATCGTATATCCCTGAATCCCTGCAGATCTGTAGGAGAGAATAAAGGAAGTCAAAAGTCCTCCTCTCTAGCAGTATCCACACGACAGGAATTGTGACGATGCACCTCTCTCTCTGGGGAGAGGAGAACAAGAGGTGGCTACCAAAAGAAACCCTCAGCCTATAAAGCTTTGGTTCCCTCCTATTTATAGAGGCCCCTTAAAAACCCTAATGGATATTTTACCTTATTGGGTATTGGATCTCCATCCAATTACCCAAGCCTCTTAGATTAGTGGGTCTCTACCCAATAATCTCTTATTAGCAATTATTGGATCTCATCTCAGGATCCAATAATTCAGGGGCTTAATGGATATCCAACAAGATAGGGGGTTCAGCGGATAACTCATATCCGAACCTCTACTCGTCGCAATACCTACCATATGTATGTGACCCTCTAGGCCCAATATCGAGCTAGCCGTGAGGCATACTTGTCAGAACTCCTTCTGACTTAGTGAATTATTATCTCTATAATAATTCAACCAACTCATCGACTACGGACGTACCAGGCCACTACGCTGCAGCCCCTAGATGTAACAAGGGAATCCAATCCGTTGGACCTATCTGTCCTCAGTTACCATGTATCTATAGTCTCTCATCCATCTAATATCCCAGAGACCCTATACCAGGCATGGTGTTATCAGGCCCATACGGTCTCTCATCGAGTCTTGCTCTTGTCAGATTCTCTCGGAGAACTCTTTCTCTCTCAATCCGAATAACCTTGGCCAAGGATTTGTTAAAGCAAGAACACATGAGATATTCCTCTCATGATACTGAGAGTGGATGATCCTCTATTGACACTCAATAGCCCTCGTAAGGTTGGCTACCACTCCCAATAACCGGTTGTACTAGATCTGGAACTTTCCAAACCTATAAGTCCGGTACCAAAGAGTGGAGCACTCATACAAGATATCCTTGGTGTCTCAAGTCTAAGGACCAGATACACTACTAGGACTATGGAATCACTGTCTGACGTGAGGTATCAATAACCATCTAGCATTCCGTAGGTGGATCAATTAGTGAACTCATTCCCCAATGAGCACCTGTACTGTACCCTTAGTGTCCCCACACGAGTAGCAATAAGACTAGCTACCTCCATCATATGGATGAGTATACAGCACATCAGTCTATCCGGTTATCTCGATGTCCTTCTCGAGTAACCTATGACCAGGATAATTCAGGGTTTGTGTTTAAAGTTGAATCGGTCTCATTATCATGATCTCATCACAATCCGATTCCCATTACATAGATCCAAGGACATCACAATATATGCAACACACAAGATAAAGTGATAAAATGCCTAATAATAAGCAAAGAGAAAGGGTGCATATCAAGTCACAAGTGTCATCACTCATATGATTGGCTTACAGAGCACATATGACTAGCAGAATCACTGTCTGACAATGAGATATCATTAACCATCCAACATTTAGTGAGCGAATCAATCAGTGAACTCATTCTTTAATGAGCACCTGTATTGAATCCTTAGTGTCCCTACACAAGCAGCTATGAGATCAATCGCCTCTATCATGTGGACGGGTATATAGCACACTAGTCTGTTTGGTTATATCGATATCCCTCTTGAATAACCTATGATTGGCATTATTTAGAGCTTGTGTTTAAAGGTAAATCGATCTCATTATCGTGATCTCATCACAATCTGATTCCCATTGTACAGATCCATAGACATCACAATATATACAACACGTAAGATAAAGTGATAAAATTTTAAATAAATAATAAAAAAAATATGTATAATGTCACAAGTGTTATCACTCATGTGATTGGCTTGTAGGGCACCTATGACTAGCATAAGGCAAACATGCATTAGACATATGAGTTGGAAAAACCTGACCCGCAGAAGAAATCCACCATAGTGGAGGTGCAAGGCCAAATATGCCTAAGACATATAAGTTGAAAAAAAACTCGACCCATGTTATAAGACCCTTAATAGCGAAAGCTTGGGTTAAATTATGCTTGAAGCGCATGAGTCAGAAAAACTCGACCTATGTTAAAAGACCCACTCAACAAAAGGTTAAGACAAATGGTGCTCGAGGTGCATGAGTTAGAAAACTTGACCCATACTAGAAGACATGCTACGATGGAGGCTCGAGCCAAATTGCATTCAAGGTGTGCAAGTCGAGAAAACTCGACCTACACTTGAATACCCACTATGGTAAAGGGTCAGGGCGAATGCACCTAAGGTGTGTACTATCATGAACTTAACTGATTTTGCCTAAGTCAAGTGGTACCCTTATATATCCGTCCGCAAAGGTCAGCCCCCCCGAAATCTCCTACGATCCCTTAGGACCTACAAAAGAGAAGATGAGAGAAAAAAAGCGCTTCACATGGGATCCATAAGTAACCCTTTTAGTAAACACTTTAGAGCTAATACAAATTCTAACTATGGACATTATAAGCTCGAATGGTTGCATAACAAAGGTATAAAATAACAAAGGTATAAAATTGGTCCACTACAATGTACAAGTACAAGTTTAAACCCTTCACCAAAATCTAGTACAAGTGTCCACATGACATTTGAAAGCGTTATGTACAAGCCTACACGACCACCAAACTCACCCAAATGCTATGGAATTATGCCGAAGGTGCATGAGTAACCCTCGCCAGAGACATATGAGTTGGGAAACTCCTTTACATGCTACAAGACTGAGATGCAACATGCTTTTACAAAGCAAGAACAAATTGAAAAGATACGAACATACATAAACATTACATTTGACAAGCTATTTACAATTTGTCCATGATAGTATGTCTAAAAACTCACCCATGTTAGAAGACTTGATATGAGGATCAACTCGAATTGTGCCTAAGAAACACATATAAGCGAGGAAAACTTGACCCAAAGACCATGCTAAACATGATGGAGGCTGAGAGGGGACTGAATTATGTCGAAGGTGCATGAGTCCATCAAAAAGCCTAAAAACTCATCTCGCATTAAAATAATTGAAAAACCCACTACAATAAAGGCGTAAGGCCAAATGCGCCAGAGACATGTGAGTTGGGAAAACTCATCTTGTGCCAAGATAAATATGCTACGGAGGGAAAGACAGTGCAAGGCTAAGAAAAAGTGCCTTAGACACATGAGTTAGGAAAACCTATCTCATGCTAAGATAAATTCACTATGGTGGAGATACAAGATCAAATGTACTTCGAGACGTGTGAGTCGATTAACTACCCTTATTAAAAACTTGACCTCTCTTTGTTAATGCAAGCAAGATTAAGCTGCTCTTCTTTCAATATGGTAGAGTGTAAGGCAAAATGCACCCTAGATACATGAGTTGGGCAAACCTAATTTGAAAAGATAAATCTACTAAGATGGAGACATAAGGCCGAATGCATCAAGATATGAGTTAGAAAAACCTAACTCGACTAAAAGAAATCTATCAAAATTATGGTAGAAACACATACCTAACATGTCAAGAAATACCAAATTGGGAAAACTCAACCATTTCGCAAGATGAGATCCCAAATGCTCCCATGTCGGACAAACTAAACATTAACTCTCTTGCAAGAGCACTAAAGTATAGTTGTTTGTTTCAAACAAGTGTGCTCATGTTTCAAAAGATTCAAATTTTAAAACCAAACAGAGGGGACAAATGATAATGAACCCATAATCAGGTATATTCTAGCCATCACTTACCACACAAGGGTCACATAAGGTCCATGGGAGCGAAAAAAAAGCCTAAATGGCATTGCCGCCACCTACTTAAAACATTTTTAACTTTGTGTGGATAGGCTTCTAAGAGGTAATTATTTGGTGTGAGATAGTTCAAAGATATCTCCTTAACAAAATATTCACAAGAATATTTCATAAGAGTCCAAGGGGTAGCTCAAGATAGAGATTTTGGTGATTACAAATCGCCACACTTAGTTGATATACAATCATTGTTACAAATCTTTATAGAAATATTTTATTTCTCTAGAAGGTCAAGTATAAAAATATACTCTCAACTCTAGGTGAGGGCACTAAAATTAAGAAGATAGATCCATAAAAGTTTATCTCGAGACTAACATGAGCATCGGAGGGACCGTTGCTTTTGAAGCCTCTTCGACTTTAGTCTTTATGCTTGTTCTAAGTTCTTGTTCTTTAGAAATCAATGGATATGATCGTAAAGGCACTAAGAAAGAAAGCTTTTGGTTCGAAGAGCCTAAAATCATGCAACAAGGGAGGTAATGGTTTGAATTAGTACTTTCAAAATAAACTTTTGATTTAAAAAATTTTATCAAAAAATATGCATTGAAAATGCATTTAACTTAGACTATGAGTAAGGGTAGTGAGCAACTAAATAAATTAGTAATAGTAAGGAAAAGTATAAAGAGAAATGCAAATCAGATTTATAGTGGCTCAATCGTCCTGACCTATGTTTACTCCCAATTCCTCTTTCTTCGAGGCTACTAGCTTTCACTACCAATCTTCTTTTTCACGGATACGATTAACTACCCTTATTATAAATCTTTTCTTTTCACAGGCTTAGGAGAGAACCTTTATACCTCTCTTTTACAAAAAATCTCACGCCTCCTTAATATAACCTCTAAACTCAAGAAGGAAGAGACTCAACCCTTTTCAAGAGAATTTATAGTACTTTTATGCTCAAAAATTTTTGCTCCATCAAGCAAGCATGAGTGGGGTATTTATAGAACCCAAATGGCTTTAAAAGTAGAGTCAAAAATTTAAATCCCTAAGTTTTCGAGGTACTAGTGGTACTATCACCAGCACCGAGTGGTACTACTATCGAACAAAGCTCAAGAATCTGGGCTCTAGCAGTACCACTACTAGCCTGGGTAATACTATCGTCGACATTGGCGATACTACTATCGAACTTCCCGAAAAAGCATAATCTATACTTTTCAGCTCTCTGGTGGTAGCACTGCTTTAGCCTGATAGTGCCACCGCCCAGCCCAATCCCATGTCACTGAATTGGCCTTCCAACAAGCCCAATGGGCTCCTAATCAAGTTAGCATGGTTACGCCCTTAATTAGACTCTGAACAATTTTGATCAAAACTTAATCATTCTAATTATAATCATGAAGTCTTCAGCATATTGTCTGGTATGTCATCTATTTATTTGGCACTTCGTATGAACCTTTGGCGCATCATCCTTTCCCTCGACATATTGTTTGATCCATTGATATGTTAACCTCCCACAACATCCAATCTTCTTAGCGTAATACCCGATCCTTCTGGGCCGATGCCCGAACTCATGCCACGATGTCTATCCTCTAGCACGTCGACTAATTCTCCAACCTAACGTCAAATCTCTAACATGATGCTTTTTGGCCCAATATTTAATTCTCCTATTTCAACAATTTGCCTTTCAATGGTTCAAGTCCATGATCGAAGTTTCTCCTATGTCACTTATCTTAGATGCTTATTAGTTCATAAACTTATCAATTAATTTTATCATTAAAATTTGAGATTCAACAATCTCTCCATTTTGATGATGATAACCAATTGATAATAGAGTTTTAACTAAACTCTCCTCGTCAATATGTTATTTTGAAATGAACTCAAATTTAAAAATAATAATAACCTTTCAATGCTACTCTTTGAATTCAAATTGAAATAATTTTTAATAGAAAATCATAATGACTTTCATTGCAAAGGTCATATGCATAATTTCAGTTTTTATTTATAAAAAATAAAGTAATCATTGCATACATCATATGCATAGTTAAAATATCATAGTAACCATTGCATACATTATATGCATAATTCTAAATCATCATAATATCAAAATAATCATTGCATACATCATATATATAATTTCAAATCATCATAAATTAAGACATCATAATTTTTTAATGTCATCAAAGAGTACAATTGACTTCTCACCCTTTGTCATCAATAAAAAAAAGAAATGTGCAAGTTACTACTTTTCTTTGAGATAAGCAAGCTATTACTTCTCTCTCCCACTTTGTTATTATCAAAAAGAAGAGAAGGATACCATGGTATCATGTTGCTACTTCTCTCCTTTTACATCAATATTCCAATCATAACATAAAAGATATTAATATCAAAGATAAGTTCATGTTATGAAAGGTCAATTGATAATGGGATATACAAGTCATGAATACATATATAGCGAGAAATCAAGATAATGATCTATTTCAATGAATCTCCTTTAAAAATCATATAAAAAGAATTCAAGTATTTGAAGGATTCAACATACCTAATTCTCTTCTAATAAAATTAAATTATCCCTCATTCAATAGTTTAGTAAAAATATTTACTAATTAATATTTTACTTTAATGAAATCTAAATATATATTATGATTATTAGCATAATCCGTAATAAAATGATGTATAATATCAATGTGTTTAGTCCTAGAGTGTTGAATAAGATTCTTTGTTAAACAAATTACATTAGTATTATCATATTTTATAGGAATGTTTTTCAAGTAAAATTCATAATCTTTCAAGATATTCTTCATCCAAATTACTTGTTCACAATATGCACCTGTCGCTACATATTAAGTCTCGACTGTATATAATACAATAGAATTTTATTTCTTAGAAGACCAAGAAACAAGTGTATGACCTAGAAACTAACATATTCTAGAGGCACTTTTTTTTATCTATTTTGTAACCTATAAAGTCAGCATCAACATATACAATCATATCAAAATTTTCAGATTTTAAATACCATAATCCTATATTATAAATTATTTTTATGTATCTAAAATTTTTTTTAACTACTTTATAATAAGATTATTTAGGATTGGATTGAAATCTTACATAATGCCTAAACGAAGCATTATATCAAGTCTAGTTGTAATAATATATAATAAATTATCTATCATACTTCTTTAAGTCTTTTGATCAAAGCATTTTTTTTCATTATCCATATCTAATTTAGTAAAAGTGCTCATCGGTGTGTTAATGGCCTTAGCACTATCAAGTAAAATCATTTTAGTAAATTTAAAGTATACTTAGTTTGACTAATAAAAGTTTCATCACTTAGTTAATTTATTTATAATTTTAAGAAAAATATTAATTCACACATTAAACTCATTTCAAATTCTTAGCTCATACTTTTGGCAAATGATTCACATAAAAATTCATTTGTAGAACTAAAAATAATATCATCAATATAAATTTAAATAATAAAAAAATATTTTAAAATATTTAATAAAAAATATGATATCGACCTTGTCTTTTGAAAAATTATTTTGAATATGAAAAGAACTAAATCTCTAGTATCAAGTCCTAGTAGCTTGTTTCAATCTATAGAGAGCATTAATTAACTTATAAATATGGTTTGAAAAAAGAATATTTTTAAATCCGAGTGGTTGTTCAACATAAACTTCTTCAAAAATAAAACCATTAGAAAAAGTACTTTGACATCTATTTGAAATAACTTAAAATTTACAAAACATGCATAGGCAATAAATATTCTTATGGCTTCAAGTCTTATCATAAGAGAAAAAGTTTCTTCATATTTTATACCTTCTTCTTGGTTGAAACCTTTGGCCACTAATCTAGTCTTATTTCAAACCATGATATATTGTTCATCTTACTTATTCTTAAAGACCCATTTAGTGCCAATCACAAGATGATCACCAAGTCTAAGAACAAGCATCCAAATCTTATTTTTTTAAAATCGATTTAATTATTCATGCATTGCAAAAACCTATGAGAGCATTGTCAATATATTTAGGTTCAATTTGAGATAAAAAGGTAGTATTTGCACAAAAAATTTTAAATAAAGAACAAGTTTGAACACCTTTTAATATATCTCTAATGATTAGCTCTTAAAGATGTGCATTTACATACTTTCACTCCTGGGGTAATTTTCATTCAAATTCAATATATCAAATTCAAAATTATCATTAAAATTATTTTTATTAAATTTGAAAGACTCATTAAAACAATATGGATAGATTTCTTGACTAAAGTTCTTTTATTGAAAACTCGATAAGCTTTAGAAATAGAGAAATATCCAAGAAAAATGCCTTCATCGGATTTTACATCAAATTTTTCTAATGCATCCTTTTCATTTAAAATAAAATATTTACAACCAAAAACTTTAAAATAGTTGGCTTTTGTTAAGTGTTGCTACTCACAAAGTCGATTCGTTCCTTTTTATATACATAATCTCTATTAGCAAGAATCATATTTAATTATTTATTTTTAATTTTTAATTTTTTTAAATATTTATTATAATAATATTTTTTTGAGTGAGTATATTTCTTTACATTTAGTTCAAGATATTAACATGCAATTGTCATACTTATTTTTTAATTCATCAAATTCATTAGAGAGAGATACATGATCCTTTTTTAATAATTTATATTTCTTATTGATTATTAAGTTCATCATATAAATTATGAAATACATCAAGTAATTTATTATAAAATGAAAAAATTTCAGTTGAGTCATATACCTCATCACTGAAAGTCATCAATGTGTAGCTTGCTACTTCGTCCTCATTGGTTTGCTCTTCATCTTCCGATACACTTAATTCATCCCAAGTTGCCTTGAGTGCTTTCTTTTTCTTTTATACTAACAGCTTCTTCTTCAATTGTAGATACTTATTTTTTAAGTGCTCTAACTTTTTACATTTATAACAAATTATTGTATCCTTTTTTAAATTTATTTATATTCTTAGATTCTTATCATACAGAATTTGTTTTGTTCTTTTTCATGAACTTTTTAAATTTTCTTGTGAGGAGTACTAAGTCATCATCACCATCACTTGAGCTTTTGCTTGAGTGGTCTTCTTTGGTTCTAAGTGCAATATTCTTTCTGTTTTTTGGAAGGTTTTCCTTTTGTTCATCATGTGTCTTATAAGTTATTTTATAGGTCATTAATTATCCTACGTGGGGGGTTGAATTAGTGCTTTCGAAATAAAATTTTGATTTTAAAAAATTTTGATTGAAAAATACGTATCGAAAATACATTTAACTTAGACTATGAGTAAGGGTAGTGAGCAACTAAATTAGTTAGTAATAGCAAGGAAAAGTATAAAAAGAAATGTAAATCAGATTTATAGTGGTTCGGTCATCCTAACTTATATCTACTCCCGATTCCTCTTCTCTCGAGGCCATTGGCTTCCACTATGGATCTTTTTACTAACGGGCAAAGATCAACTACCCATGTTATAATGCTTCTCCTTTTCATAGGCTTAGAAGAGATCATTTACATATCTCTTTTATAAAAGACCTCACACCTCCTTAGTATAATCTCTAAACTTAAGGAGGAAGAGACTCAACCCTTTTCAAGAGAGTTTACAATACTTTTAAGCTTAAGAATTTTTGCTCCATCAAGCAAGTATGAGTGAGATATTTATCGACCCCAAATAACCTCAAAAATGAAGCCATAAATTTAAATCCTCAAGTTTTTAGGGTACTACTATCGGTGTTGGGCGGTACTACCACCAAACAGAGCCCGAGAATCTAGGCTCTAGTTGTATCACCATCGGCTTGGGTGGTACTACCATCATCCTGGGCAGTGCTACCACCAGCACTGGCGATACTATCGTGAACTTTCTAGAAAAGCATAATATGCGATTTCCGGCTATTTGGCAGTACCATCGTCTGAACTAGGTCACTGAATTAACCTTCCAAAAGGCTCAATCTGATCCTAGTTCAGGCCCAATGGGCTCATAATCAAGTTGGCATAGTTACGCCCCAAAAGTAACTCAATTAGACTCTAAACGACTTTGATCAAAACTTAACCACTCTAATTATAATCATGAAGCCTTCAGCACGTTGTCTGGTATGTCATCTATTCATTTGGCACTTCGTCTGAACCTCCGGTGTATCATCTTTTCCTTTGACGTATTGCCCGATCCATCGACATATTGACCTCCTACAACATTTAATTTTCTTAGCACAATACCCTATCCTTCTCGCTTGATGCCCGAACTCATGTCATGAAGTCAATCCTCTGGCATGTTGATCAATCCTCTAGCCCGATATCCAATCTCTAACATAATGCTCTCTGACCCAACATTTAATTCTCCTGCTTCAACGAATTACCTTTCGATGGTTCAAGTCTATAATCGAAATTTCTCTTGTGTCATTTATTTCAAATGCTTATTAGTCCATAAACTCATCAATTGATTTCATCATCAAAATTTGATATTCAATAGTAACACCCGTAACATAGCATTTCCATCTTGGGAGCATAACATTTTCATCCAGGAGGAGGTACTTTTCATACGAATGAAGGCTACATCGGTTGATAAGGATATCAATAACATTTCCTTAACACATAGCATCGATATGATATATTCACAAACAATTTTATAGAAATATAAAAGGAATTAGTGAATACTATCCAAACGCCAATCATAATTAAGAGCAAACTAGAGTCTGAGCAATTTCCTTTTTGTTCGGCTCCAAGAAGTTTATAGAAGGAATGGATAAATAGCAACATGTTGTCTCCTCTTACCTTGCTTGGTTCCTAGCTCATTTGCCAAATATTTAAAAGTGGATGATAAAATAGTTTCTATACTATGTATATGGGTGGTTTAAATGGTACTCCATAAATGGATCATTAAAAGTGGATGATACAATAGTTTTGATATAATGTATTTGCCCGATTTAAGTGGTACACCTTAATTGGATGATTCTAAATCAACATCGATGCTCTCACAAATCTCTTCTTGCATCTAATATCATTTGCATAGACTATTCAAGTTGACACATTATGATGCTCTTGTACTTCCCAAAATCCTTTTTTAAGTCCTTATGCATCTCATCTCCTATGTAGGTGTCTAACACCCCCTATGTGTCCTTGATACCCTCAACATATCTCCTATGACCAACACCCCGTATGTCTCCTCTCACTCTGACACCCTAGACATGTCTATAGTGATCGATGCTCCCTATGTGATCGATTCATACTAGCACACTCCTTACATTCTCGTGTGTCATAGCATGTGACATCCCCCATATGAGTTAGTTTATATTTGCATACCATGACATCCATCATGCATCTTTTGCATGAGGCACCCCTATGCAGGTGGTTCAAATTGACACATCTCAATACTCATGTGTCTCCTATGTCTCACAAATCTATGCAGGACGATTCAAGTCAACACACACTAACACCCTGATGTGTCTCCTACATATGTCATCTCCTATTCGGAGGGTTCATGTCGACACACTTCAATGCTCTCATGCATCTCCTATGTTCAACACCCCCTATGTAGATGTTCAAGTATACACACACTAATGTCGTTCTATATCTCCTACATCGACCCTTTTACATGGGTTATTCTAGTTTTGATGTCCCAACACCATCATGTGTCTCATATGTTACAAATCCCTTTTGTGGGAGGTACAAGTAGGCATAATCTGATGTCCTCATGCATCTTGTATATCTAACACTCATTACATGGTAACTCAAGTCTACACATCCTAACATCCTTACGTGTTTCCCGTGTTTAACATCTCTTACATAGGTAGTTTAAGTTAACATACTCTGATATTCTCATGTATTTTCTAAGTTTGACATGCTCTACATTGGGGGTTCAAGTTGGCATGTCGTGATACCCACCTACATTTCATGCATCCCACACCCTCCTATATGAGTGGTTTAAGTTGGCACGCTTTGATGCCCTTATATATCTCATATATTTGACACCTCTTACTTAGGTTGTTCAAGTCTTTACACCCTCACGCATCTCCTATTTCTTATACACTAAATGTGGGTTGTTCTACTTTGCATATCGGGAAATCTCATATATCTCCTATGTACCACATAGCCTATGTATGTGGTTCAAGTTAACATGCTTCAATGTCATCGCATGTCTTTAGTACTTATGTGGGTGTTTCAAATTGATATGCTCAAAGCCCTCACATATCCCTTGTGCCTAACACTCTCTATGCAGGTTGTTCAAGAAAACATGTTCTCGTGCCCTTGCTTATCTCGGGTATCCAATGCCTCTTACGCAAGTCATTCATGTCAATACTTCCCATCACCCTTATGGATCTTGGAGCCTCATGGGTATCTTGTATTTGACACACATATGTAGGCAACTCAAGCCAACATCATTGTCACCACAATCTTTTATATTTGATGCCCTCTATATAGATGGTTCAAGTCCATATGTGCCCTTGTGCATCTCATGCATTTAACATCCTTGAGTGGATGGTTCAACTTGGTATACATGAATGCCATCACATGTCTGTATGACACATGAAAGTGGATCAAGTCAATATTGCCTTTAAGCTCTTACACAACTCCTATGTCTTACACCCTTATATGGTATGATTCAAGTCAACATGCCTTGAAGGCAATTTTGATTAGTAGACTTAGCCCTCCATATTTCATTCATAATGAGAGCCTCAAGAAGCTCTCTTATCTTATTAACTCTGGAATCATTAGACCTGACATGCTACTACTGTACTAAGTGAAGCCATTGATTGACCCATGATCGCAGAACAATCCCCTCTAAGGGTTCTTGGGTACTTTTCGAAGATAATGGATTTCTGCTTTGGAAGAGGAATCTCCAACTCCTCCACTATGTCCAAATAGGCTTGACACCCTTATGCATCTCCAATATCCCACACCCCTTACGAGACCCTGCCATATCTCCTGCATCAAATACCCCCTACATGAGCAGTTCAAGTTGGTATATGCTCTCGTATAACTTCTATGTCCAACACACTATTTGGGAGATGATTTAAGTTAGCATATGTTAATGCTATCATGTGCCTCTTATGTTTGGCACTCTCTATGTGGGTGATTCAAATCAACATTCCTTGTGCCCTCAAGTGACCCTTACATTTAACATCCTAACATGGGCAATTCAAGTGATCATGCATGGATGTCCTCACACATCTCCTATATCCAGCACCTCATATGTGGGATAGTTCATGTTAGCATGTTTGACACTCTTACATGTCTCCTACATCTAATGCCCCATATATATGGTGATCTAAGTTAGCATGCTCCGATGCCCTCATGCATCATCTATGTCTAACACCCCCCTATGTGGATGGTTCAATTCTGCACACATTGAGCCCTTACACATCAACTATTTCTGACACCCCTATGTGGGTGGTTCAAGTCTTAATACTTTGATGCCCTTATATGTCTCTTATGTTTGACACCATCACATATTAAGTTTAAGTTGGCATGCCTTGATGCCCTTGCATGTCTCTTGCATCCAATGCTCCAATATGGTGGGTTCATGTCAATCTTCTCTTATGCCATCATATGTCCCTTATGTTGGACACCCCCTATACGAGTGATTTAAGTTAACATGCCTTTGTGCCCTCACATGTCTCTTGCACCCAACAACCACTACATGTGCAATTCAAGCTAACACGCTCCGATAATTCTTATATGAGTGGTTCAAATCGACATACTTAAAGGCTATTGACACCAACTTATTCTAGTAGTTCGAGTCAGCATACTCCAATGCCCTTGTTAGTCCTGATACACTCGTGTACCTTCTATAACTTACACCCCCTATACAAGTAGTTCAAGTCAACTTGCTTTAATATCATTACATGCCTCCAACGTTAGACACCCACTACACTGGTAGTTTAGGTTAGTATTCATAGATATTATTGAGCATCTCCTATATCTAACACCCCCCATGTGAGCAATTTAAGTTAACACATGTCGATTATCTTATGAATCTCTTGTGCATGACAATCTCTATGTTGGTGGTTCAAGATAGCATACCCTAATGCTCTAATGTGTCTCCATAATTTTGACACCTCATACACAAGCGGTTCAAGTCTCCAATGGACACCCTATACCAGGGTAGATTTAGTCAATACACCCTAATGCACTCATATGTCTCGTGTGTCCAACAACCCTTACGATGATAGTTCAAGTTAATATATGATCCCATACATGGGAAATTTAAGTAGGCATGCCTTGACATCCTAATGCAATTCCTACATCTAATGCTCATTGTGTGGGTGGTTCAACTTAGCACGCCCTGATGCCTCATGCATCTCGTGTGTTTGAATCAGACACCATGTGGGCAATTTAAGTTAACAAGTCCCAAATCTCTCATATATGTTATACTAGTCATAAGTGCCCTACAAGCCAATCACATGAGTGATGGCACATATGATATACTATGTATTCTTTTTGCTTATTATTATTTATTGATATTTTTCTCACTTTATCTTACGTATTGCATATATTGTGATGTCCATGGATCTGTACAATGGAAATCAGATCGTGATGAGATCATGATAATAAGACTGATTCACATTTAAACATAAACCCTAAATAATCCCGATTATAGGTTATTCGAGAGGAATATCGAGATAACCGAACAGACTTATGTGTTGTATACCTATCTATATGATGTAGGCGAAAACGAAACATTAGGGATACACAACAGGTGCTCATTGGAAAATAAGTTCACTTATTGATTCGCTCATGGAATATTGAATGGTTGATGATTCATTTTATGTGATTGATATCCTAGTTGTGTATTTCGTTCTTAGACATAAGACACTAAAGATATTTTTACAAAGTACTATAATTGATCTTTTGGACTTATAGGTCAGGAAGTTCTAGATCTAGCATAATATCTTGAGTGGTAGCCAACTTACGAGAGCAATTGAGTATCAGAGGATCATCTCGCTTTCTTGGTGTCATAAGAGGAATATCCTATGTATTCTTGCTCAAGTGAATCACAGTCGATCATTCAGATGTTGAGAAAAGAGTTCTTAGGAGAATCAATTAGAGCGAGATCAGTAGATTCCATATGAACTGACAACACCATATCTAGTATATGGTCTCTAGGATATTAGATAAATGAAGGACTATAAATACATAATAACTAAGGATAGATAGATTCAATAGATTGATTCTCTTGTATCATTTGGGACTATGGTGTAGTGGTGTTTGGCCGCTTTAGGTTTCATATAGGTATACAGGTGTTGGGTTGATTGAAGTAGGTCCTCTAATGACTTTAGGCGAAGCTTCCTTTCCAAAAAGCCATACTGGTCGGGTCGAGAGGAGATCCGACCCCCTCGATGGTTAAGTTATCGTTGTGGAAGATTTTACTTTTGGAAAAAGTAGAAGCCCCCATCCACAACATGGTGCAGGGGTTTTTATATTGGAGGAGGGCCATTAATGCGTCGCCTTGGGTCTCCGTAAGCGACGCCCAATGATCGAGCTTTCGGCTGTGTAACATTTCTGGGGCACTACCACCTTGCAATGTCGGTGCATCCTGGACTTCTCGGGACCTGCAAGGACATCAAAGGGTGACATCTTATGCCCTGGTCGGCGCTGCATGGTTAGGGGATCATCGAGTTAAGTTGAGGTGGACCACCACCTCAACTTTTATGCTAATGCGATGTAGAGCGCTACCATGAGCCAAGGCGCGGGTACTTGACCTATCACTAGTAATCCATAGTGTTGGGAAATCCATCGGGAGCGACATTAATCAAGCAGCAGTAAGAATAGAAAACATAAAACCCATACAGAAAGCTTTCGTTACAAAATTGCCAAAACAAATTCGGAAAACTATACGTGTAAAAAATTTTAGGAGAATATTTCCCAAATACACAGAAGAAGGAAGCATGACGATGCACCTCTCTCTCGGGAGAGTGAGAACAAGAGGTGGCACCAAAAGAAACCTCAACCTATAGACTATAGAGGCCTTTAAAACCCTAATGGATCTTTTTTACCCTATTGGGTATTGGATCTCCATCCAATTACCTAAGCCTCTTGGAAAGCATTAGCAATTATGATCTTCTCAGATCCAATAATTGGGAGGCTTAAATCCAATAATTCAGTGGGGCTTAATGGAATCCAATAAGATATGGGGTATAACGGATATTTCCTATCTGCCGCAACACCTACCATATGTGTGAAGGCCTAATTATAAGCTAGCTATAAGTTATACTTGTCGAACTTCTTTCTAACTTTGAATTATTATCTCTTCCTCAACTCATCGAAGTTAAGTTACTTCAGACGATACATTGGAATCCAACTTTGGAAGTTACCAGTATCTATAGTCCCTCATCCATCCAATATCCTAGAGATCTCAGCATAGTTTGCTTCTTTCCTTCCCGATTCTTCTTGATGAGTCTTCTTCTTCTTCATTGGTCTCTTCCTCCGCTCAAGTTGACATTGTTGATTTTAGATTTTTGTTTAATGAACTTATTAAGATCGATTAAAGGTTCAAATCCTCTTCATCGCTCATCACTTGAGTCATCAAGTGAACTCAGTTCAAGTGGCATTCTCTTTGTTCTAAGTTCAAACATCTTCTTGTTCTTTAGAAGGTGGTTCAAATGTTCATCATGTTCATCATGTTCCAAGAGTGTCATTTCATAGGTCATTAATGACCGATTAATTCTTCAAGTGAATAATCATTTCAAGTGATAAATTTAGACTCTTGAATAGTCAGAATTTTTGGATCCCATTCTATGGATATTTGGAAGGGATCTGTAAAATCTTGTTTACTAAATCAAAACTTGATAAAAGATTTACCAAGAGGTTCTTTTCAAGCTAAGACGACATCCAGTAGCGGGTGTACATATCGCCAATAGTTTCGCTGCCATTAAGGAGTGTCATTCGAAGAGCTCAAAATCATGCAAAGGAAGAGGTTTACTTTCAGTCTTTTACAAGTTCCTCATGTGATTTTTTTCAAGTTTTCGCCATATCTCAAAAAGCCGTTTCATAAGAAGAAATTTGATTGAACTCATTTTTGTTTAAAGCACAAAATAAGCATTCATAGCCTTGCATTCATATCAAATTTAATGCATTTAAAGAAAAATTTTCTCTCTAAGTCCGACCGTGAGATTCATTCAGTCGGTTTAGAGGGAAGTTGAAAGCCATTTTCGATAATGTTCCATAAATCCAAATCCATTGAAAGCATGAAAACTCTCATTCGAAGTTTTCCAATATGTAGTCCGAACCTAAAGAACGTTTGAAAAATCTAAAAGCCCTCTTGAAAACCATTTAGAGCCATTTCTCACGAGTGTAAATCCGAAAGAGAAAGAATGTGGCTCTGATCCTGTTAGGATCGTCAAAAGGCACTAAGAGGGGTGAATTAGTGCAGAATTATGAGTGATGATAAACTGCCATCGATTCTGAAACCGATTTTGAAAGAGTGAAAACAAATTCATGTTAGCCGCAGGAAGATTTTGATTCGATTTATGAAAGTAATTGCTTTGTGTAAAGGATTTCACCATGAACTTCAGCCAAGAAATGAAATGATTCAGAAATATAACAAACACTCACATTTAAGGACACAATGATGTATAGTGGTTCTTCCAAATGACCTACATCCACTCTTGAAGCCTTTCATGATGAGGCTCGCCTCCACTAGCAAGTCCTTTGAAGGGTTCAAGGTCCTTGAAGGGGGATCAAACACTCCTTTTACAACCCTTGAGCAAAAAAAAAAGGTTGAGTCTTGAGCTTTGAAGAGTTTTGAAAAGTGTTGTATTCTTTGCTAAGTGTTCACCTTTTCTTCTTCTTGAGAGATCTTGTACAAGTGTGAACATCTTGTAAAGGGTTATAAAGGGGTGTTTGATCCTTCCTTCAAAGGACTTGCTAATTATAGCCTCATCAAAGCAAAGTTGCTTCATATGTAGGTCATTTGACCGAACCACTATACATCATTGTGTCCTTAAATGTGAGTGTTTATATTCTGATCATTTCACTTTCTATTTGTTCATAGTTAGTTCCTTTTCACAAGCAATACTTTAAGTTCTTTCGCTTAATCAAAATCTTCCTATGAACTTGTGTTTCTTTGCTAAATCGGTTTCAAGAATACAAGTTTAATCCGCTGCACTAATTCACCCCCTCTTAGTGCCTTTTGATCCTAACATCTTTACAAAAAATCTAACGCCTCCTTAATATAACCTCTAAACTCAAGAAGGAAGAGACTCAACCCTTTTCAAGAGAATTTATAGTACTTTTATGCTTAAGAATTTTTGCTCCATCAAGCAAGCATGAGTGGGGTATTTATAGAACCCAAATGGCTTTAAAAGTAGAGTTAAAAATTTAAATTCCTAAGTTTTCGAGGTACTGGTGGTACTATCACCAGCACCGAGTGGTACTACTGTCAAACAAAGCTCGAGAATCTGGGCTCTGGCAGTACCACTACTAGCCTGGGTAATACTATCGTCGACATTGGCGATACTACTATCGGACTTCCCGAAAAAGCATAATCTATACTTTTCAGCTCTCTGGTGGTAGCACTGCTTTAGCCTGGTAGTGCCACCACCCAGCCCAATCCCATGTCACTGAATTGGCCTTCCAACAAACCCAATGGGCTCCTAATCAAGTTAGCATGGTTACGCCCTTAATTAGACTCTGAACAATTTTGATCAAAACTTAATCATTCTAATTATAATCATGAAGCCTTCAGCATGTTGTCTGGTATGTCATCTATTTATTTGGCACTTCGTATGAACCTTTGGCGCATCATCCTTTCCTTCGACATATTGTTTGATCCATTGATATGTTAACCTCCCACAACATCCAATCTTCTTAGCGTAATACCCGATCCTTCTGGGCCGATGCCCGAACTCATGCCACGATGTCTATCCTCTAGCACGTCGACTAATTCTCCAACCCGACGTCAAATCTCTAACATGATGCTTTTTGGCCCAACGTTTAATTCTCCTACTTCAACAATTTGCCTTTCAATGGTTCAAGTCCATGATCGAAGTTTCTCCTATGTCACTTATCTTAGATGCTTATTAGTTCATAAACTTATCAATTAATTTTATCATTAAAATTTGAGATTCAACAATCTCCCCATTTTGATGATGATAATCAATTGATGATAGAGTTTTAACTAAACTCTCCTCATCAATATGTTATTTTGAAATGAACTCAAATTTAAAAATAATAATAACCTTTCAATGCTACTCTTTGAATTCAAATTGAAATAATTTTTAATAGAAAATCATAATGACTTTCATTGCAAAGGTCATATGCATAATTTCAGTTTTTATTTATAAAAAACAAAGTAATCATTGCACACATCATATGCATAGTTAAAATATCATAGTAACCATTGCATACATTATATGCATAATTCTAAATCATCATAATATCAAAATAATTATTGCATACATCATATATATAATTTCAAATCATCATAAATTAAGACATCATAATTTTTTAATGTCATCAAAGAGTACAATTGACTTCTCATCCTTTGTCATCAATAAAAAAAAGAAATGTGCAAGTTACTACTTTTCTTTGAGATAAGCAAGCTATTACTTCTCTCTCCCACTTTGTTATTATCAAAAGAAGAGAAGGATACCATGGTATCATGGTGCTACTTCTCTCCTTTTATATCAATATTTCAATCATAAAAGATATTAATATCAAAGATAAGTTCATGTTATGAAAGGTCAATTGATAATGGGATATACAAGTCATGAATACATATATAGCGAGAAATCAAGATAATGATCTATTTCAATGAATCTCCTCTTTTAAAAAAATCATATAAAAAGAATTCAAGTATTTGAAGGATTCAACATACCTAATTCTCTTCTAATAAAATTAAATTATCCCTCATTCAATAGTTTAGTAAAAATATTTACTAATTAATATTTTATTTAATGAAATCTAAATATATATTATGATTATTAGCATAATCCCTAATAAAATGATGCATAATATCAATGTGTTTAGACCTAGAGTGTTGAATAAGATTCTTTGTTAAACAAATTACATTAGTATTATCATATTTTATAGGAATGTTTTTCAAGTAAAATTCATAATCTTTCAAGATATTCTTCATCCAAATTACTTGTTCACAATATGCACCTGTCGCTACATATTAAGTCTCGACTGTATATAATGTAACAGAATTTTATTTTTTAGAAGACCAAGAAACAAGTGTATGACCTAGAAACTAACATATTCTAGAGGTACTTTTTTTATCTATTTTATAACCTGTAAAGTCAGCATCAACATATGCAATCATATCAAAATTTTCAGATTTTAAATATCATAATCCTATATTATAAATTTTTTTTATGTATCTAAAATTTTTTTAACTACTTTATAATAAGATTATTTAGGATTGGATTGAAATCTTACATAATGCCTAACACGAAGCATTATATCAGGTCTAGTTGTAATAATATATAATAAATTATCTATCATACTTCTTTAAGTCTTTTGATCAAAGTATTTTTTTTCATTATCCATATCTAATTTAGTAAAAGTGCTCATCGGTGTGTTAATGGCCTTAGCACTATCAAGTAAAACCATTTTAGTAAATTTAAAGTAAACTTAGTTTGACTAATAAAAGTTTCATCACTTAGTTAATTTATTTATAATTTTAAGAAAAATATTAATTCACCCATTAAACTCATTTCAAATTCTTAGCTCATACTTTTGGCAAATGATTCACATAAAAATTCATTTGTAGAACTAAAAATAATATCATCAATATAAATTTGAATAATAAAAAAATATTTTAAAATATTTAATAAAAAATATGGTATCGACCTTGTCTTTTGAAAAATTATTTTGAATATGAAAAGAACTAAATCTCTAGTATCAAGTCTTAGTAGCTTGTTTCAATCTATAGAGAGCCTTAATTAACTTATAAATATGGTTTAAAAAAATATTTTTAAATCCGAGTGGTTGCTCAATATAAACTTCTTCGAAAATAAAACCATTAGAAAAATTACTTTGACATCTATTTGAAATAACTTAAAATTTATAAAACATGCATAGGCAATAAATATTCTTATGGCTTTAAGTCTTATCATAGGAGAAAAAATTTCTTTATATTTTATACCTTCTTCTTGGTTGAAACCTTTGGCCACTAATCTAGTCTTATTTTAAACCATGATATATTATTCATCTTACTATTCTTAAAGACCCATTTAGTGCCAATCACAAGATGATCACCAAGTCTAAGAACAAGCATCCAAACCTTATTTCTTTTAAATTGATTTAATTATTCATGCATTGCAAAAGCCCATGAGAGCATTGTCAATATATTTAGGTTCAATTTGAGACAAAAAGGTAGCATTTGCACAAAAAATTTTAAATAAAGAATAAGTTTGAACACCTTTTAATATATCTCTAATGATTAGCTCTTAAAAATGTGCATTTACATACTTTCACTCTTGGGGTAATTTTCATTCAAATTCAATATATCAAATTCAAAATTATCATTAAAATTATTTTTATTAAATTTGAAAGACTCATTAAAATAATATGGATAGATTTCTTAACTAAAGTTCTTTTATTGAAAACTCGATAAGCTTTAGAAATAGAGAAATATCCAAGAAAAATGCCTTCATCGGATTTTGCATCAAATTTTTCTAATGCATCCTTTTCATTTAAAATAAAATATTTACAATCAAAAAGTTTAAAATAGTTGTCTTTTGTTAAGTGTTGCTACTCACAAAGTCGATTCGTTCCTTTTTATATACATAATCTCTATTAGCAAGAATCATATTTAATCATTTATTTTTAATTTTTAATTTTTTAAAATATTTATTGTAATAACATTTTTTTTGAGTGAGTATATTTCTTTACATTTAGTACAAGATATTAACATGCAATTGTCATACTTATTTTTTAATTCATCAAATTCATTAGAGAGAGATACATGATCCTTTTTTAATAATTTATATTTCTTATCGATTATTAAGTTCATCATATAAATTATGAAATACATCAAGTAATTTATTATAAAATAAAAAAATTTCATTTGAGTCATATACCTCATCACTGAAAGTCATCAATGTGTAGCTTGCTACTTCGTCCTCATTGGTTTGCTCTTCATCTTCCGATACACTTAATTCATCCCATGTTGCCTTGAGTGCTTTCTTTTTCTTTTATATTGACAGCTTCTTCTTCAATTGTAGATACTTATTTTTTAAGTGCTCTAACTTTTTACATTTATAACAAATTATTGTATCCTTTTTTAAATTTATTTTTATTCTTAGATTCTTATCATACAGAATTTGTTTTATTTTTTTTATGAACTTTTTAAATTTTCTTGTGAGGAGTACTAAGTCATCATCACCATCACTTGAGCTTTTGCTTGAGTGGTCTTCTTTGGTTCTAAGTGCAATATCCTTTTTTGTTTTTTGGAAGGTTTTCCTTTTGTTCATCATGTGTCTTATAAGTTATTTTATAGGTCATTAATTATCCTACGTGGGGGGTTGAATTAGTGCTTTCAAAATAAAGTTTTGATTTTAAAAAATTTTGATTGAAAAATACGTATCGGAAATACATTTAACTTAGACTATGAGTAAGGGTAGTGAGCAACTAAATTAGTTAGTAATAGCAAAGAAAAGTATAAAAAGAAATGTAAATCAGATTTATAGTGGTTCGGTCATCCTAACCTATGTCCACTCCCGATTCCTCTTCTCTCGAGGCCATTGGCTTCCACTATAGATCTTTTTACTAACGAGCAAAGATCAACTATCCATGTTATAATGCTTCTCCTTTTCATAGGCTTAGAAGAGATCATTTACATATCTCTTTTACAAAAGACCTCACACCTCCTTAGTATAATCTCTAAACTTAAGGAAGAAGAGACTCAACCCTTTTCAAGAGAGTTTACAATACTTTTATGCTTAAGAATTTTTGCTCCATCAAGCAAGTATGAGTGAGATATTTATCGACCCTAAATAACCTCAAAAATGAAGCTATAAATTTAAATCCTCAAGTTTTTAGGGTACTACTATCGGTGTTAGGCGGTACTACTACCAAACAGAGCCCGAGAATCGAGGCTCTAGTTGTATCACCATCGGCTTGGGTGGTACTACCATCATCCTGGGCAGTGCTACCACCAGCACTGGTGATACTATCGTGAACTTCCTAGAAAAGCATAATATGCGATTTCCGACTATTTGGCAGTACCATCGCCTGAACTAGGTCACTGAATTTACCTTCCAAAAGGCTCAATCTGATCCTGATTCAGGCCCAATGGGCTCATAATCAAGTTGGCATAGTTACACCCCAAAAGTAACTCAATTAGACTCTAAACGATTTCGATCAAAACTTAACCACTCTAATTATAATCATGAAGCCTTCAGCACGTTGTCTGGTATGTCATCTATTCATCTGGCACTTCGTCTGAACCTCCGGTGTATCATCCTTTCCTTTGACGTATTGCCCGATCCATCGACATATTGACCTCCTACAACATTTAATTTTCTTAGCACAATACCCTATCCTTCTCGCTTGATGCCCGAACTCATGTCATGAAGTCCATCCTCTGGCATGTTGATCAATCCTCTAGCCCGACATCCAATCTCTAACATAATGCTCTCTGACCCAATGTTTAATTCTCCTGCTTCAACGAATTACCTTTCGATGGTTCAAGTCCATAATCGAAATTTCTCTTGTGTCATTTATTTCAAATGCTTATTAGTCCATAAACTCATCAATTGATTTCATCATCAAAATTTGATATTCAATAGTAACACCCCAGAAGCATAGCATTTCTACCTTGGGAGCATAACATTTTCATCCCAGGAGGAGGTACTTTCTACCTCGAATGACTACGCATACGAATGAAGGCTACATCGGGTTGATAAGGATATCAATAACATTTCCCTTAACACATAGCATCTGATATGATATATTCACAAACAATTTTATAGAAATATAAAAGGAATTAGTGAATACTATCCAAACGCCAATCATAATTAAGAGCAAACTAGAGTCCGAGCAATTTCCTTTTCGTTCGGCTCCAAGAAGTTTATAGAAGGAATGGATGAATAGCAACATGTTGTCTCCTCTTACCTTGCTTGGTTCCTAGCTCATTTGCCAAATATTTAAAAGTGGATGATAAAATAGTTTCTATACTATGTATATGGGTGGTTTAAATGGTACTCCATAAAAGGACCATTAAAAGTGGATGATACAATAGTTTTGATACAATGTATTTGCCTGATTTAAGTGGTACACCTTAATTGGATGATTCTAAATCAACATCGATGCTCTCACAAATCTCTTCTTGCATCCAATATCATTTGCATAGACTATTCAAGTTGACACATTATGATGCTCTTGTGCTTCCCAAAATCCTTTTTTAAGTCCTTATGCATCTCATCTCCTATGTAGGTGTGTCTGACACCCCCTATGTGTCCTTGATGCCCTCAACATATCTCTTATGACCAACACCCCCTATGTCTCCTCTCACTCTGACACCCTAGACATGTCTATAGTGATCGATGCTCCCTATGTGATCGATTCATACTAGCACACTCCTTATATCCTCGTGTGTCATAGCATGTGACATCCCCCATATGAGTTAGTTTATATTTGCATACCATGACATCCATCATGCATCTTTTGCATGAGGCACCCCTATGCAGGTGGTTCAAGTTGACACATCCCAATACTCATGTGTCTCCTATGTCTCACAGCCCCTATGCAGATGATTCAAGTCAACACACACTAACACCATGATGTGTCTCCTACATATGTCATCTCCTATTCGGAGGGTTCATGTCGACACACTTCAATGCTCTCATGCATCTCCTATGTTCAACACCCCCTATGTAGATGTTCAAGTATACACACACTAATGTCGTTCTATATCTCCTACATCTGACCCTTTTACATGGGTTATTCTAGTTTTGATGTCCCAACACTATCATGTGTCTCATATGTTACAAATCCCTTTTGTGGGAGGTACAAGTAGGCATAATCTGATGTCCTCATGCATCTTGTATATCTAACACTCATTACATGGTAACTCAAGTCTACATATCCTAACATCCTTACGTGTTTCCCGTGTTCAACATCTCTTACATAGGTAGTTTAAGTTAACATACTCTGATATTCTCATGTATTTTCTAAGTTTGACATGCTCTACATTGGGGGTTCAAGTTGGCATGTAGTGATACCCACCTGCATTTCATGCATCCCACACCCTCCTATATGAGTGGTTTAAGTTGGCACGCTTTAATGCCCTTATATATCTCGTATATTTGACACCTCTTACTTAGGTTGTTCAAGTCTTTACACCCTCACACATCTCCTATTTCTTATACACTAAATGTGGGTTGTTCTACTTTGCATATCGGGAAATCTCATATATCTCCTATGTACCACATAGCCTATGTATGTGATTCAAGTTAACATGCTTCAATGTCATCACATGTCTTTAGTGCTTATGTGGGTGTTTCAAATTGATATGCTCAAAGCCCTCACATGTCCCTTGTGCCTAACACTCTCTATGCAGGTTGTTCAAGAAAACATGTCCTCGTACCCTTGCTTATCTCGGGTATCCAATGCCTCTTATGCAAGTCATTCATGTCAATACTTCCCATCACCTTTATGGATCTTGGAGCCTCATGGGTATCTTGTATTTGACACACATATGTAGGCAACTCAAGCCAACATCATTGTCACCACAATCTTTTATATTTGATGCCCTCTATATAGATGGTTCAAGTCCATATGTGCCCTTGTGCATCTCATGCATTTAACATCCTTGAGTGGATGGTTCAACTTGGTATACATGAATGCCATCACATGTCTATATGACACATGAAAGTGGATCAAGTCAATATTGCCTTTAAGCTCTTACACAACTCCTATGTCTTACACCCTTATCTGGTATGATTCAAGTCAATATGCCTTAAAGGCAATTTTGATTAGTAGACTTAGCCCTCCATATTTCATTCATAACGAGAGCCTCAAGAAGCTCTCTTATCTTATTAACTCTGGAATCATTAGACCTGACATGCTACTACTGTACTAAGTGAAGCCATTGATTGACCCATGATCGCAGAACAATCCCCTCTAAGGGTTCTTGGGTACTTTTCGAAGATAATGGATTTCTGCTTTGGAAGAGGAATCTCTAACTCCTCCACTATGTCCAAATAGGCTTGACACCCTTATGCATCTCCAATATCCCACACCCCTTACGAGACCCTGCCATATCTCCTGCATCAAATACCCCCTACATGAGCAGTTCAAGTTAGTATATGCTCTCGTATAACTTCTATGTCCAACACACTATATGGGAGATGATTTAAGTTAGCATATGTTAATGCTATCATGTGCCTCTTATGTTTGGCACTCTCTATGTGGGTGATTCAAATCAACATTCCTTGTGCCCTCAAGTGACCCTTACATTTAACATCCTTACATGGGCAATTCAAGTGATCATGCACGGATGTCCTCACACATCTCCTATATCCAGCACCTCATATGTGGGATAGTTCATGTTAGCATGTTTGACACTCTTACATGTCTCCTACATCTAATGCCCCATATATATGGTGATCTAAGTTAGCATGCTCCGATGCCCTCATGCATCATCTATGTCTAGCACCCCCCTATGTAGATGGTTCAATTCTGCACACATTGAGCCCTTTCACATCAACTACTTCTGACACCCCTATGTGGGTGGTTCAAGTCTTAATACTTTGATGCCCTTGTATGTTTGACACCATCACATATTAAGTTTAAGTTGGCATGCCTTGATGTCCTTGCATGTCTCTTGCATCCAATGCTCCAATATGGTGGGTTCATGTCAACCTTCTCTTATGTCATCATATGTCCCTTATGTTGGACACCCCCTATACGAGTGATTTAAGTTGACATGCCGTGCCCTCACATGTCTCTTGCACCCAACAACCACTATATGTGCAATTCAAGCTAACATGCTCCGATAATTCCTATATGAGTGGTTCAAATCGACATACTTAAAGGCTATTGACACCAACTTATTCTAGTAGTTCAAGTCAGCATACTAATGCCCTTGTTAGTCCTGATACACTCGTGTACCTTCTATAACTTACACCCCCTATACAAGTAGTTCAAGTCAACTTACTTTAATGTCATTACATGCCTCCAACGTTAGACACCCACTACACTGGCAGTTTAGGTTAGTATTCATAGATATTATTGAGCATCTCCTATATCTAACACCTCTCATGTGAGCAATTTAAGTTAACACATGTCGATTATCTTATGAATCTCTTGTGCATGACAATCTCTATGTTGGTGGTTCAAGATAGCATACCCTAATGTCCTAATGTGTCTCCATAATTTTGACACCTCATACACAAGCGGTGCAAGTCTCCAATGGGCACCCCTTACCAGGGTAGATTTAGTCAATACACCCTAATGCACTCATATGTCTCGTGTGTCCAACAACCCTTACGATGATAGTTCAAGTCAATATATAATCCCATACACGAGAAATTTAAGTAGGCATGCCTTGACATCCTAATGCAATTCCTACATCTGATGCTCATTGTGTGGGTGGTTCAACTTAGCACACCCCGATGCCTCATGCATCTCGTGTGTTTGAGTCAGACACCATGTGGGCAATTTAAGTTAACACATCCCAAATCTCTCATATATGTTATACTAGTCATAGGTGCCCTACAAGCCAATCACATGAGTGATGGCACATATGACATACTATGTACTCTTTTTGCTTATTATTATTTATTGATATTTTTCTCACTTTATGTTGCGTATTGCATATATTGTGATGTCCATGGATCTGTACAATGGAAATCAGATCGTGATGAGATCATGATAATAAGACCGATTCGCATTTAAACATAAACCCTAAATAATCCCGATTATAGGTTACTCGAGAGGAATATCGAGATAACCGAACAGACTTATGTGTTGTATACCTATATATATGATGTAGGCGACTGGCCTTATAACTGTTCGTGCAGAATCATTAGGGATGCACTACAGGTGCTCATTGGAGAATAAGTTCATTGATTAATTCGCTCATGGAATATTGAATGGTTGATGATACCTCATTGTTAGACAGTGATTCCATCATCCTAGTTGTGTATTTCGTTCTTAGACATAAGACACTAAGGATATTCTGTATAGGTACTCTACTCATTGATACTGGACTTATAGGTCTGGAAGTTCTAGATCTAGCATAACCGGTCATCGTGAGTGGTAGCCAATCTTACGAGAGCAATTGAGTATCGATAGAGGATCATCTGCTCTTGGTGTCATAAGAGGAATATCCTATGTATTCTTGCTCAAGCGAATCCCTGGTCAGGATCATTCAGATTGAGAGAGAAAGAGTTCTCTGGGAGAATCCAATTAGAGCGAGACTCAAGTAGATTCCATATGAGCCTGACAACACCATATCCAGTATATGGTCTCTAGGATATTAGATAAATGAAGGACTATAAATACATAATAACTAAGGATAGATAGATTCAATGGATTGGATTCTCTTGTATCATTTGGGGACTATGGTGTAGTAGCCTAGTGTTAGTACCTTTATGCCATGACCGCTAAGTCAGCGCGGCTAGGTTTGGGTCCGTATACGCCAAGATCTCATTCACTGACTTTAGAGTTGACCGCAGGCGTTGGGTTGATCGAAGTAGGTCCTCAGTCGACTTTAGGAGGAAGCTTCCTTTCCAAACGTGGCTTGCCTCGTGTTCTCTGGCTCCTACCGACCCGACCCCTCCGATGGTTAAGTTAGTATATCACTGTGGAAGATTTTACTTTTGGAAAAAGTAGAAGAAGCCCCCCATCCACAGCATGGTTTGGGGGTTTTTATATTGGAGGGAGGGCTGACTCCCGGGGTGTAGCACCGTGCCGCCTTGGGTCTCCGTGCGACGTCCAAGGGCTGAGTCTCGGGCTTTCTGGAACAGCGCTGTGAAGGCACCGTCCCGGACTCTCTAGGGCGGCGCTAACCCTCGGTGCTTGCGCCTGTATGAGGGCGTTCCTGGTAAGGTCATGTTGGTGCCATCTCCGGGCTTCCCAGGATGATGCCTGCTCCCGTGCAAGGACGTGGCTTGGAGGGTGACATCTTATGCCCTGGTCGGCGCCCGTTATGGTATGGCCAAGGGATCATCGAGTTAAGCTGAGGTGGACCACCACCTCAACTTTTATGCTAATGCGATAGTAGAGCGCTACCCATGAGTGGGCGGCGCGGGTACTTGACCTATCACCTAGTAAGTCCATAGTGTTGGGAAATCTGTCAGGGGAGCGACATTACATGCGCAGCAGAAGAATAGAAAACATAAAACCCAGATTTCTCGTAGAAAGTTTTCGTCGTCGTGCGAAAATCGGTGCGTCAAAATAAATTCACGAAAAACTGTACGTGTAAAAGAAAGTACCTAGGGAGATCGTATATCCCTGAATCCCTATAGATTTGTAGGAGAGGATGAAGGAGGTCAAGCGTCCTCCTCTCTAGCGGTATCCACACGACATGAACTGCGACGATGCACCTCTCTCTCTCTGGGGAGAGGAGAACAAGAGATGACTATTAAAAGAAACCCTCAACCTATAGAGCTTTGGTTCCCTCCTATTTATAGAGGCCCTCTGAAAACCCTAATGGATCTTTTACCCTATTGGATATTGGATCTCCATCCAATTACCCAAGCCTCTTGGATTAGTGGGTCTCTACCCAATAATCTCTTATTAGCAATTATTGGATCTCATCTCAAGATCCAATAATTCAGAGGCTTAATGGATATCTAATAATTCATGGGCTTAATGGATATCCAATAAGATATGGGGTACAACGGATATCTCATATCCGAACCTTTACTCATCGCAACACCTACCATATGTGTGTGACCCTCTAGGCCTAATATCGAGCTAGCCATAAGTCATACTTGTCAGAACTCCTTCTGACTTAGTGAATTATTATCTCTATAATAATTCACCCAACTCATTGAGTGCGGACATACCAAGCTACTACGCCGTAGCCCTCAGACGATACAGGGGAATCCAATCCTTTGGATCTATCTATCCTCAGTTACCATGTATCTATAGTCTCTCATCCATCCAATATCCTAGAGATCCTATACCATGCATGGTGTTGTCAGGCCTATACGGTCTCTCCTCGAGTCTTGCTCTTGTCGGATTCTCCCGGAGAACTCTTTCTCTCTCAATCCGAATAACCTTGGCCAAGGATTTGTTCGAGCAAGAATACATGGGATATTCCTCTCATGATACCGAGAGCGGATGATCCTCTATTGACACTCCCAATAACCGGCTGTACTAGATCTGAAACTTTTCAAACCTATAAGTCCGGTATCAAAGAGTGGAGTACTCATATAGGACATCCTTGGTGTCTCAAGTCTAAGGACCAGATACACTACTGGGACTACGGAATGGCTGTTTGATGTGAGGTATCAATAACCATCCAGCATTCCGTAGACGGATCAATCAGTGAACTCATTCCCCAATGAGCACTTGTACTGTACCCTTAGTGTCCCCACATGAGTAACTATGAGACCAGCTACCTCCATCATATGGATGGGTATACAGCACACCAGTCTATCCGGTTATCTCGATGTCCTTCTCGAGTAACTTATGACCAGGATAATTCAGGGTCTGTGTTTAAAGGTGAATCGGTCTCATTATCATGATCTCATCACGATCTGATTCTCATTGCACAGATCCAAGGACATCACAATATATGTAACATGTAAGATAAAATGATAAAATGCCTAATAATAAGCAAAGAGAAAAAGTGCATATCAAGTCACAAGTGCCATCACTCATATGATTGGCTTGCAGGGCACATATGACTAGCACATAGTCGATGAGTCAACTAAATTATTATAAAGATAATAATTCATTGACTCAAAAGGAGTTCTGATAAATATGACTCACGGCCATCTCGATATTGAGCTTAGAGGGTCACACACATATGGTAGATGTTACGATAAATAGAGATTTGGATATGAGATATCCACCAGAGCCCCTATCCTATTGGATATCTAGTAAGCCCATGAATTATTGGATCCTATGTATGAAATCCAATAAGTGTCAATAAGAGATTATTAGGTAGAGATCTACTAATCCAAAAGACTTAGATAGTTGGATGAAGATTTAATACCCAATAAGGCAGGTTCCAATATGGTAAGTTTAAGGGGACTTTTATAAATAGGAGAAAACTAAATGGTCATAGGCTAAATCCTTTTTGGTTGCTACCTCCTATACTCCTCTCCCTCTCCTTCTCAACTGATAGCCCCAATTTCGGGTGAGTAGACAGTAAGAAAAGCTGGCTCCTTCTTAATCACGTGGTTCACATGGAGAGGAGGATCGTACAACGATTTAAGGAGAGTCTTCCCCGAATCTGCCATGTAGATTACTGCTAAAGAAGAGGATAGTTGACGTTCTTCATCCTCTCATACTTATCTATAAATTTTCAAGGATATATAATCTCCCTAGGCAATACATCTCTTAACATATGTAATTTTTTGATTTTGCGAGTTTTTTCACACCAATCTTTGCACGATAATAAGAGAAACTTTTTTGCAAGAAATCTGATGTTTTATTTTTTTATTCTTCTACTATGCATGTGATGCTATCCTAGGTTTTCCAACATGTCATGCATTTGACATCCCCTATTTTGTTGATCCAATTTGACATATGCCTTCGTGTGTCCTACGTCAGTTATTCATTATATCTCAACACCCTTATATGACTCTTGCATCTGTCTTCTCATATACGGGTGATTCAAGTTAGTATATCCTGATACCCTTGCATATCTCGTGTAATTAACAGCTCCTATATGGGTGATTCAAATCAATACCCCATAATTTTCATGTCTCTTAAGTTTGACATATCCTATGTAGGTGGTTCAAGTCGACACACCCCGATACCTCATGTGTCTCTTATATCATATACTTCGTACGTGAGTTGATTCAAGTCAACATGCATAGATACCTTCATGCTTCTGCTATCTTTGGCTATATGACCTTTCTAAGTAGTCTTGATACCCTCATATATGATAGTCCTATGTTGATAATTAAATTGGTATGTATCAATGCTCTTACGTGTCTTTTTTCTTCTATGTCCAATACCCCTACATATATGGTTCACATTGGCACACCTTAATACCCTCATTCATCTCCCTAGTCTAACATCCTCTTCATGAGTTAGTTTAAGTTGGCACTCCCTCACGCCTTTGCACATATTAGCATTCCATGTTGCATGACCATGTAATCAATATAGGCAACCTTTGATACTTAAAAGTGTGTCTCCACACTTGACGTTCCCTCACCAAGTCAAGAAATGTGTGTAATGCAACCCTTGTATATGAGGCATGTCTAGCCTTCGATATTCACCTCAAGCAAAAGCTTCTCAAACACCCTTTAATCGATTTCTCATGTGGGCTATAGTTGTCAAAAGTTCTTACCATACATTGCATTCTCGTGGAAATAGCTCACCCTAAAGCTTTTAATGGTGCAAATGACTTGGTCAGGATATTTGGGCCAACTAGAATTTGACACATGGAGCATAAACAGCCAAACATGCCACATAAGCATTATTTGGAGGATAGAATATTCTCTTAGATAAGTATTATTTCATGAGCATTCTCACTACTCTATAAAAATGAGCTTTTCATGTATGGTTCACGATTGAAAATTTTTATTTTCAACTTTCACATAACGCTTTGAATTGACTTGAGTGCCAGAGTGATGATGACAAGAATGCTCTTCGGTTCTAGTTTTTCTAATGACTCATATGATGTGAGGGACTTGTCTCATGTCTAGTAATGCCCTTGAGTGTTAGAGTGATGACGACAAGAATGCCCTTGATTCATGTTAGCATGCCCCAATAGCCTCATGAAACTTTTGCATCCAATATACTTTATATGAGTTGTTCAAGTCATCACACTTAGGCTCTTATGCATTTCCTATTTTTGACACCTCATATGCAGGTCATTTGCATTGATAAACCCCTTACACTCTCATATGTACTTTATGTTTGACATCTCTTACATTGTCGATCCAAGTCAATATCTCTTGATGCTCTTGTGCATCCTAAAGCCCTCATGTGTCTCCTACGTCCAACACTTCTTATATGGGCAATTCATATTGACATGCATTAATCCTCTCAGGTATCTCTTACGTTCAACACCTTCTGATGCCCTTGCATGTCTCTTGCATCCGATAATCCCTATGGGTTCAAGTAAGCATGTCCCAATGCCCTCATGCCTCTCCAACACCTAACATCCCTTACATGGTAGTTCAAGCCAACATTCTCCAATGCCCTCACATGTCTCTTATGTTTGAAACCCAAAGTTCAAGTCGACATACCCCCATCGCTCTTATGTGTCTCCTACGTTTAACACCCTATACATGGGGGTAAATGTGAGATCATCCCAAAACACATTAGGAGAGATGATATGACTAATATTTTTTGGACCAAATAGAGTTGAGACATGGAGCACAATCAATTGAACATATCACATTAGCACTAGTTGTGGAGTCAAATATTTTTTTTAAGTATATAACCCTTATCACTATGTAAATATAAGTTCTCAAGTATGCTTTAGGATCAAAAAATTTTATCTTCAACTATTGCATAAGGTATTAAACTTGAGCATAAGAGTCATTGCACCAAGTATGCTTTGATGCTAGTTTTGCAAATGACTCTAGTGACACAAGAAACATTTTAAGGGAAGTCATCAGAGTATCACCTCCTCAAAGATCTCATTTTTAAAACATGACTATCTTTATGAAGTAAGCCAAATGGACTTGTATAATCAATGATAATTTCTCCCTTAAAATAAATTAATTACTATAAACAATATATTATTTTATTATTAACTTTTATGTTTATGTACTATAATTAAGAAAATAATTAAATTTGATTTCTTTAATCATGTGGACAAGTTAAGAATTTTGCTAATTAATTAAATTATTAATTGATATATTTCCTAATGAGTGATGTGATTTTAAGAAATAAATAGTATATATTCCATTTTTATGTGTGAACCATATGAAATGAATATTATATTTTTATCTTTATGTGTAAAAATAAACTAAAAATAAATTTAAAATAAAATTTAAATATTTACCTACCTTTCAGAAAGATCTCATATTCTCCTATATAAAAGAGGCTCCTCCTCTCTCATTTCTCACTGAGCATAATAGGAGGATTGAGGAGAGGATTATATGAAGAGATAATCCCGAGAAGATGATAGTTGAAAGAAGTAGGATCCTATATTCTTTTCTAGTAAGATTTGATTCATATTTTGAAATCGTTAATATTAAAATTATTATGATTTTATGATGCATAATAATATTTTAATTTTAAAATTTTATAATTAATAAATAATAATAATTGATTTATGATGTTAGAATAATTATTTGATTTATAATGATCTTTTAAGCTTAAGTGAATTTTAATATTGATTTAATTATTAAAATTCTTATTTTTTAGATTAACATAATAATTTTAATTTATTTAATTAGATATATCTATATTTTATGAATTATGTGTGAATTTTTATGATTTAATTAGTTTTAAATTTAAGATCATGAATATAAATCCTTTAATTCACAAATTTGAGTTATTCTTTAATAATTTAAAATATTAAAATCTAATTTGATAAGATGAGTCTAATCGAGGTCTAACTTGAGTCTAGTTGATCTATCAGACCGGGTTGACCCAACCCATGTTGTCATGTATAACCCAACCCATGTGGCTAGGTATAGCCCAACCCATATGATTAAGCATGACTTAGCCCATGTGATATTACCAAGCATGACCTAGCCCATGTGATCAGGTAGGAGTCAGTTCATATGGCAATGTACAACCCAATCCATATAGCTACGCATGATCTAGCCCATGTATCTAGGTATAATTCAACCCATGTAGTTATATCTGACCCAACTTATGTAGCAAGATATGACCTAACCCATGTGGCCAAGTAGCAACTAGCCCATATAGTAAGGTATGATCCAACCCATATGATCAAGTAGTAACCAACCCATATAGTAAGGTACAACTCAACACATCTCATGTGACTAGATACGATCCAATTCATATGGTCAAACATGACCTCAACTCATGTATCTAAGCACGACCCAACTCGTGAGCCAAGCATAACCCAATTCAGTGGTAAGACTCAGCCCAACTTGTGAGTGAGGCTTAGCCTAGTCCGTGAAGTTAAGTCTGCCCAATTATGTGATTAGCGTTATACACATTATTGTTCCTTTATCCAGCTTGTTGTACCTTAGCCTAACCTATTACTTGGGACAAGCACGTGCGGCACATGTGACCCATCCAAGACTTATGTGGGTCAATTCAATTTAGGTTAGTACTATATGATATAGTCTGATTTTCTCTTCATTTATTGGTTTAAGTTTATTAATTAATTAAATTAGACATGTTTGATTGGTTAAAGTCAATTCATGGTGATTCTAGACCAACTTAACTAGTTTAAATTACTTGACCTAATTGAGATCAATCAAATTTAAATTAGACTAACCTAGGGTGATTTCAAACTGGTTTTATAAGGCTTAGAAGTTAGTTCCATTAGATCATAATTGATTTGAGTTTAGTTGAAGTTAATTAAGTTATTCCAATTAGGATTTTGGTTGATTGATGACTATTGAGATATTAATATTTTATACCTTTATAATTTGATAAACTTAAAAGTTTTATCTGTCATTTGAAAATGACTATTGGTTTTCTACTTTTCTTAAGTTTATGATATTGATATGATTGTTATCATGTAGTATATGTGACTATGCTAGTAATTCATATTGGAAGTACAACAAATGAAAGAATCTATTGGTTTATCATAATGCGAAGCCGCCAATGCATATAGTTTAGCAAATTATACAACAAGCAGTAATTTAAAAAGCGCTAGGCGTCAAAAGGCGCCAAGGTCTAAAATCGCCCGAGACGCTAGGCGCTCGCCCAGGCGCTAGCCCGAGCGAAACGAGGCGCTAAAATATAAAAATATATAATATAATTATTTAAATAAAAATATATTATTAAATTAAGAAAATAAGTAGTATTAAAATTAAAATAATATATTATTAATTTAATAAATAAAAAAATTTTGTTATTAGTATACTGTTAACAGTATATTGTTAATACTTCGGTAATACCGACTTATACCGCCCGGTATGGGCTGAATTTTTTTATTTTTTAAATAAAAAAATTAATTTTTTAAATAAAAAATTAATTTTTTAAATAAAAAATTAATTTTTTAAATAAAAAAATTAATTTTTTAATAAAAAATATTTTTTAGTTTTTTTAAGACTCGGGTGACGTCGCCAAAGCCTCGGCGATGTCACCGAGGTTCGGGCGACGTCACCGAAGGCTCGGGCAACGACCCCGAGGCTCATTTTTTAATAGGAATTTTTTTAACTTTTCGAGCAACGTCGCCTCGGGAGGGACGTCGCCCGTTGACATCTCGGACGTTGCGATGAGGCGGCGGCAAATGAAGCGATAGCGGCGAGCAATGGAAGCGGCGGCGGTGAGCGACAAGCGGCGAAAGCGGCGAGCGACAAGCGAAGAAGCAAGCAAGCGGCGAGCGATGGCGAACGGCGGCAATGGCAAGCGGAAGCAACGAGGCGATGAGAGATCAATCGTGATGGTTTATCGCCATGATTTAACGGCGCTATCGACGCTTGGGCTCGGCGGCGCTTGAGCGCGCCTCTTTGAAGCAAGCGTCGCCTGGAAGTGAAGCGGAGGCGCCGGGCCTCGCCTCGGCTCGCCCGAGCGCTTAGCGAGCCCCAGCGCCTTTTTTAATCACTGACAACAAGCATAGTCTTTTGTAATATTTGATCATACTGATCTCTTAGATGCATGTATGAATGAATGGATGAATATAAATGAATGATCATGGATGTTTATGTATCCCTACCAAGGGTAAGCATGGTGATTCTCTTATGGAATTAGCGGACCATCAAACGTGATAGTTTGATAATTCCTCTATCCATTGTTGGGAAGAACGTGTCCTCACTTGAGCAAGTGAGAGATGTCACTTCATCCACTATTGGAAATGTGATATGAGTTATCTTCATCCGCTATTGGGAGGAATCCATCCCGTAGAGTTTGTTTGTCCATCCGGTATTGGTAGAGTGCACCATCAGGTATAATGTACGTCTTTGTTATCTAATTATTATATATGTATTACATGTGATTAATGCATGATTTTATTTATTATATAAGAAATTATCATTATTTTTCTTATACATAAGTTTATGATGAATCTATATTATTATTTTTTATTAAATTATTGATATTTATATATGTTTCATGATTATTGAAGATTATTTTTATGATTTTTCAATAGTTTCTAGTGGTTATTTTTATCTTATATTTATTTTTAGGATAATATACTATTTTATAATAGATTTAAAGCTTGGATAGAAGAGATTTATGATCCGTGATTATTTTTTTAGTTTATAAAATATTTATTATTGTAAAGTAAAAATTTGAATTTAAGTACGAAGAAAAAAAGAAAAAAGTATATGTCATAAATGATGGATAATAAAATAATAATTTATTATTTTTTATAAATCCGGAATGTAATAACTTGACTTACTCCGTGATCAATTTTGATACTTGAATACAATGGGCAATGAACTACTTCAGTAACTACTTGAGTGCTCAGTGTTTTTTGAACAGTTCGGTTCTTGAAGTCCGCCTCCTCCTCCGATTCGTGAGACGGCACGCAAAGCGTATTAAATTCCATGTGGGATAAGGCACGGTGACGGATTTAAGTTGGAATAACTTGGAAATAGCCTTTTTACTACAAGAAGTGAACAAGCAATCAACTAGTTTCCACGAAACCCAGGTTGGTTGTGTCGGACCGCAGATTAGTCTTCAGCTAAATTGTCGGAGTCCTGTCGGACACAAGAAAGCCACCCTCATGTGTCTATATATAAGGAGGAAGGCCGCTAGCTGTCGTGACCGGCACTCTCCAAGCGACCAATGCTTCCGCCGGGCTTCACCTTCCGGCCCTCCGACCAAGATCTCGTCGTTCACTTCCTCCTCAGGTGGATCCATGGCCTGCAGCTCTGTCGCAATGTCGTCCAAGAGGCCGACGTCTACGCCCGGGAGCCGGAGGCGCTCCTCCGCGGCCGGCAGAAGGCCTACTTCTTCACCACCCTCAAACCCTCCAGCCGCAACTTGTCGCAGGTGGCCCGCCGGGCCGGGAGGGGCACTTGGACGTTCAATACCAGCAAGCAAGGCGATCCCATCAAGTTGGCCGTCGCCGGCGGGTACAAGGTCATCTTGTGGTTCAAGCGCCACCTTTCCTTCCACCTCGACAACGCGAAGAATTCCACCGGCTTTGTCATGGACGAGTTCGCGCTAAGTAATAGTTATGCTCCATCCAATGCCAAAGGCCGCCCGGTGATCATCTCTATACTCCTGTTAGTTCACTTCTCGCTTCCCATAAACGATGCGCTCTTTATACATGTGCACACGGATTGCAGGGTCAAAAGGTGTTGTGTGTGATAAGACAAACCCAGAGAGCCATCAACGACGCAGCGAAAAGAAAAAGACGGCAGCTTCAAACGTGGTCGCCGCCACCCACCCCTGCCGCCGGCGTTCGCAAAGTGTCCAACGCGCGTCTCCAAAAGCTCCAGCTGTTGTATATCTTTAGAAGCATGAAACGATGGGGCTTGACCACCTCCGAGGAAGAAGCGCAGTTAAAGGATTTGATGCATGATCCGCAAGTAGATGAGAACCACCCAACGATCAAGAACATGGTTGCACAGTTTGCGGATCGAGCCAGCCAACTTGATTTGATTTATCATGGTTCTCTCTCTTAGGCAATCCGCAAGTAGATGAGAGCCAACCAACGATCAAGAACATGGTTGCACAGTTTGCGGACCGAGCCAGCCAACGCGATTTGATTCATCATTCTTCTCTATCTTAATCACTCTTCTTTTCTCCTTTCTCTAGCTAGTGGTTTAGATGTTGGATTTGGTTGGTGGCGATAAGTGTTTTAGGTATTTTTTTCGAAGCATAAAAAATATTGTAAATAAGTTAAATTTATTTATTTTCATTGCCTTGTTCTCAAATCAATAAAAATATCTATTTTCAATTAACTAGTATTGTGTTCCTTAGCTATAGTATTTTTTATATTTTTAATAGATAATAAAAATAATAAAATCTTATTCAAAAACATTATAATAGATATAGAAATACGATTTGCAATATCGTATCGTACCGTTTGATACAAGTGATACATATCAATCCATTAAACAGTTAGTACGAGCGATATATCAATGCACCTTAGTGTATCATGTGTTGATACGCTCGATACATACCATATTAATAGTTAATCGGTATATCGATACAGTACGATATTCAAAACCATATATGGAAGTATAATTTTTTATATCTTTTTATTCTTATTAATTATTTTATCCTTATAAATAATGGTAAATTATTTATATTATCTGCTAAGTCTTTATTCCTCGATTTATAATATTTTTGTACAAGCTTATCATGTTACCAAAAAAACTTACATATTGTATTTTTAATTATAATTTAAGTTTAGGAATAATATACCTATTCCCAAATTAATAAGAATATCTTTTTTAATTATTTATATTATATGTTGTGTCTTTATTCTTCATTTTATAATATTTTTGTTTAGGTTTACAATGTTACCAAAAGTGCTATATTTTTATTTAAAAACATTGTAATTAGACCCTGTAACATTTATATATTTATATTTATTTATTTATATAGGTTCACGTTAAGGATTAATCGTCTTTGATACCAATCATAAGTTAACTTGTGCCAAAGCGGACCGTCCATCACGAAATCGTCAATAGATTTGTACGATCCCGTGGCGAAGAGCGAGGGAGCCCTCTCTTTGCTGTGTCGAGTCGACAACCGGCGTGTATTCGTAATCTGATCTCCCTCAGCGTGGATTTCATTATCTCCTGTTGCTCGAGGTATAGTTGATTTTAATTTTTATTTTTTATAACACTTGCATTCGATCGTGTTGCGAGGTAAATGAGCTCGCTTTGGCTTCTTTTTCTCTCTTTGCCGATTCCCTTCTTGATTTGATTTGATATGACTGCTATTATTAGGATTTATATGAGGGAACCGGAGCAAGATTGGATAACCGGAGTTGAGATCTCGATCCAGGGTTTCTTTTTCAACATATTATCCAGATTTCTATTTGTTCCCTTAGTCTTTGTTTGTTCTTTTGGGGGCAGTAGCTGGACTAAACTTGATGGTTCATGATAAAGCAAGAATTTTTCCTCGGTCATTTGGTTTAATTATTTTTGGTAGTTGATTTTTTTTTTTTTTTTTTTGATGGGAAGTGGAAATGTATCGGTCAAATAATGTCAATTTGCCCTTTTTTAAGCCCTGATTTCAAGCTGATCTTTTTTCTTATGATGTATCAGCAGTTTAGAATTAGAGTTAAACTTCTGTTTGAATTTTCAATGGATAAAACATCTTCTTTGATGTGTAATATATGTGGAGTATGAGGGGTAATATCTGGAGCGTTTGCTGTCACTAGCTTTTCATCTTTATTATGAGTCTGCTGCATATTGATTTCTGATATAAGCAACAAAATTTTCCTGGGAAAGTGATGGCAACTAATTTCAAATGTAGATTATTATTTACAGTAGGAATTATCGTTTACTTAATTCTTTATGCACACAGATTAAACTAAAACGTAAATTTAACCCAATTTTAGTGTTCCTGTTGATTGATGCTATGGATTAGGTTGTTTATTATTTATTTTTTTTATTGACGTTTGAAATGTATCATAATTTTGCTTGCAGTGAACTGAAGATTTGGATGGATTTTGCTTGAGTTTCTTCTTTGCTGATCTTGATTTTGGTATTGGTCGTTAGGTTGAAGTTGAAGAAGGTGGAAGATGCCAAATAATAGGACACACTGGTGTTACCAGTGCAGGCAAAGAGTCGAACCTTGTCAGAGGCACATGGTCTGCCCCATTTGTCATTCTGGTTTTGTGTTGGAACTTGATGAGATAGATGCCACGATGAGCGACCATGTTGGGGTGGATCCTGATGCTGTTCATGATCCATGGATTAGGACAAGGAGGAGGAGGGTGAGAAGTAGACATCATGGTGGACTTACTAGAATGCTCAACATGAATTCAGATTTTGGTATGGAATTTGGATCAAGCCCGCATTATGGTGTTGGCATTCGACAGGCCAACATGATAGACTCTTTGTTTGAGCGAGGCCTTAATGAACTGATTGAGCAGTTTACGCAGATTGATACACATAGATCCATGGAAACCCTCCTTAACATGCATCATGGAGATGGAATTCGACTGGCCGACATGGCAGACTATTTTGCTGAGCCGAGCCTTGAACTGATTGAGCAGTCGCAGAATGATAGACATGGATCCATGGACACCCTCCTTAATAGGCATTATGGTGTTGGAATTCAACAGGCCGACATGGCAGACTATTTTGTTGAGCCAGGCCTCGATGAACTGATGGAGCAGTCGATGCAGAATGATAGACATGGAGCTCCATCTGCATCACGATCATCTATTGATGCTATGCCCATCATAAAAATCAATCAGAGGCATCTTCATGTGGATTCGCAATGCCCTATTTGTCTGGAGAGGTTCGAAATAGGATCCGAGGCACGAGAGATGCCATGTAAGCATTTATATCACTCTGAGTGCATCATCCCATGGTTAGAACAGCACAACTCATGTCCAGTTTGCCGCTATGAGATGCCAACTCGGGGTTCTGGTAGTTGGAGTTCAAGGTCAAGTAGTCAAGCTTCAGGCAGTAGTTCAAGGAACAGTGGACAACGTCTAAGGAATTGATTATCAAGCATGTGGCCTTCTCACTCTTCAAGCTCTAATTCTAATTCTCATTTGAACCCAAATTGAGGAGGCATTCTGCTTCTAAGTATGATCGTACCAAATGGGTTGCATACTTTAGATAGCTTTGATCACTGTTGGTCAAAGCCTTGTCAAATCATGTTGTTTTTATCATCTTTTCAAATTGTTGAAAATTCAAATTCCAGTGAATATACTTGTTGGAAAAGAAGGGTTTCCATATCAAAGAGTGGAGGGTGGCTGGTGCATTTATGCCGTGCATCTTCCATCCAAATGGTGTGCTTTTGCTCATTTTCTTCTTCTATTCTTGTGCTGAATTTATTATGTGCTTTTGCATAATGTGGTTCATGTTTGGGCAGTAAATTATACTTCTGAAGAATTCAATGGGGGAAAGATGGGTCTCATATGGAAGTTACATTTATTTATTTTTCCTGCTTCCACCTTTGATCACTCTCCCAGATTTTGGAGATGATTGCTTTTGATTAATGTCAGTACACACCTAAAACTTGTGAATTTGAAGTTGTAGAAAGTGTTGCTCAAATTAATCTATGACTTGCTATTGCATGCAGCAATATTTCTGTTTCCTACAAACTCTTCCTTTTTACTGTAATTGTTATTTGTTACTCAAAGATAAGGTGTTTTGCAGGTATGAAATGTAATCAATAATGGATGCACTTGGTGTCGACTTGAGCTTACCCAGTGTTGTTATTCAGCATGACCATAATATTCAATCAGCAAACTGAACCTTTTAGAGATGTAGTAATTAGCAGCATGCTGCATACAGCAACATAATGATATTTTTTATATTTTAGTACTGTGATATATTGTTTGTGACTGAGAATGCAATGGTCTCTCTCGTTACATGCAATGCTCACTGCTCCACGTCCAACTATTTGTAGGGTACCATCCAAGCTTTCCAGCCTAAACTGTGTAGATCTGTGAAGTTGTAAATTGCATGCTATATCCTTTGTGTTCTCTCGAATTAATGTCTTGTTTTGATCTTTTGTCCTCTCAGTTTCGTTCTTCATTTACCTTTCTCATCGTCATTCTTATTATTTATTTGCATCGTTATATTTGTCTGTCATTCACTCTTGGCCATAAAAATTCATGAATTCATTCTATAACAAAGGGATTCTTCACAACTATATTTATGGTATAATTTATATATTTTATCTATTTTATAATTTAAATATTTTATGTTGAACTTGGGGTTCCATTATTTGATCCATTGCTCCAACCACTGAATAGATCGTCCGAGATTTGGCCAAACCAATGTCTGAGTGGCAGAAAACCTTTGTGTTCCCGTAAATTATTTGAAGTATTTAGATTATTCATTTTGGTAAGAAAATACATCTCGTTCTGAACATATGACAGATAGGTCAATTGAATGGTCAAATAAATGGAAAGATTGAAATCAAGATCTGCATCTTCTTTTTCCAATCTCGTGTTACTTTATCTACTGCTCGTCGTAGAGGTAGGAAAGATTGGTTGATACAGTACTTTAGATGTAGATGGCGGAGAACAGAGATGGTAATCACTACCTCACTGATCCGAACCCCAAAACCATTCCGTGCCTGTCTCCAACTGGAGTTCGGCTATCTATAACAGGGTCAGTTTGAAGTTGAGCTACGTTAAAATTTAGTCCCACGTTTCTGGTTACCTCTCGATCGCCAGTTGGGTTTATTAGCGCAAGGATGACGCGATTCGAAGTGCTTCTTGCTTTGATTCATACTCTCTATTTGATTTTTTTTTTTTTTTTTTTTTGGTGCTCTTTCTCGATCTCAATCGGTTTTCCAGTTCTGAAACCCTAAAAACTTGGATAAAATATTTCTGAATTCGTTTGCATTTGAGCGAAATCGTCCCCTTTTTTTTTCGATTCGATCGATTTTTTGTTTTCGTGGTTGATTTGTTTCCGGTTCTCAACCAGGTTCTGTTTTTCTGATCTGATCTCCCTTTTTTGTTGTTTCTTTTTTGTTCTTCTGTTCTCGATAGACAGTTTTTGCCCCCTTTATCGTTGTCAATCGGTTTTCCAGTTCCAGCTCTGAAACCCTTAAACACTCGGATGGGATGGTCCTGAATTCGCTTGCATTTGAGGGAAATGGTCCAAAAATTTTTTCGATTGATTCGATTTTTTTGTGCTTGGTCTGTTTTCCGTTTCTCAATCAGATTCTCTTTTCTGATCTGATCTCCCTTTTTTTCTGGTTTCTTTTTTGTTCTTCGGTTCTCCATAGGGTTTTTCCCCCTTGTCGCTCCCAATCGATTTTGCAGTTCTGAAACCCTAAAAACTTTGATGGAATGTTCCTAAATCGCTTTCATTCGAGCCCCACCTGCATTCTTTACTCGCTAGTTACGGTGCTACCTGGGATTTTGTGATTTGTTGGTATGTTATGCACGAATACCATCTTCTTTGTATTAATTCGTTTGGCTTCTGGATTTGGCCTCCATATTTATCTGTCTTTTCTCAACGGTGGACTAGAAAGCTACTAGTCTTATTCTTGATGATATGATGTATTAATCTTCTTTGGAGTAACATATGTTGTTGATTATTATATAATCGTTTATACTACATCAGTAAATGGTTATATTTGGTCTAGGAAAAACTCTTTACTGTAACATAACACTTTTTCTGGAATGTGAATAAAATGTGTAGCTTCTTTTTTTATTCAACTCTCATATAGGCTTTTGATCGTCTCTTCCTACTTTTGTTGAATGAGGTTCACTAGAATTTATAATGCATCGCCATCAATTGTGAACTACATTGCAAGGCTCTCAACCACTTTACACTTGGTTGTCCAAATATATTGCTCCCTTCTTGAACAAACATTTAATTTCATGGTGGTGTTCATTCTCTCCTTACATGATCACTTATTCCTTGCTTCCTTAATATGAGTCCTTTGCATTTTTTGTATTTTAAGGCTTCTGAACTGCAATCTTTATTTCGTTCATCAAGCTTGGTCATATTGTGTGGAATCCCACAAGATAAGAAAAACATAACAAAGTTGGATATCCATCTGATTGGGAAAGATGGATATCACGTGTCCCTTTCAGGGACCTTGACAATTGTCTTACCAAAAGATTCACTTGGGTGGTCCAAGGGGTGTTCATTCTCTCCTTACATGATCACTTATTCCTTGCTTACTTAATATGAGTCCTTTGAATTTTTTGTATTTTAAGGCTTCTGAACTGCAATCTTTATTTCGTTCATCAAGCTTGGTCATATTGTGTGGAATCCCATGAGATAGGAAAAACATAACAAACTTGGATATCCATCTGGTTGGGAAAGATGGATATCGCCGTGTCCCTTTCCGGGACCTTGACAATTGTCTTACCAAAAGATTCACTTGGGTGGTCCAAGGGGAAGACGCAAATTATTCTGTGGGTTTTGTTTATCTAGATTGGAAACTAAGATTTAAGCAAAAACATGCTTGTAAAAACTCATAGGGCTACTGGTCTACTCTGAGTTTCATTCCTCTCTTTCAATAAATATTCAGACAAGGTGCACTTTTGTTTTAGTAGATAAAATAATATTTAGAATTCTACTTAAACTGGCCATCTCCTTTTAAACATACTTTGTTGTGATGAATTTAGAAGTAAAGATGAAATGTGTATGCTGTTGAAACTGTGTAAGAACAATGGAACACAATTCTAATTGTTGTTGCTTAAATCCAATATTGGTTTCATACATGGAAGTCATCCATCTGCCACTGGCTTTCTTCAGGATTGTCTCGTCAATCAATTCTTCTCATTTATCTTTGCCAGATGTGCTTGATTTTCATGTATAGCATTAGTTGTTTCTATTTTTGGATTATCTAGCATTTGAGCCTCTATGGTAATTTAAACAAAATAAAACTCTGCAGTGCAGCTTCTGAGTAGTACACTCTAAATTCATTAGACCTGGTGTCTGAATTTATTGCAGTAGTCTTGCTTGACATAATTATGACCCTAAAAGAGCAAACATTTATAGTTCATTTGCTATTTTATTTTTGTTGTTCCTCTGTCAACCTATTTCCCATTTCGCAACCATGATTTTGTAACTTCAAAGCATTCCACAATATAATTGTCCACAAATATGAGATTATGAACACCACTCTGTGATTTACTACAGAATAGTTGCTGTGGAGCATTAAGTTCAGGTAACAACTCTAAACAAATTAGAATTGTTTGGAGTTGCTGCAATTACAACTTTTAGAATAACTTTGGGAGTGTGAAAAAATTAGTTCCATATTGAGGTAAGTTGTAGAGAAGGTAAAGAATGGGTCATTTATGCAAAACCTTCATTAACAGCAGCTAACAAATTTACTTGTTTTCACCTTTAAAGTTGTTTGGGAATTGCAATTAAATATAGAGGGTACCTTAAAGTTGATTTATCATGAATCACTTTTGGTGCATATAAACAAGGATGTAGTATCTTCTTTTACAGTGAAATACTTACTGAGTTGTTCAGTATCTGTTCTCTATTATTGCTTTTCACAAATTTTCATGATTATATATCTTGTGGTTCTTATATATGTTTTCAGTTAAACAACTGCATGTAGACAGACATGTCCAGTAGCCCATTCTGTAGTTTATGATTGTGATTAGTAGTAGAAGATCTCCATCATAAGGTTGTTAAATATTCATGGTTAAAAATTTTGACAGAATTCTGATCCTGCTTTTCAGCATTGCTCACATCAGTTTGCTCCTTAATTATAAATGCTGGCCATATTGATTTTTTTTTTTTGTTTATTTAGCATAGGCTATCTCATTCCTGTCTCCATGCACCTTCTTTGGATTGGTCATATTTAGATTCAAGAGAAGCATAAATTTCGTGGAAATTTTCCTCTTTCTGATATATGAGCTACTGAACCAGATGGAATATATCACTAGGCAGCATTCAATTTTTTTGCATAATTGATTTTGTGTGGTTACTTGATTCATCGTTTGCAATCCTTAGTTCTTGGTTTGAGAGTGACAAATATGCAACAGGGGAAAATAAAAGAAAAAAAGGTCAATGATGAGCAAGACAAATTTGAAAAGATCTCAAACTGAACTTGCAAAGTTTTAAGTTCGTCCAACAATTTTGAGATCACAATAGTGGTGTTTATTAATTGGTGTCAATTCATGCAAAAACAGAACCTTTGATAAAATCTGTGGGGTTAAAGTTAGCCAATTTGCTTGCAGAAACTATTTTCTAATTCAAAAGCCTGTTATATTTGTTATAGGACCTGTTGATGTATGCTTATAAATTCCCATACATGATTGATTCCTACGACCAGAAACTTTACTTAATCAAGTAAGATATCTGCATCAAGGTTTGCAAGTTCTTGTGAAAAATATAATGACTCCTAGGCAAATAATTCTACAATAAAAAGTTGTCTTCATTGCTAGGTCAAGAAAATGCACTGACAAAAAATATTTGTAATGATTCTTAGGCATTTTAACTAAAAGAGTTCTTGGTGCTGGGCTTTAACTGAAATGCACTCGTTTAAATAATTTTTATTTAGGGGTGCTTCTCTTTCATCATTTGATAAAAATGCCTTTGCCTCCGCTAGAAGCTTTTGATTGTCGTTGTCTCTTTTCTTCCATTGTCAACGGCACCACCCACCCTTCCCTCTTCTCTTCCCCATTCTCTCCCCCCTTTCCCTTTTCTCCTCATCCCTCTCGTGTTGCTCATGTTGCTTTTGTTGTCAACACCCTTGTAGTATGTCATTTGGCACTCTTATCATGCATCTAACATTCTAGCGGAAGTTACTTGAGTGAGGCTAGAGGATCTCATTGCTCGTTTAGTACTCTTGTTGCTCACCTTCACTGAGGGTCATATGAATGGGGTTAGAGGGCTCTTGTTTTTTATCATACATCTAACATCTATTGTTGTCAGCATCCTTATAGCACGTCATTGCACCACCCTCTCTGGCCTTCTTGTCCTCTTTTCTTTTCCTTTCTCTCTTCTTTTCTTTTCCCCCTTCTCCTTCTTACCCGTGTCTTGTTGCTCGTGTTGCCTCTATTGTCGGCACCTTTGTAGCACGTCATTGGCATTCTTGTCATACATCTAACATCCTCATCGCTTGATTCTAATGGGGTCACTTGAGTGAGGTTAAAGGGCTTCATTACTCGTTTAGTATTCTTGTTGCTCATCTTAAGCGAGGGTCACATGAATGGGGTTAGAGGACTCTCGTCTTTGATCATGCATCTAACATCCTTTGTTGTCGGCACCCTTGTAGCATGTCATTGCGCCACCCTCTCTGCCCTTTTCCTTTTCCTTTTCTCTGTCCCATTCCTTTCCCCCTTCTCCTCCTTACCCCTCTCTTGTTGTTTGTGCTGCCTTTGTTGTCGGGACTCTTAGCACGTCTTTGGCACTCTTATCATGCATCTAACATCCTCATCACTTGATTCTAGTGGGAGCCACTTAAGTGAGGCTGGAGGGTCTCATTGCTCATTTAGCACTCTTGTTGCTCCCCTTAAACGAGGGTCACATGAATGAGGTTAGAGGGATCTCGTCTTTGATTATGAGAAAAAGGGAGAGAATGGTGGTGTAGGTAACGAGCTCTTCATCTTTGATCACAAGGGGGAGTTGTGGTCGCGGAGGTTGTAACCTTATTGAGGGAGGTGGACAATGATCGTTGATGGCAATGGCAGATGGTAAGGGCACCAACATCAAAGGTATCACAAGCAATAAGGGAGGAGGGGAAGGGGACGGGATGAGAGAGTGGCATTGCTCAGAGAGGAAAAAGGGGATGATGGGTGCAGTTAGAGGTAGTTGATGAAGACGAAGGGTATTTTCATCAAATCGATGAAAGAATGCCTTTGATAAAAATCATTTATGGGGCATCAATTTGGTAAAAGTTCAAAAGTTCATTATTGTTTTTATATCTAGCTATTCTTATTACCAGCTTATTTTTAAGGTAAAACGCTCATGATAGTTCTCATATCTAGCTATTCTTATTATAAAAAGGCTAGTATTTATGTAAAACTTTTTACTATATGCATAATGAGTGAGAAAAGCTGTATTTCTATTTAGTAGGAAAAACCTCACTTTTTCCGTTGATTGGCTAGACAGTGTTTGGAGGTGAAGACATCACATGTGCAGTAGAAGCCAAATAGCCCATGTTCCCTATCACTTTCGGTACTTGCACAGTGTCGTCCTCGTATCATTGCAAGCCCCCATTATTTCCCATGCTCACATTCAGGGGACATTTTTTGAAGCCACACAGCAATGACTTTTTTTTCTTGTGCCACAACCATGGATGGTGACTGTTATCCATCAGTTGACTAGCTTCAGAGACTAGATTGCCTAACCTGATGATGCCTGTCTGGTCCGCATTCTCACTGTGGGATTCACATGCTGACTAGTACTGAGCCACCCAGTTGGTCTCCTCCTCAAAGGGATTGCATTACAGCTACTACTTAATTGTGTCGCATAGATTAACAAGACATTCCTCATGTGACAAACACCAGCTGTAATGGTCCATTGATGATGATGTTGCATCCCTCAATCATGTATATCAGGAGTAAACCCAAAAAAAAAGAGACATTTAACACTATAATCAATCTAAATTTCAAATAAAAAAATATTTTTGTTACCCAAAGCTTTCCTCCATTATACAAATGACCATTAACAAAGGCATTGTTTCCGTGGATTAAACCCGTCTCTCTGCTACACCCAATGATCTAATAGATCGGAATCACCTATAGAAGGAAATTTAGGAGTATCTTATTATATGTTTTTTTTATTAATTTTCCTTCATTCATATATTAAATTACATGCAGACCATACCTGTGAGAGTGAGCACACTGCAACTTAGTAGAGGGAAACAATCTTGTGTGCGCTTTCGAGGCAATTCTAGCAAGGACTTGCCTTGGACATCCACTCACCAGCATAAATTATCAGAAGCGTGGCTTTCTGGAGAGAGTGGCTTGCAATAAAGGAAATGATCAGCAGCAGAAGAGCCACTGATGACAGAAGCTTTTGGATGGGAGAAACCAAAAGAAATATAATGAGTACATGATAGCACATCATTTCACCGCCTTTATTCCAATAAATATGCAGTCAATGATATCAAATCACCACTTCCTTCACAATATTTATAGAACACCACACCAGCGGTATGACAAGATCAGCTCCACCACAAGTAAAATAATCTTTTAAGTAATCACAGATGCATCCACCGAGCCCTACTTACCGCAGTGAATGACCGATCCCTTCCTTCACATTGTCTTACCACCACATGAGCATCAACCCACATGCCACAGCCGTGCCCACCCCGCCGGAGCTCCAAGCAGAGTGCGCTGCCGCTGACGTCAAGTTAGTCGAGCCGGAAGGAGTGACCGCCGAATTGGGCTGTATCTCATCGGGGTTCGGCGGGCTCGGGCTCGATGGGATGATCGGCAGCGAGCTGATGGGCGGCGTCCCGGCGTGGCCCCCCGGCGTGGGGAACACCGGCATTGCGTCTGGGGCCAATGCGGGCGCCGAGGACGAGAACTCGGGCGTGGAAGGAAGAAGCGCCGGCGCCGCCGAGATGGTGAAGGTCTTCAGTGCAAGAGGAAAAGAGTGAGATGGCCTGGGAGTGGTTACGAGGAGCAACAAGGTAGCTAAGGCCGAGAAGAGCAGCTCTTTGTGACCCAAAGTGGGAGGAACGAGGGAGAAGAGGGTGGAGATGGTGGCCATCGCGACGGTAATGGGTTAAGTGTGCGGAGGATGGGGGGAAGTGCAATGTGTGTGGGAATAAACCTCCCAGAGAGAGAGAGAGAGAGAGAGAGAGAGAGAGAGAGAGAGAGAGAGAGAGAGAGAGAGAGAGAGAGAGAGAGAGATTCATCGATGCAACATGGAGAGCGATGATTGGGGGATGGATGGCACGGCACAGGTTGGCAAGGGGCGCAAAGGAACAAACAAACTCGGGCATCAAATAACATGGAATGACACCAAGGAGTGGACTGATTTGGCTCGAGCTAAGATGGAAAACAGGCCTAAAAAGCATTGACTGTTCCTCCATGATTGGGTTTGGTGGGTGATGATGAACAAGTGATTGGCAGCTCAACTCAAATCCAACAAACCTTCCTGATTCATATGATTTTGAAGAACCATGCATTAATTCTTTTTCATCCACTCTGTTTCAGGCCTGTCTGTGAATCAAAAGATATATTGTTCCTCAACCAAGGAATACTTTTTAAGCAGAACCATATGCACATCTCCTATCAAAGAGTGCCTGCATCTAACTTAAGGAATTCCTACCAGGTGAGGAGTTTGACAGAGGACGTGGTGGTCCTCAGGCCTCGTTGATATATATATGTCAAATGCCAACCGGACTTGCGGCGTGGGGCTGTGCTTCCATGATGTCCTGCATCTTACAAGCTGTAATCCTCAGAAGTAGAACATGGAAGGAAGAAGGTTGGTTAGGCCTTCTTCAACATGTCAAACTTAATGATTGAGAGCTCTTTCGTGCTCAAAAGATGCGGAGTTTCACAATGTAATGGCTTTCAACTTTTTGTCACTTTTGATGCAATCCAGCAAGAATAACAAAGGATGAAGAAAGCGTAGCCCAAAAGATGCATTTTTTTTTTGGGTTTAAGTAGTCTTTTGATTCCTTCATTGCCTCCCAAAAAGCTTTCTAGTGAGCTTCTTGAACTAGGAAATGGCTCCCTTCTTCCCATCTTTGATGCACATCCTGAGACCGGCGTGCTCCTCCTTCAGGATCTGCAGCGACAACGCCAGCTGCCTGATGACATCTCTCTTCTCTTCGTCTTTTCCTGCGATCTCCGACTTCAGAGCTGCGTTCTCCTCTTTGAGTCTTTCAACCTCACCCATCAGCTTCGCCAAATCCACGTCTGGCGTCTCCCTCGCCCTGCGCTCGTCTCCTTGTTCGGGATCATCCACTTCGGACTCGTCGGAGGAATCCGAGGCAGAGCTCCGCGACTCCACTTCACCCTTGTTGCTGCTTATGCTCCGTGCCCAGCTCCTGTCCAACCGTGACGGACCGAGCGCTGCGGTGACGCGACGTGCCGCACCGCCGGATCTGAGTTGATCGCACCGCACGGCCAGTGAGCGATGCGCGCGGCGGAAGTCCTCGATCATGCTCACCAGCTGAGGCCTCTTCTTGTAGTACGTCTCGGCGCGCTTGGCGAAGGATTCGGCATCGTCCTCCGCCAATCGCAGCATCTGTTTGGTCTTCTCGTCAAGCTCTGCAAGTGAGCAAACAAGATATCATGCTACGTTGACCGAAGATATCATTAGCATCTAAAGAAAGATTTCTTTTTCAGCTTAAAATGAATTAACGGAAAAAAATCTCAGGCACATGACTGGTTTTTTGACCAATGATTGGCCGGTCTTCGGTCCATCAAGAGACTTTTCTTCCACCCGATCCCAACAGAAAACACACACTAATTTAAACTAAGATCTCACATCTCTCTTCTCCGATGCTCTCATCTTCATGTCTTCGACTCGTTGTTAGGATGATCTCACGAAGACCGACTGTGTTGGGACGACAAAGCATCAAAATGGTCATAGGGACACCAAAGACATGCTAGAAAACCCTGCAAAACAATCTAAAGTTAAATCCTGTGCTTGGATCACCCCTGCACTAACCTAATCTGCTACCTAAGTGAAAAAAATATGGCACAACGAGATGCCAAAGAAGAAAAGAAAATAGCATCACCAGAGCCTTATTCAAGATATCTTTGTGAATGCATGGAATAGCGAACAAGGAAAACAAACCTGCGAGTGTTGATATCAGCCATGGAGATCGCCTGGAATTGTTGAGACTGCCGAACCACCACGACTGAGGGAGCTGCTGCTGCTGCATCGTCGCCCTCACTTGGCAGATCATACAACAGCGCAAAAAAACCATAAGTCCCAAATTATCGATAGATGTGGCCGAGCCTCGATGCAGAAAAGCAAAAGAAGGCAAATGGAGACGCAGAAAGTTACCTGATGCTTCTTTTTCTTCTTCTTCCTCTTCTTCTTCTTCTTTTCGTCTTGTTGTTGATGTAGCCATGGAAGGGGAGCCGAAGAGGAAGACTGAGCACCCCAAGAAGAAGGAATGCATGCACGTCTCTTGGCGACTTGGATGCTATATATCTTTCCTTCCTGTTGATCCGATTCCTCCCTCCAAATTACTAATAACTCACATCAACCCGTTCTGACTCCTCTTTCGATTCACAATCGAATCAACATGCAAATGTCCACCGATTCCTTCAATCAATTAAGAGACCAAATGGACAGCCAAAGGACAGAATACATCCACCATGGTTTAATCATTCAAGTGGGACTTGATTAATCTTTTGCCCGTAAAATCCAATGCGGTTTTCCCAATCTCTATTGTGGGAATCAATTTGATATTCTATCTTAATTAGTTCGATGTCAATCGTACCTCTCCTCAACTGAAACATTTTTAGCATGATCTTAATAGGCAAAGGTGTTCGGGTTGGATTCGACTGTTTCCATGAACTTAGGATCTGCGTGCAAAAGAAATCACGAGCTATATTTATCACTTGGATTCTCCTCTATTTTGTTGATCGCTTGATTAATCACTGAAGTCTGTGTTTCAAGTGGGAGTGATCCCTAAGACAAGACAATATGGGAGGCATGTAATGCCAATATATTTATATCGGGAGCTGTCATTATCTGAAAGCAAACATATTTGAGTTGACTCTTATCCTTCATTTGATAAGCCAACATTTTTATATAGCTCATTTCAAGAAGTCAATAAAATTAAAAAAAATGAATAAATGGCTGGAGAATTTCTTGGAATTAAATTCTATACCTCATCAAATAACTTAAGGTATAATCAATTTACTTGAAGAAGAAACCGAACCAAAGAGAATATGATAAGTACTTGAGAAAGAAAAGTGAATGTAAAGTCCAAATACAAAATCAATTTGCTTGAAGAAAACCAAACCAAAGACAAATAAGCATTTGAGAAAGAAGAATGGATGTATAGTCCAAATGCACAATCAATTTGCTTGAAGAAGAAACCATATCAAAGAGAATATGATAAGCACTTTATAAAGAAGAATGAATGTATACTCCGAATGCATAATCAATTTTCTTGAAGAAGAAATCGAACCAAAGAAAATATGATAAGCACTTGATAAAGAAGAATGAATGTACAGTCCGAATGCGTAATCAATTTGTTTGAAGAAGAAATTGAACCAAAGAAAATATGATAAGCACTTGAGAAAGAAGAATGAATGTATAGTCTGAATGCATAATTAATTTGTGAGAAAAGAAATCGAACGAAAGAGAATATGATTTGAGAAAGAAAAATGAATGTATTGAAGTATCAGGTTGCATCGTCATAATTATTTCATGCAATAGCTAATCTAGAATAATACAGACTATTAATTAGAATGGCTCCTGAATGCAACCTAAGTCAAACAAATAAACCCATCGAAAGGATCAATTGGTTCTGAAATGCATCTTAATTGGAATCATGTGAAGGTTCATTAACCAGCCTACTTGGATCCAATAAGCTGAGCAAAAGCCAAGTTCCATTAGGACACATTCAGCATTTATGTCCTGGTCGAATGTATCACTTCGTTATGGTACTTTAGACACTTTTTGGACTTAGGTTGGATGCATAATGCATAGAATGATAATTTGCGCAATTAAAAAATATGGATGCCTTGAATGTTTTTGTTGTGGATGAATGCATCTGGCAAATATTAGAAGATATTTTACTCGATTATAACACAATGGGCATTTCAGAAGTTTTTGGCTCGGTTGATGCATAAGATATATGAAGATGTTTTATCCTATTATGATGCCTAAGATGATTTAGAAACTTTTGTTTTGGATAAACACATCATGTATAGGGGGATTCTTTTTTTGGTAAGTGCATGTCATATTCTCTGGATTTCTAAGCGAACACATCAGATGTGAATGGATGCTTTGTTTTATTTGGATATATCGAGCACTTGGGATGTATTTATTTTGTATGAATATATCAAATGTAAGGAGATACTTTGCTCGGTTATAATGTATCAAACGTACATATTATTATTAGTTTTTTCCTCCAAGAATACCCATTAGGCATGAGGAAATGATTTGCTTTGTTATAATATATTGGATATTCTAGATGCCTTTATCCTAGGCATGTGCATTAAGTACGGGATATGTTTTATTTGATTAAAATATATCAAGCACTCTATATAGTTTTTTATTGAGATAATTTACTATGTTAGGGGGGATGTTTTGCTTGGTTACTACATATTAAATACTCCAAATATTTTTGTTCTAGGTGAATGCATTAAATATAAGGAGATGTGTTTTCTTGTTATGATGCATCATATGGTCTAGATACTTTTGTTCAAGGCGAATACATCAAGCAAGTGATGCCTCAAACATTAGTACATCTTTTAAAAATATTAAAAGACATTATATATATATATATATATATATATATATATATATATATATATATATATTAAAATCTAGAGTGATAAATAAATAAATATATATATATATATATTTTTTACATACCTTAAAAGGATGATCTGTAAAATACTCTTTCTTATATGATTTTGAATTTAGCCATCGTTGAAATATTTTTACTATTATTCTACACTAGGGTTAAATTATTCTAACATTAAAAAAATAAAATATCTGGCACACGATCTCCTCAGAAAATACCGAAGAAATGAGAGAGATCATAACCTTAATAAGGCTATACAATAACTTAAATCATGATTTACTTTTATCATTGTTGTCATATTTTTACGTGGGTCTATAATCATACATGACCTAAACTCACCAAAGAAACTTACCAAAAAAAATAATAATAATAAAATAAACTCACCAAAGAAAACCAGCTGATATGTCAGTTTGGGTTACATCCCAATGCCTAATTAGATGATCAAATAAACTGTATACTACAGCAAAATGATCCAGCTGATACCAGTCCCCCTATATCATATGTTGAGTGTTTCTCCTCCCTGGAATGAACCACCTGGATCCTTGACCTGCAGATCAATGAGGTTTTGCCGAGGCTCTTCTCACCAACCAGACTAGGAACCATATGTATCACCAGTGGCTCAACAAAACCCTTGTGGAAGAGTAGGTGGACATCAGCAGTTGGTTGGTATGTGGATGAAGGTTAGCTGTACTGCCTCAGTCTCCAGCACTATATGTAGTTCATAGAGCAGCCTCAACACCGGTACAGCAAAAAGGCCTTGATGGGACCTGGCGGACCTGGCGGACCTGGACCAGGGTGGGCTCCCCTACCTGGAGGGCCTCCAGGTTTGACACCTGGACCAGCAGGCTGTTGTGGCCTTCTCTCCTCATGGTTGGTTTTCTCAGCTTCTCTCTCTCTCTCTCTCTCTCTCTCTCTCTCTCTCTCTCCTTACCTGGACTCCTGCAACTCTCCTTCTGGTTGGCATAACTTGACATCTAGCTTCTCATGTTGAGTTTTATGCTTTATTTAGTGTTCTTTTATTACTTCTCGTTCACGATCTTTTGGCTTCTAGGAACGATTTATTGGAGAGGTCATTGCCCTCTTTCATGCACAATGTAGATTGCAGTGCAAGTTGGTTTGTTTAGGAAATTTGCTGCGGCATTCAGCACAGTCATGTAGATGTATTTTGGTATCTTCTTGTGACACACTAGTTTTAAACTTAAATGGCAGCTTCTACTTCCTCTGCTGCTGCTGGCTACTGGAAGACTGCTGTGGGCCCTTCTTTGAAGGTCCCCCGGGCCCTCCTCCTGGCCCACCATAGATGATAAGTGTGAGAATTCTCTCTTCAACTGGTTCGTCATTTTTCTTGTGCATCAATTCATGGGCTCTTTCAGAGACCTGATGATCCTTTCATGAGGTTAATAATATGATATAATCCAACACCACTAAAATTTAGCTTGATTCATGAATTACCACTGTCAAACCATGGAGAACATTTGCTTTTTGCTAAATAGGGACCGCAATGCAATCAGTTGAATGTTACTGCAGATAACCAAAATTAAGATACTATCAACTCAGAGGATCAAACATTAAAAGATAGAAAAAATTATACAGAAATTGATTCTCTAGACCTAGAACTACAAAGCAGCAAAGCCTTCCCCAAGCACGCTGCCACATCATAGTAACATCACAGGCCTTTGTCTTTTTTCTTCTTGTCCTTTTTCCTGTTTGATGTATCACCTTCAGCCTGCTTTTTCTTCCTCTTCTTTTCCTTTTTGGAATGCTCCTCTTCAGATTCAGGAGCAGCAATATTATCTTGGTTCACTAACTCAGCTCCCGGAGCTTTATCCTTCTTTTTCTTTTTCTTCTTTTTTGTCTGCTCTTCTGCTTCACTGATGGAAATTTGATCATCAGTGCTTCCTAACTCAACCTTCTTTTTCTTCTTCTTCCTTTTCTCCCCTTCACCGTCGCCCTCCTCTTTAGGAGGGTCTTCAGATGCTTCTCCAGTGGGTTCCAGTTCTGCTTCATCATGTTTCCTCTTCTTTCCAAGTGTTGCTTCCTGTTCAGCGGCTTGCTTACTTGGAGCTAGATCAGTGGTTTGCCCAAACACAAGATCAGCTGAAGGATTATATGTCTACAGAGGCAAAGAAAAATGAAGAATTCCATTATCAGTTTCTTGAACATGTATCCATAATAAATAAAATAAAATGCCAATCTAAAATCCAAGTAATAGAGATCATGTGTATTGTAATCCATATTCTACTTGGATACATGTATATAACAGGAACTGATCCTTCAAAGTTATTGAAATCATTGCTGTCGGGCACCATAATCAAAACTTAGGTTCCTCCAGAGGGCTTCTTTCATAAATCACAAACTTTTAAAAATCTTTACATGAAAAGAAGTCACATGTTATGAATGATACATAACCCAGGGAACATATAGATCATCAGCATGAGTTATGCAATATGAAATATTGTACCAACAGGAACAAAAACAATGAGGCCACCTATACCTTTGCTGGAGTAATCAGAGCCCCTGCACCCTTCTTTCGATCTTTATCATAAAACTCGATCTTGGGCTTTCCTTTTGTTGACCCAGCAGAACGACCCAATTCTCTGCCCTCAAGAACCCTAAGGCGGGCTTCAACCTATTCAAGAATTTAAAATTTTCATGTCAAAACAAACTCGAGACTAAAAGCATGAGATCAAATATACATGTTACCTTAGCTCGATTTTCTAGTCCCATAGTGTTGTCTTGACCATCCCCAAGAGCATCATATCTAATAGCCAAAGCAGTTTTTGCAGCAAGAGAACGAGAAATCTTTCCTTTGATTTTTGGTGCTGCCTGACCAATTAGAGATGCATGGAAGATAAGCCCATATTTTGGTGTAGCATGTTTTGTCTTGAGAGCTCTGAACAGAGCCTGCATGTCATTAGAACACATATGATAATTGAGATTTCACAAGAATGAAGCTAGAAGTAATGCAATTTTCACCAAACCACAGTGGTTCTCTGAAGATAATAAAATTTTCCTTCCTCTACAATGATTAAGTGGAGAAAAAATTCACTTGGGTGTTCCTTTTCATAAGGAGCTCACATAACATTGCTCCTCAGAACAAGAAATCTTACCCATCAAGATCATTTGTTAATCCTACCTTAAAGTGGAATCATTCAGATCTCATATCACAATCATTCAACATTAACATTATAGGGCCAACCTAAGATCCAGTCCATCCATGAATGTGAATCATCCAGTCCTAATAAAGTATATATGATAAACAAAGAGATCCTACCTAATCAAGACAACCGAGATGACCATTCTCTTCTTTTTTTTTTTTTTTTTACTTTTTATGGTTTACTCCTTTCTACTTTTTTAGTGTACACAAAGTGGCAAGGGAGACGAAAACTGTGTTCAATTAATTGAAAGGCTATTCTTTACAGCGGTGGCAGTGTCCATTTGGGACGAATCAATTTGTTGCTCTCAGAACATCCGGTAAGCAATAGAATCATTCACTTTTTTTCTATTTAATATGATAGCAAATATAAATTTTAGACCAATTATTCAAAAGGCATAGACATCTTCTATTAATGCCAAAAGCTATATTTTGTGATATCAGTCAATTCCTGATACGATATGCATCAACGTATCAGTATTGCCCAACACTGATCCATTTTTCACTGATTTATCAGCTTGTTGGAAAATTTTGATCAAAATCCACTAAAAATAAATCAAACTCAATCTTAGGTGGCTCCAGATTTATGTAACAAGTCGGTTGAATAGACTAAGCAACCAAACTCGAGTGGAATTGGTAAATTTTGACAATTCCAGCTGATTGATCACCTCAAAATTAGGAAAATACGAGATGACCAGAAAGGATGGTTTTCTTGTGTTCAAGAGAAACAATATGCAAGCATTCTAATGCCAGAAAGATTAAGTGGAAAACATACCTTTTCCGCTCCAAGAATCTGAACTGTGCTACCCGGTTGCTTTGCTAGATTCAATAAGCTACCACCATGAGCAATAAGACGAGCTCCAACAAGCTCACCAACAAGAGCAGTCAAATTTGGCGCAATTGTATTCATTCTGCTTTTAAGGTAATCATAAAGTTGAGCTCTATACTCTGAAAGAGCTAGAACTTGATCACATAGTTCTTTAATATTTGCCAAGTCTAGGTCACTAACTTCAGTTCCCATTGATATAACTGCTGCTTCCTTCAGCTCTGCTTCAGTCTCTTCAGACAGTACCTGTTAGCATGGAGAAAACAATTGGCTATTACCAAAGATCTTTGTATAATTGATAATCTTGTAGGAGAGCTAATGTGTTACCTCAGAGAAATCAAGATTGACAGCATTTGTACGGTTTCCCATCAGCTTAACTACCTTTGCATACTGAATATTGTCCTGTACAATCTTAGCAAGCTCTGGAAAATGCCATCCATACCATTCACGGACTCTCATGGCATAGGTATTGAGCTCTTTGTCAAGATCATCCAACAAACCTATGGCTTGAATAATCATTGTATCCACCTAAAATGTTCATCAGAAAGATAATGTTACAAAATAACCCAAAATGTAGGTCGATCAATAAGAAGTGCAAATAGCCATAAGAAATTTCCATTTTTATTTATCTTAAAATAGAGGCAACCCAAAGAATAATGTGTTTAGGAATTGATCAGAAGGTGATCTAACAAAAAATTGAATCTGGATAGATACAAAATTGTGTTTAGACAAATACATATCTATCTATTTTCTTGATCAGTATGGAAATGGCCGTGTTATAAAAATTTTCGAACACATACACAATTGAACAACACTTCCATTAACACCCTCTAGCACAAGTTGTGATGCATAATTAAGGACTCACCTTATCAGGGCTGAATTTCAGCTTGTACCTAGATAAGCTGTGTGACAATCCCAAGCTCATTGGAGCTAAATCTTGCACAGCCAACCCAGATATAAGTTCTGTCAGCTGGTTCCTTAGTCCTCTCATTAGCTCCATTACAGCATTGTTGTGGAGACAGTCTATTTTCTGTAAATCAACCATAAACAAATGTACTTAGCATACAAACTTGAGATTCTGCAACCATATCTTCTACGCATAATTATCCAATGCAGTCAGCTAACCAGCTTCTCTTTAATTGCGTTTCCAAGTTTTGAATCAGCCACGGCCAACGTTTCACCATCACAGTGAGTACGTAGAAACTTCCTGAGGCCCTTGCTAGGCTTGCTATCAATCAATAAGGTTGCAGCAGATAATGCATCTGAAGTGTTCTCAAATTTATTGAAAGCTTTCAGCTTTACAATCTGATGAAGCAAAATAAGTAAAAGCATTAAGATCAAAGACAAAAGAACCTGAATAACAAGCACCATCAAGACTGCTGTTTATTGTTCTATAGTCTACTAAGGCAGATACAAGTTCCCTAAGGCAACCATTGGACGCATAATGATAATATCCACTAAAGCTGAAGGCACAGTCCTATCTGCGATGAGTAGATGACGCATAAATAAGCAAAAACCAAGGCTACAAACGTAGTGACCTTTCTAGCCGATTCTGAGGTAGCAAACTCCTTCCACAAATCCTGCAATAGCAAACGTGGAAAATGATAATGCTACAAAGTCAGATGATGATATGATGAAACATATCACAAATCGACAAAGGTAGGGTAGGAAGACGTCGTCACCTCAACTTTGTCCAGCTTCCCTTCATCCAAAACTTTGAACAAGGCAAAACCCGCAGGGGTTTCGAACAACACCAACATCTCGACGTCGGCTTAATACCACCAATCTACATCACCACATGAAAAAGAGGAATCAACCAACAAATCAGAAAAAAAATTTCCAGTAATCGGGGTTTTTGAAATACACTAGATCATCGTACAGATTCGAAGGGATCCCAGCACCAAGATGAGATCATTTCAAGACAAAAACAAACCAAGGGGCTCAATGACAGACTACACGGCTACGGGTACACAATGGTTCTAGTTTAGGGTTTCGGCTTAGAAGCGAAGGGTTCATCGAGAAGAGGAAAAGAGGAAAAACCAAGGGATCTACATCGGCTGGGGATTAGGGTTTTGGATGGGCAGCGGGTTCCAACCTCGAGGAGGGAGAAAGGCCAGAGCTTTGGTACCTTTTCCTTGCGCAAAGGAAGCGTTGTGCTGCGCGGCGCCGCAAGCAATGGACGAGCCGAAGAAGGAGAGCGGGTGTTTCGAAGGGTTGCTCGAAGAGTCGGAGAGGGGCGATGGGGTTTATCGCGGTAAGAGGCGAAGGAATCTGACCGTCGCTGTATGATTGAGAGTGATCGTGACCGTTCGATGGAAATGGGTCTCCATCGATCTTGATTCCTCGTACCAATCGGATCCAATCATATCGGGTCAAAATCCACATTCGATCAAGCTGGTAACCGAGTCTAAATCTAATCGGATCAAACCCGGAAGCGAGAAGTGAGTCCGTTCTTAACATTTGCAATTAACTCCACTCCTTATAGTTAGTTATGGTCGCGGGTTAGGTTGGGTTAAGAGGTGGATTAGGAAATTAATACGCCTAACTTAACCAAATCCGGTATCACTTAGCCCACTTCTATTATCGTATTAATTGAAGATTAGGGAACGTTGAGTGTGTACTACTCGCTATAACCTGTTCATTTTCGTTAGTATTAATTGGCTCCAATATTCTTGTCATTAGGAGTAGGTAACATTTAATTAATCTCTCTTCTTCTCTTTTAATGTTTAAAATAATATTCTTATCAGATGTGGCAAGTTTGATTGATTGCGCTCTTTGTATTGCTTGATATATCAATTATATCATTTGTTTTCGAACAAAAATGGGTGTGTGTCTGTTATAGAAACTCGTGTTTTTATTTAAGCATGTTAGCTTTGAAGGTAATGACTACATCAAGTCATTAAAGTTAAGACATAGAGAGAAGTATTAGATACATCCATACATTCGTCTAATTCTAATTTATTAACAATAAGGTGATATTTTAACCACAAGAGTCTTGCATATACCTTATCGGCTCATTAAGCATAATGAGATTGTTTGATTGCAAAGACCGCATCAAGTTTATTGAATGCTTTATCTAATTACAATGTATTATGCACGAGGTGGTCTCGATCACAATGATCACATCAAGTGACTCAAATGTGTTAAGTGTGAGAAGATACTTTTACTGTAAAGGATGCATGAGACATGTCATACACTTTGTCTGATTATAATATGTCAAGCATACGATGATGATTTTGATCACGAAGATTATATCATTTATTTTCGAAAGTCCTATGATAAAAAAAAGAGAGAGACTAAGAGTTTTAACTTTGCGTCTTCATTTTTAAGTTCTTTATGGTAGACCAAATGTCCAAAATGGATAAGATTACTTTTGCTAGATATTTTGATGATCGACAAGTCAGATCTTTCAATAAATCAAGATTTATTCTGTAATAAATTTAAAAACCAAACACATAAAAATAACAAAAGAAAAGAAAAGAAAAGATGTACGATACAGATAGTACTCATTCACTCGATCAATAACCTTTCAGTGTACACACCATTAGCTAATTAATAGTTAGAAAGAACCGGCAACCATCTTTCTGATTTGCAACTTAATTGTGAATAATTAATTAACAGAAAGGGTCATCAAAGGTTTTCTAATTATTATTTTACTGAATGTCACATCAATGATATCTTTGGCATCAAAGGTGTATTCAAGCCTCATTTGCTATGATGATTATAAATTTCGATGTTTCACCCAAACGTTCTAATTAGGAATCTAAATTCCAATTTCAGACTATTAACAAGAAGTGGAAACTGTGAAAGAGAGAAGAGATTGGCAAAACTAGCATTGATATATACTACCAAAATAGTTTTTTTTGTATTTTTCTTTGTAAAAGGAGCTACATATATTTAAAGTTTGTGTTGTCAAACTGATCAAAATGCACCTTTAAAACAATTGTCAATAGTTATTGGGGCTTCATTTTGGTCAAAATATTAATTTTCTTAAAACCAAGTGTATGTTTTATTTGATGGAAAAAAATAAATCAAAATTATCTTCTTATATGGGTGTTGGCAAGGTAATTTTGGTAAATAAGGGCAATATTTGTGATTGCTCTACACAATTCACACTAGACAATGGAATTGTCTACAAGTATTACGTGTAATTATTTTTATTTTTACAAGTATTTCAATAAAAAAGTTCTTTTTAATTTTTTTTCCCCTTGATGATTATATAAGTACAATTTAGCTAACAATAATCATCTAATAATTGTTGGATCCTAATTTCTACAGCTTTTATGGAGACCACTATTTAGTGCTGTGATAAACTCCTACTCTTATTCCCATATCAAAGACCAGGCATCTAATTAACATGGAAAGAGTTTACTATTTCATCTGGTCAATCAAAGCATAAGTTTTCGTGACTGTATTAGATGTTGTTGATTCCAAATTTCTAGTTTTAACTATACAATGCATGAAATTGAGCACTTTGTTGATTCATGGAATTCAAATTTTGGCTAGCACATCCATAATAATAAGTTTCTTAAATTCAAAGTCAATGAAGCCCTCATCCACTACACATATTGCCATCTTTACAGTTTAGATATCTACCTACATGGGTGTATGGACTTAGGTTATTCTAATGGTGAAGGGTGAAATCATGATTGCAAGCAGAAGAGGCTTCTTCAAGGTTACATGAACTTGTAGACTGGAAATCATTGTTGCATGAAGAGAATACAGTGAACTCTTTAATTGCTAAGTTCATTAACTATCATTTCATTAGACCATCATCATACAAAGGGTAAGTGACAAAGACATAATTCGAGTTTAGGATGTTGCGATAGCACCTTTATTACGAAGGATTCAAAACCTCATGATATATTATTATATTTTAAATATTAATATGTCATATCAATTTATCAAGGGTTGAGGGTTTGAAGCCTCGTTCAATATATTTTAGGTCTGATGATAGTGTGTCAAACTCACCAAAGCTTAAGAGTTTGAAAAGAAAACTAGCATGATGAAAATTAAACTATGTTCGGCCAAATATATCAAGCTGTTGTCTTTACTTACATAAATATTCTTGCTCGATGCTGAAGACAAATAACACAATTACACTGTAGAAGGAAAAACATATTTCCTAAGCTAGACAGGAAGATGGCTTGAACTTGTTCCACATATGTAAATGACACATTTTATGTGTTCTTCATCAGTTGCTCACCTCCGGCAGGATTCGATAATGAAGCCTCTGGAATTGCGGTGTAGTCAGTAGGGGTGTCATCAGACAATAAATAGGCAGTATTTGTGTTCTTCGTTTGGTCACCTCCAACAAGATTGGTTGACGATGACGAAGCTTCTGCAACCTCTTCTTGGGACATCCACTTCGTCTGCTCACGCCGGATTAAGTTGGTTGACGATGGCAGGGTCGCTGGGATTGTAGTGAAGTCGATCGGGATGTCATCAGACCATCGGAAGGCATCAACGCCGTTCGAGCACGGGAAGAAGGAGTTGTCTGCGCACTTCACCTGCTCGCCGCTAAGGTCGTCTGACGCTAACCAGGCCATGAAGGCTTCAATCTCCTCATTAGTAAAGCCGAAGGCCACATCATCCAAGCAGTTCATCGGATCACCTCCACCGACGTCCGTGGACATGAGCAAGGCATTGTCCGTGCACTCCATCATCTCACACTCGGGAAGGTCGGCCGTCCTTGGCAAGGTCTCTGGGTTTGCAGTGGAGTCAACCATGGTCTTTTCCTGTTCACCGTGAAGGTCGTCTGGAGATGGCGAGGCCAAGAAGGTATCGATCACCTTATCGGGTATGACGAAGTCATCGATGGAGTAATTCATCGGCTGACCTCCACCATGGTCATTGGGCGTGCATAAGGCATTGTTCGTACGCTTCATATGCTCATCCCAAAGGAGCTCTGGTGTTGACGGGGTCGAAAAGTCTTCAAGCTCTTCCACGGCGTCGAAGAAGGCATCATCTCTGCAATCCATTAGCTCACCTCCGTTGAGGTCCATCGACAATGGTGAGACCTCTTCGATTTCGTCAGCCGTAACTTCATTTAATAGAGGACTATCATTTGATATCGCATGAGTCATTATTAAATTGTTCGAGATACATAACATACATATATACATATCTCAATCAATAATTACTTCTTTCCATGAATTTATTTTCCTCATATAAACTTATTCTCCAATTATTTTGAGTCATATTGAGACTTAAGAAATAAAGGAGATTATTTATATTTTTAGGAAGTTTCATATTCTGATGCCCCTAAAAAATTAATTAAGTTTCTTTGTAGTATAAGAATTAATGGTAGTATTCCATGCAAAATTAAATTTAGTATTTTGAATCTCCCAAATAAATAAAGAAGTTTATCCATAATATAATAATTAAATTTATCTTTTACAAATAAGTTAAGTTTCCTATTTGAAGCCTAAGAATAAATTAATCAACTTCCACTGTATAACAATTAATTTGCATTTGTGCAAATGTTATGTTATGGAAGAATCTGATCGGTTAATTATTTATGTGCATTTATTATGTCCTGTGTGATATTAAAAATAAATTTTAAAAAATAAAAAAATATTTCTATTACATTAATTTATGTGGACTCACATATTGCTTGTGTAATAATATAGTAATCAAATTGGATATCTCAACAAAAGGGCACAACATTTAGAAATCTCCGCGTCACACTGGCATTAGTAAAAATGAATTTGTTCATATTTTTTTTATGAATTTTCTAAATGATGTTGGAAATATTTAAGAATGAGTTTGATGGCTAATTCTCAGTTTATGGAGACTTGATCTTGGAAGCTACCACATATTACATTAAATTGAATAAAAATTTATAATATTTTAATCTGTAATTAAAAAAAATCTTCCTTAAAAGTGGATATGGACCAATCTTATATAATGGCAAAAATCAATAAAGGGGCTTTTTTTAAGTAAAAAAAAATCATTGCATCAAATGAAATACATAACGTTGGCACGTAGATTCGAACATATAACAATCATTAATCAAATCAAATGTCTCAATAGTAATAATACAGCAGTACATTAAAATTAACATGAATAGTTCTTCGCTGAGATAGAACAAAAATTAGTATAGGAGAGAGAGAGAGGATGGTTAGACAGAGAAATTTGATAATACATGCACTAAGAAAGTACTCAAATTTTCTTTAAAATAATACAGGAAAGACCTCAATTTTCTTTTCCTGCAGGTGTTTATCATCTTAGATTGGAAAATAGGAATCGATGTGAAAAACTCAACAGAATTATCGTAATTTGCATGAAATAGAATCTTCAATTCGGTCTAACGATGTTTACAATTAGTGATGTAAAATTAAAAGCCCATAAGCACATAGTTGGACATCGACTTGGTCAATTCCTAGCCGATGATACCTCACCTTGCATGTTCAATTTTTAATAACATAAAATAAATTTATCTTATAATATAATAAAAAAGGATGTAGGGGAAAATGACAATAACATAAAATATATTTTTTTTTCTTCATTTTATAACTAAAAGAAATTAATGCTAAAAAAATTAAATAGGGTGAGATCCAAAAAAGTTATCTTTTTGAGTTTTTCTCGAGAAGCACTCTATTTCTAAAATTCTCAAATACTATAAACATAATGTTGTTACAAAATTTGTAGTATTTTTATACTTTGTTTTGAATCATAATATTTTTACATAATTATACTATTTTCATAACACGGTGTAAAAACATTAAAATTGGATCGATTCAACAAAAAATAACGGTAAAAAGGTATTTCAGGTAATAATAAAGACACACATTTCTATAACATTTTTAAGATTCAAATAATCGAATAATGAATCAAACAGATATTGATTGCTGTTGAAATTTTATGTCTATAATTTAGACAATTTTGTGGGGGGGAAAATTCGAAAGGGTCAAAATCAGGATTCGTAGGGTTGACCAACTGCACGTGGTTGGCATGACCTTGGAGTGACGAATCCTCGTGTTGCACACGACGTCCAACGTGAATCTCGCACATTATGCCGGGAAGATGTTCGATCAAAATCCGCATCGAGACGGCCGCCGAAAGCAACAGACCGTACGTGCCATAGGCCACAGAATGTTGCATCGACACGACAGCTCCGACTGACTGGTTACCATTATCGTCCCAGGATAAACTTGCGTTGACAGCATCGTCTCCACGAGGGACATGGACTTCTTTTTCTTCTCTTTTTCCTCCGAGGAAAAGATAACCTTGAACACCAGGAGTGGAGCCAGGTTCCATGCCTCCCCGCCTACCGTTCACCTTGGACTTCTTGGTCGGCATCTGATATTTTATAATGAAGAATACTATAAGCCATGCAAGAAATTTGGGGACTGCAATTGCATCAACAAAATCATTTTGATGCTTTATACGACAAATTAAAAATAGAAGTGGGTGGAGAAGTAATCTTGCAAGGAAGAGGATGGGCATTGGATGAAGCCCAGTCACTCCCCTCCTCAGAAAGAGACTGGCTTTCCTTTGTTCTCATTTTTGCAAGGATTGGAAGCCAAGTATTTCTTGTTATTTATACAAGAAATTAGGACAATACCAAGTTCAAGGTCATGTTTTTTTTTTTTTTTTGCATGCATTTGTCTTAACTATATTTCAACATTAGTTTATGATTATTATGGTCACTAATAGCTACTATCTATATCAGATAAAACTGGGAGCAAAGATAACATGACTATTTATTTCATACTTTATGGCCATTTTGTTGTGCACTAAAACTATTATGATGTGATGCTACATGTATAATTTGTGGAGCACATGAGTGATTGATTTAAAAAGCATTATATGTGATATAAACATTGTACCAGTTCCACTTCTATTGCATGTGAACAATACAGTACAATATAATATTAGCTAATCTGATATATTACATTATTGTATAATACACATAAAATAGAATATAACATAATCTAGTAAGCAGAGTAAACTCTATAAAAAGTCTGTTCAATAATATATATATATATATATATATATATATATATATATCTTGCTTAATGCTTGTATGATTTAGAGAGATTTACTTGCATTATTAGCTTTATTTGTCTTACTTATATTGTGGTTTGGTTGTTTTATCTATCTTGATATATACTCACACAGTAAAGAAGAGGCAGTTTTCACCAGCCAACTTTAGTGGCATCTTCAGTTGAATTTTAATAATATAGTAATTTTTATTTTAAATAAAAATAAATCATAATTATATATATTTTTAAATATTTTAAAGCTTTAAAGATACTTAACATTATGATAAAACAGTAAACCCCTCCGCTTATACCATTACTAATCCTATGAGAGGCAAAAGAAGATAAAACTAATGTACCTTTGACTTATTCTTAATTCATAGAAATGAGATATAAGTGCTTATTTTCCACGTTCTTATATAATAATTTAGTCTTCTTTATAAACTTTCTTGAACTAAATGGGCCCTCTGTCCTGAAGTCAATATTCTCATTATACTGGGCCACTCTTTCCACCATGGTTAAGGACGACTGTGGTGACTCCTTGATCCAAAAACATGGTCAGGCTCAATGTTGAAGGTCTTCCCAGTCACCCTTAACAAGCCATGAACAGAAATTGAGCTACGAATTCCTCCTTCGTACATGTTTACTGTGCCTATCTTAATTTCAACCTGTGTGATGCGTTGAAGTGCAAAAAGCCACAATGTGCCTTTCTCCGTCAAGCTTCTTTAAAGTTGGGACATAAATAAAAAAGAAGTGAAAGGTTTACAGGAAGCATGTGCTCAAGGCATCCCCTGGTGGCAAGATGCTGCCACTAGCTACTCATGAAAAGGAAGGATACAAGCCTTGCCACAGACACAAAGTATAAGGGCAATTTTGACATCAGGAACTCACGGACAAGCACTGGGTGAGCCAGGGTCCATTTCAGAGCAATCATCTTTGAGCATGCAGCAAAAATATCCTGTAGAACATTGGCATTTGCAATCCACCACTCGTCTGCACCTGTATATATAGAGATCACCATGGGGGAGGAGCTCCAACCAGCACACCTTCACCAATACAGATCCTTTTCCCTATCTTCATCAAAGTCTTCTCAGCCTGGTTATATCCATTAATCAGTCATCTGAGCTTCATCACCGTTTCAGTTCTTCAAGGTAGAGCTCTTCTTTCCTCAACTCTTTGGTGCTGCTCTGCATCATCTTCTTTCCTTTCTAGCTTGCAAGAACACTTGCATCTTGCACCGAATGGACAAAGTCATGAGGCTGGCGTCACAGCGGGCGGTGGTGGTCTTCAGCCTGAGCTCATGCTGCATGTGCCACACCATCAAGCGGCTCTTCTGCGAGCTGGGGGTGAACCCGGCGATCCACGAGCTCGACGAGGATCCCAACGGGAAGGACATGGAGCGAGCACTGGCAAAAATGCTGGGCTGCAACCCGTCGGTGCCTGCCGTCTTCATCGGCGGCAGACTTGTTGGATCAATCGACAGGGTCATGTCCCTTCACCTCGGTAGCAAGCTTGTGCCGCTGCTCCGCGACGCAGGAGCTCTCTGGCTCTGATGATTCTGAGATGATGGAGACAAAACAAACGACAGATCTCTGAGTTATGTTTTGGCTTACTGCTACTGCTTTCTTTACATGTGTGGGTAAGATGAACGTACATTGTGTTGCTTACCCTCCTTGAGATGTAATTTTCAGCACATTATGGAGTTGCTGCATCTACAAACTTGTCACTGGGTATTGAACGGTCAGCATCTTGAGAACAAGAATCTCTCCTAGCAAATGCTTGAGATGTACCGCACAGCTTAGTATAATGGCATCCTTAAAGAAGGTTCTGTTTGCTGTTTCAAGCAGGAAAAATGTAAAACCTGGTCATGTGGGAGCATAATCTTCATCTTTGGGGCTCCTCAACTGCTACTTAAGTAATCAGATGCTCAGAGGATTTGTATGAGTAGTATCTGTTGAAGATAGGCAGAGGCAAAGTAGGCTGCAATATGCGCTCCAATGTTTCAGAAGGCAACAATAGCAGAGCCACATATCAGCCTTTCTCTTCCTAAATTGAGTTGATGAGTGCCTCGTACTCCTAAGGTGAGAAATTATGAGAGTAAATTAAGAGAAGTGATGTGATTAGAGTTCAGAAAAGGTAATATGCTAAACATGTCAGAAACGCAAGAACCATTCACTTTTTCTCAGATATTTTATTCCACCATATCCAACTGACAAAGAAAAGGAGATGCAGTCTACAACCAAGGTTGAAGGAATATGCATCTCTGGGCCACTCTTCTACCTGAACATCACCATGCATGGTTGACAAAGCAAAGGCTCATTTATGCTCGTTTTAACACATTGATTCTTTTCTCCTCATCAGCTCCACTTTTGACTTTCTTCTGTAATTAAAAAAAAAAATTAGAGCATATAGACTACTATGGAGAAAGTTCAAAATTTGTTGAAGTCAAACAAAGCACAATAGAATACCATAAAGGCTGACTACTAAACATAGATCACTTCCTTGCAAACATATTTCTTAGAGAGCCAATTTGCTGCCTTCATCCGCTGGGCATAAACATATTGGAGAAACAAATAAACAATGCACTAAATAAATAAATAAATTTTTAGAGTGAACGGAAATAGAATAATACTGTCCTTAGTTAATATTCACAGATTTATAGCAATTTGAAATAGAATAATGTATCCATGGGAGTTTCTGCAAGTTAGTAAACCCTACAACACAGCAACATCAATATCAACCCCCTAAAGAACTATTATGCACAATGAATCAAGGCTATTTAATTAAAAAGATGAACATAATGATTATAAAACATTCCAGGCAAATCTGTTCAGTAAATATGAATCACAGGTGCAGTGCAAGAACCAAAAGTGCTCAATTACTTCATGCACATAATAGCCAGAAACAAGATACATTGTCTAAAACATATTTCTTGACAAAATTCTCTTAACAATTGTTTTCTTTTGCACTTCAAAACAAATTGTTTTAACGTAGATACTGATCCCCATAAACACAATAAGCAACGTAGTTTGAAAATTATAGCACTTGGTGCAGCAGCGCATGGTTGATAATACGTCTTCTTCTGTATTGCATGGGAAATATTCTGAAAGCGTGAACAATGAGGCCTGGTTGGCGGTGGCGTGCAGACGACAATAAGACAAACAGCGGATGTGCATGCCCAACGAAACCGACGATCCTAATCGCCTTGGTCCAAGACAAGCCATCAAATTCTGATCTCCGAAACAACAATCTGAAATTTAAGAAGGGAAACGGAGGGGCAAAAGAAAACGGCCAAGTGAAGCCTCCCGTGGCTCTTATCACGTGTTCGACACGTGACGCCTTCCGTATCACGATCTCTTCCCGCCGACATAAATCCTCCTGCAGAAAATAAGAGAACGAAAAGAGAAGCCGCCCTCGACCGGTCTCCGGCTTCGGTTCCCTGCTCTTCTGTTTGCCTTCCTCTTCCACCCTTCTGCTTCCTCGCCGTCGCTCCGCCGCTTGAGATGGGCCGAAGATCATTCGCTTCAGCCTTGACAACGTCTTTCGTCGTCACTACCCTACGGCGTCATCGGCATCTGGTCTGCTTCTTTCGACGTTTCGTTGTCCTCTTATCTCATCCTCCTCCTTTATTTCGATTTGCTTAGAATGTTGAGGTGATATTTATTGTTTTGGCTGGTGGCTTCATACGAGTCGGTGCCAATTGTTTCTTAGGGCGGATTGCGGAGGAGGTCCTCGATAAAAAGGATTTATGGTTCTACGCCGGCAGGGCAGAAAGACTTGCCTTTCCGATCAACTGGTACTATTCACCATGATTCTCTCTCTCTCTCTCTCTCTCTCTCTCTCTCTCTCTCTCTCTCTCTCTCTCTCTCTCTCAGCTTTTAATTCATTTAGATGTAATTACGCGTCGTTCTAGGTCTGGTTCTCAGTTCTGAGTTCAAAATTTTGGGAGTTGATTGTACTTGAACTACATAATCGAACTGTTGGGCTGTGATTAATAGCTTAATCTAAGGGTTAGCTTAATGGGGTTATGCACTGTGCTGGGAGAATTTTATGGCCTTTGGCAGTCGACATAGGCCAGCTAGATCGAGCTCGGGTCTTTAAAGGAGTCCACCATCGAATTTAGGATTTAAGATGAAGATTAAATTTGTTATTGTGAGTCAATTAATATTGTCTGAAACACTTGTTAGCTAAATTAGATCATCTACGTGTTTGTATAAAATCTATAATCATGTTATCTATAATACGAAAAAATTTTAATACGAAAATCTGAAATCAAATAGCAATAAATTTAGACAGTATTACGATGCATACCTTTCATTGCTATTAAGAGAAATAAACTTTTTCTAATCTATAAGCATATCATTGTCAAATTTGAAATATCAATCTACAAGGAGAACTAGATTCACCTTCTCCTCTCTTCCTATCCTTTCACAGAACCACTTAGATTGATGATTAGGGAGATTAAGTGAGAGACTATAATAGAGAGATTGAGAGAGAAACTGTAATCTCTCAACTATACTCTCTTATTTCTTCGCATCATATTCTTATGTCCTTGTATTCTGCATCTCTAAAGGTTCTGTCTATTTAAAAGCGAGAGCAGAGGGTCTAGGATAAATTATTAGGAGATTTCCTCCCATCAAGGACATTCTCTAAGGAATCATATTTTAATTGAACTTTCTTTCTATTAGTCAATAACCATAATCAAAATCCAATCATATCCTTAATATATCTTACCTAATTAAATAGGACCACATAATCTAACATTAGGATCGTAAAAAGTCATCTGACTATGATGGTTTGAGGTAGTTGTGTTAGGGTTGGTAGAGCTCTAAGCTGATTTCTAACGGTATACGATGCCCAAAACCTTACTTAATAGAGCCTAGCAACAGCTGCAATGCTGTTGAACTGTAAGGCTGCTGTAGGCTGAATTTTTCAATTCCTTCTAGTGGACATAAAAAATTGATTTAGGGACTTCTAAACTTGTTTTGTAATATTCTTCTTCACAAGGAACATCTTCAGATGCTACTGGTGTGACTTTGGCAATGTTCTCATCAATTCTATCTTATAAAGATTGTAGGGTTGCAATGGAGTTACGTCTAATATCTATTTTGTCCAAGGGCCCTTTGATTTGAATAAAACATGTACACATCTGTTCCATCAATCTTCAACATCTCTTTGAGATCTTTGTCCTTGTCTTTACTGTCGGTGGAAGTGCAAATTAACATATTTTTAGGCTACTTAGTCATCTTCATTTTACAAATTTTTGCACTATTAGTTGATGAGATGGTTTGCATAATTTTGTTGATTGGCAATAATAGTTGTAGTTGTGTTTGCTCGACTTCCAAAGATGTCATTTTGGAGCTACTATCGTTGTCGTGGAGGCTTTGAAGAAGTGGTGGATCGTAGTCCTTTGTATGTCTTATCCAAATTGGCCTGTACAACTCCATAATTGTAGCCAAACATCTCTTAGGCTTGTGAAAACTGGTAATTTTTATTGAATATCCTACTATATGGTTGATAATGCAGTTGATGTAGAGTGTCCTCTGGTGGTGTTCAGATCATTGATAATTTGTTAAGCTCACCAGTGTAATTATTGCAGTAGTACTGACACCTGGTTGATCTATGGAGTTGGTTGGTCAACCTAGATGAATTTTCCAACCAATAGATCTATGTGGACCCTCCTCCTCATATCTGTGATAAGCTTGGCAGTGATGCCAGGGTAGTCATGTGGAAAACTTTGTTAGAGATGTTGATTGACCATTGGATGAATAAAAAATTGCATCATAGTACTCACCATTTGGGACTTTGTAGTAGGAGTATGGGAAAGATTATGGTGGTGTTTAGCAGGAGTTCATGAGGTTGCAAAAGGAGGACCCCTGCCTGGGGTCGAGCACCAAAGAAGATCATGAAGGATATGTTAGCTCTGTTACCATATTTGTTGGAAGGATCTCCTCTTATGAGGCTACTGTCTTCGAGGGGAAGTATATATATATATATATACACACACACAGAGAAGAGTGGGAGGGAGAGAGAAATGAGAAAGATTTAATATTTAGAAGATCCCAGTCATGCCTTTTGTCTTACAAGCTCACTTATTTGTAGTAGTCGTGAGACAAGGGAATTGATCTCGTCTTCCCATTATGACTGGGTTTTGTGTTATTTGTGCTTAAACATCAAATAGTGAACATGCATACGCAGTTTGGTCTGTAAGAAACTCTGCAGTTTCTGTAAGTTAAGCATAATAATAATTTGAAATGGAATTTTTCAATATGCATATAGCATTGTGAAATGTGTCAAGCAGAACAACAATTCTCGTATGAACAGCATGTCTGACTTGTCAATAATCTGCTAGAAAAGAAGTTCATGACCCGTGGGCCTTCCACCTCCTTGCAGCATTGCTTCTTCAGGCTTTTTCTCATTGCGCAAAATTCCCCACTCCTGCCTCCGGTAGGAGTCTGGTGACAGATTTTTGGCTTTTCTAAACCGTGTTCTACGCATCTCTGCTTCTTGATCTCTGTTTAAAACTCCGATATTAGTTATTGTGACTGATAAATGCCTGTCAAGTTTGTAGCTTGTGGTATCTCAAAATGATGCAGATTCATAGAGGTGTGCTGCCTTGTCTCCTACAATAAGGGTAAAACTGACAATGAAAGGATTAGAACACTCACAATAGGTTCTGGAAAGGTCATTGTCATTCTTTAAATATGCCAGATGTCGGGAGCATATATAACTCTTTGGTTTGCTGCTTCAAATATTTGATTCTTTGAAGGTGTTTAATATCATTAAATAAAAGTAAACAGATTATGCAGTTGCAATTGGGTAACTTCATCTGTAATAAATAACAAACATATGTAGGGGTCTAAATTCCATCTATTTCAGGCACAATGTATAATTTGCTTTAGACATGAACTGGCTTTACTTATGCTCCCGTCATCAGCAGGCTATGGTCCCTGAGGTCCAGAGTATAGCTTTTAAACTGGAAATATGAAATCACTTCTTCACCACATGTACGAATTTACCATGGTAAACAAAGGTTAGTGAGCTTCCCAGTTGGTACTCTAAAATGGAATGTGAAACTATATGGCTTAAAGATATCATATTGTCTTCCACGTTAGTTTGAATTTTAAAAGATGATGAGATAGGTTAGCTTTTGCTTTTCTGCTGTTGATTATTTGGAGCGTGAAGTGGTTGTATTGGTCATTCTTGCCTTGTTGTATATTAGTAAACTTAATACATCATCTTTCCTAATCATCTTCATAATATCTTTGTGATTGTAGAAGATTGAATTTTTTGGAGATGGATAGCTTAACTATAAAATCACTGATAGTTGAGTCCTGATGTAATCCCCTATGTAGTTTGAGTCATCATTATTGTACCAACTACTAACAGGTAACTCCTGCACTTCAACAAGTATTTGGACTTCTTGGTGCTGCCTTGAACCACTGATATCCAGAAAAGCCTTTTCCTGTCAGGTTAATATTTGGTAAGCATTATTCTTTTACTTCTAATTTTGGGTCTATAATTTTGATCTGGCTAGCAAATTTTAACAAACTACAGTAGAAAGCACCATAGATATTTATAGTTCAATATCTTGTTTTGATTGATTTTATTCTAATAAAGGATTTTCTTGAGAGGAAGGATTGAAATAGGATATATTTGGCCTGGTAATAGAAGATTCTTCATTCTAGATAGAAAACCACAAATATGTTTGAATAATTTTGTTACAAATGTCTAAATATATTTATTACAATCAATGGATTTAGTTTACCAGGCACTTCTAATATGGATATTGTTTATGCATGTATAGTTACGTAGAATGTGGCTATTAATCATGATTAGATATCCGATCGTTAATGTTATTTCTATAAACTAATTATTGTCTTTTATTTTTGTTGATATTGGGCTATGGAAACTATCCTTAGAAACTAAATGTTTTAGTAAAATATGATTAAATCTGAATATATAAGATGCAATTTTAGTAATTGTAGGAATAGATAGGAAATAAGGAAAATATAGTTAAGTTGGATGAATATATTCTTTTAAATAAATGCCTTAGGTATCTTGGATTAATTATTTAACAGGATAGAAAGATCGATGGAGATATTATTCATAGATTAAAAATAAGATAGTTAAAATGACAAGAGGCGTCAAGAGTTTTGTGTGATCATCAAATATCTTTGAGATTAAAAGAAAAATTTTATAAGACAATTGTGAGACCAATATTGTTTTATGGATTTGAGGGTTGGATAGTTAAGAAACAATATATATATAAGGTTTGTGTTGCTAAGATAAGAATGTTGAGATATATACATGGAATTACTAGGAAAGATAGAATAAAAAATTACTTTTATTCATGAACAATTATATATCGTTTCGATAGAGAATAAGATAAGAGAAAATCGTTTAAGATGATGTAAGCATGAGCTTAACAGACGTCTAGATATGATATTAAGAATAGGCGAAATGATTAATGTTAATAGTACAAGAATAGATAGAGGAAGATAAAAAAAAACTTAATAGAAACTATAAATAAAAATTGAAGTATTTTAAACTTAACTAAAGATATAATTTTTTATAGATTTCAATGATAAAAGATTCTAAATAATTGAGATTTACAATTTTATTGTTATTATGATGCGTGACATAGCGAAAGTGATTGGATCCTGAAGGGTGGGGTGCAATGCAATTAATTCTCTTGCAAGTTTAGCCTTTTATTAGGAGGAAAGCTAACTCAAACATTTGTGGAAGATGCAGGATCATAATTTCCAGGTTATGGTTTGCAAAAAGCAGCTGCGCCTGCTTTCCCTCTCCACCTTCCATGAGATCTTTCTTATCACAGTCCGCACTGATTGAGAACTAACTAAATTGTCACAGCATCGCAGGGAACTTACTAAATTATGCAGATCTTACATGCAATTTGGCTGGGTCTCGGCGTTGGTCGAGGATCACAGGACAGCATGTGTTGTGGCCTGACCCTCGTGTATTATCTTTTTCCCAGTGCAGAGATTACTCCAACTCATCCAATTTGTTTCTTCTGCCTGCTCCAATGAGGTTTCTTGGATCTTGTTAGCTGTGTGATGCACCATTCAACTTGGACCTTGAATGGATTAGATCCCGTACTGTTCTGCAATGTTTTTGAGCTCAGCTGTGAACCAGAAAGCTGATGAGCCTCGCTGGCTTTGCTGTACTGGAGCAGCTGTAGAGCTGGAGAAGCGTAGGCCAACCTATGACTTTGGACATCTCCTGCGTACGGTTTAGAATATAAGCCTCGGAGGGCCAAGTCCGATTACTGATCATACAGGCTGGCCACGGAAGAGGCAGTCCGAGAGCAGCAGTCATTGGATTCTCCTCGCAGTCGATGTGTTTCTTTTCTCCTCTTTCCAATTATTCCAACACTTCTTTCTTCGACTCCATGCAATCATTTGGTCCTTTCAAGTCGATTGTATCTCAGCCTCAATGCATGCAATTTATCATCAGGTTATGGGGGATAAAATCTCGTGCATAACGAGTAGCTTGCTGGCCTGCGACTCTGCTGCAAATTGGCATGGTCCGGTCCAGCCTATGGTGAATTTTTTTCTCATATGATAAGTTTCTTATATTACTTCTACTTGTTTCTTCATGATCTTTTTGTCTGTCGTTAACGAGAGTGTGCTGATCAGTTTCCAGAAAGAGAGCTTGCGGACACTCGAGTCTTCTGTCTTGGATGCAAAGTTGGATCCTTTAATGTTGGTGTTGAGCAAGTTGGTGCTCACATTCATAATCCTGGACTTGAGCTTTGAACAAAATGATGGTCAATAGTAAAAAGGAAAAAGAAAAATGAGAAAAAGAATTCTGGGATAAAGAATGTAAAGAAAAAGCTCTTCCTAGTTGTTCCCTGGATCTCCAGTGACCTGAAGTGGCCTACTAATACTTTATGAAATAGTCAAACAAACCAAGTTTGGCTTTTGGAGAGTGCACTTAATATATGTTAGCCTCACGATCTCCAATATCAAGCAGGTTATTGCAGGAGACAGACTTGGAACACCCTCCAGGTTTAATTTCTTCAAACTCAGAGTTTTGCCTCCAGTAACATTCTGACATACGAGATATGAGCATGGTCTATCCAATATAATATATTTTAAGTATCATGTCTTAAAATAAATACCATTCAATCTTTTACCAGGCTTTCCGGTCTTTCCAGTGACCCGAGACCAGCATAGAGTGCAGCAGCAGCAAAGAACAAGACCTCACTCCTTTGCGGTAGCGGAGGAAAACGAATTAGATACATAGATATGGCACAGAGGGGGGCCAGCAAGTAGCAGAGGATGGGGAGGGAGACTACTCCACTCACAGCAACACCCACATGGCAACTCTCCATAACGCCCATTCCCTCCCCTTATCTTAGCTCTGGTGGCGGTGAACCCATGTCGACCGGTGCAGCGGAAGCTCAACCTTTTGTCCTTCCGCATGAGACCATGGGGGAATGGGAAAGAAATCCCGTAATTGAGAGATCTCGTACCACCTCTCTCCAATCCTCTGTGTCCACTGTCGCCATCGTTGATGGTATCCGATTAAAAGGTACTGTCCCCTCACCCCTGTCCACTTCCTGCTGGTAAATCTCCCACATTTACGGCCACAGGCCCACGCTTGCTCCCTCCCTGCATACGTTCTTCTCAGTCCTACTTGTATACAGTATGCACTCAGGTTGAGAGATTTGGCAGGACTGGTACGTACAATACAACAAACACATGGCACGCAGACCTTTGTTCCTTGCGCGCTCATTCAATTGTGTCATGTGGGGCTCTGGGTTCTTTCGGTTGGTTTGTTCATCCTTTCTGCCTTGGGGCCTCTTGCGGATAGTCGAGTGAGTGAGCCTAAGCTGGGAGTGCTCGATCGAGTGGAAAATACGTCATCATCGACTACTACGAATTTTCGACCGACAATGTAGGAATGGTATATGTCGTCGGCTTGGGCTGTTCTTGTTTTCGCAAGGTTATGATCTGTGGAAACAAATAGCAGTGGCATTTTGTCCATTGATGGATGGATCACTGGTCGATGGCCTGTCTTCCAATTTAATGTTAAGTGGATTCTGAGTGTCATCCCAGTTGGGTTTTGTCAGTTTTAGTTGCCTGCAATCAATCACCTCAAAAGCCAATTTGGCAGTATTAACATGCAAGATTTGTACAGTCACGTTACAAAGAAGCGTGGCATCGGATTCAGTGTCCCGGCCACACGTAGAAGTATTCTTTGGTGGATTAGTGGACGATTGAATCACTGGAAAAGATTTTTGAGTGTGGTTGGAATATAGTTTTCGATTTGCTTCCGTTCTGGGACTCCCATTTAATGGAATAGGTCATGCATTGGTGTCAAGGTAGTTGTCTCTTGTGCTGTCGTTCGTCATCCAAGAATCAATGTTTTGGTTTATTGGACCAAGTCAAGCCTCTAACAGATGTCAAGTTTAGTTGCAGCCGTAGTTGGAGGAGCTGCAGGAGGTCTTGCATTCTTGGTGATTGTCATTGGGTTTCTGTGGTTTTATTTTTTGCACTGTAGGACCCCTGCAAATAAAAGTTCTGAGACTGGTTCTTCCGACCCATCTACTCTGGGTAAGTGAAATTACTTTATATGTTGCAGAAAAAGTATTTAAGGTTCTGATTGCATATGTTAATCTTTTGATAGATAACCTGCTCTTTCGGTACTTGTTATGTGCAGTGGAATGGAATAGGAGGGATCGGATATCATCTTCAGGTTGCGGTCGGAGTGCTAGGCAATTTACTTTAGAAGAGTTGGAAGAAGCTACTAAAAACTTTAGCGAAAGCAATCTTGTTGGCACTGGTAGTTTCGGTTTGGTGTACAAGGGTTTGCTTCTTGACGGGACTATCGTAGCAATTAAAAGGCGTGTAAGTGTTCCAAGGCAGAAATTTGTTGAAGAGGTAAATCAGCTTTCTGAATTAAAATGTTTCAACAGTTTCTTATGCATCATCTTTTGACTCTTCACTGCCTCTCTCTCTTTAACTTTTCTTTTTCCTTGATGATGTGCAATTCTGCACATAGAAAAATCCTATGTGGTATATTAAGTTTATCAATCTAATGATAATCGATGCCAATAAATAGTTTCATCACTTTGATATTTTAGTAAAGTCATTATAGTACACACTGATGTGAAGCAACTGTTATAGCATATGGTTTTTTTAGTTTTCATGTCCTAGTCAACTTATGTCAACCCAGTTGGTTTCTGTGCTTAATCCTGTGTGTTCTATGCTTTCTTCAAAAACTCTGAATGGTTATACATTCTCCAGGTAGGTCAGATAATAGAGAGTTGTGTCTTCTCTACTTTTTTTCTTCACTTGAATTTGTTCATATGCATTTGCCTTCAAAGAACATTTTCTTTTTCTTGAGCAGCGCCTGCAATCATTACACTTTTGAAGTGTCAATCCATACTAAATCACATATCTTGATTTTTAAACAGGTTGAAATTTTATCAGAGATCAGGCACCGCAACCTAGTTACTCTTATTGGTTATTGCCAGGAAGGTGGTTTGCAAATGCTAGTTTTTGAATACTTGCCTAACGGAGGTGTCTCTCATCACTTGTATGGTAATGTTCAATTAGCTTAATCAGAGGCACTTTTCTAATTGTTTTAGACATATAAACAAGCTTGATTATTTTGGCAGAAGGGGAGCAACTTTCACATTCAAGGCTTGAATTTAAACAAAGGCTTGCAATAGCTATTGGAGCAGCCAAAGGTAACTTTTAATTTTTTGATTGACTAAACCAGGAAAAAAGCTAATCAATTGTAGTCTAGAGAGCAAAAATTATCTTTGCCATAAGCTGAAAAAAAAAATGTTTCAATATCTTAAATTGCAGGATTAGCTCATCTGCACAGTCTTGCACCTCCTTTAGTGCATAAAGACTTCAAAACAAATAATGTTTTGGTTGATGAGAACTTTATTGCAAAAGTAGCTGATGCAGGTCTTCATAAATTAGTACAAGGAAGTGGAGAAATTAGGCCTCAAGGAAGTAGCAGCATCTTCCAAGATCCAGAGTAAATTAATTTTTGACAATTTTCTTCTCATTTTTTCCACTCAACCAATAGAATATCATATTGACTTACATGGCTATTGTACAACCATATGTATTTCCCAGGGTTGGAGAGTTAGGAGGATTTTCTGAAGCCAGTGATGTTTACAGCTTTGGTGTGTTTCTTCTAGAGTTCATTAGTGGCATGGAGGTGGCACATTGCTTATCTCTGGATTCACACAGTTTCTTAGCCCAGTGGGTAAATACACACATTTTAACAAGCTGTTTTAGGTCATGTAGCTTTTCTATAGTGTGAGTCAGTGCTTTTAAAAAGCATGAACACATCTTGATGCAAATATATGTTTTCCTTGAATTTACCATTGCCATTCAACATAAAGTTCAAAACTGCATAGGCAATGAACCTCATGCTAATATATTTCACAGATTAGCAAAATGTTTGCCAGAATGAAATTTAACCAAGATATTTTATGGCTAAACAAGTAGCATTTATGATTACCTGGAAGAATGGGATACACAAGGCACAAACGACTAATTGGTTTACACTTTAGGATAAGATTGTGGGTGCTATATCCATTTTGTTTTATATTCTTAAATTTAGTAGCAGAATAATCTATGTTATCATGCTGAAAAGTGAAAGTATAAACATAAATCACAACATTGTCAGTTGTTTCTTAGGAATGCCCTCTGTAAAAAGCATGATAAAAATATGTATATCTTTCTTTTACAATAAAGATCATACAATGAGCAGCTTCAATGACATTCAAGACTAGTGAAGAGAAAATTTAGTTGTGCCTTAAATTACAAGTGCCCATGCCCTTTTCATTCAATCCCTTTTTGCATGACCCATTCAAGTCTGCAAATGAATCCATGGACTCTTTCAGTATGTTCTTCTCAAACTTTCTGTATAATTAGGGAAAAGAAGTACAAGTCTGACAGTTATCACTTTTTCTCTTTATTTTTGGGAAACCAGAATTATTTTGTTCAAATTAGGCAGAACTGAATTCTCATACTCAGTGAAATTAGATAAGGGGCTCTAAACTTTTACTTATCGATCTGCCATTTACACTTGAGGGCAAAAATAGGTACCTTCCACGTGTAATTTATCACTCATAATATTTCTCAAGTAAATTTGTTTAGATCCGGCAGAACTGGATACTGATGGTCACAAAAATTAGATACGGGGCTCCAAACTGTTACTTGTCGGACTGCCATCTTATTTTAGGGGCAAAAACAAGTGTGTTCCAAGTGTAATTTATCATTCATGATAGTTCACAAATCAATATCACTGTAACTCAATTTAATTATAATTTTTTGTTATTATTTTGTAGAAAAAAGGAATTTCATATTTGAAATGAATTGAGCAACTATATTTTGATATAACAGAATGCCATTAATTTCTATTTTTCGAATGATTATGTTTGGTCTCTGAATTTGTTGATGCACCATCATCTTCAAGGATAATTTGCAGAACATGCATTATTATCCATGGAGATCAAGCTTTACAAGTGTTGAACATTTTTTATATAAAGTTTAGCCAATATAACTATATGAGATTAAGTCTTGATAAGGCAACATTGAAGAAAGTTGGAGAAGAAGGGTTCCTTGGTACATATAATCTCATTCAGAAAATGGGAGGGTGAGATCAAAGAAGACCTGATGCAAAGTAAAATGCCAATTGAAATTATCTTCTTCGAGGCATGACCTGAGGCCCGAACAAAAATAGAATCAATAGTGTGTACCCAAAGCATAACATCATGCACTGTATATGCTGCTACAAGACAAGCAGCATCTTGTAATAGTCTTGCATTGAGCCATGCCAAACCTTTGTGTTTGGCGTCTATTGTGCCAATACTTGACTAAGTGGCTCGTTCCTATGAAATTAACTGCTTGGTTACAGAATATGATATGTACATTCATGCTTATATAGGAAATATTGTTTTTATGCAGAGTTAGGACACTAATTGCATCATGCATTGCTATAAAGTTTGTCTAGTCTAAATTCCTAAACAATAAGATTAAACTTAGTATTGTAACAAGTCAATGAAGTTCTATGTGTACGCTATTACAAAATTCTATAAAAAAAATAATATTTTGAATATCACACAAGTGAGTAATTTAAACCAAACTTTTATCATAGGACATGCTTACTTTTAAAAGTTTTATGTAAATAAATTAGTTGGTTGGCCACCCATTTGGCCCATTGTCTGAAAAGAAAAACCAAAAGAAAGACTCATTTAAATGGATTAACAATGGCAGTTACTTCAGAATTGAATATAGTGTATGTACTCTTACATCGTCTAAACTGAAGAACAAACTGTATATATTAATTTATTATGTAATCTATTTTTGTAATACGAGGTTAGCCTGTACAAGAATAGATTGGAAGCTAACTTACAAATGATTTTTGACGTCAAAAATGTTTTGATTGGCAACCTGCAGGTTTAGCAAGCATGATGACAAGGATACCTTGATGACTTAGAATAGTCATATGGCATCTGATTGCTGGTTAATTAATTCAGTTGTTAAGGTTATTTGGAGATATAACAAAGATTAAATAATATGAAATTCTGACTTATTGGTTAATTAAAATTATGTCAGTTTTTTCTACATTAATGTTCTGAATATGTTTTGATATTTTAAATATTTTCCAGAAATTGGGTATATCATTCAGAACTAAGTTACAAAAGCAGTCTCTACTTGCAAAAATAAAGTTGCATCTTCTCTACAGTGGCATTGGCCAAAGCATTGCACGGTGGGCTGTCCTTTTCTTAAGAGTGCCTTTGTGCCATAATAAGGTTGCTCCTTCATGACTTGGACGACAAAGGTTCAAGTCACAAAAACTGCTTTTCTACTTGCAGGAGCAAGGGTGTGTGTGCTTGTTCTCTCTAAACCTCACATTGGCAAGAGCCTTGTACACAAGTCCAACCCTTTTATTTTCTAAATCTTATTCAATATGGCTTCGGCTGGAGTTTTTATGCATCTAATTTCCTTTTAGAATTTCTAAATCTTATTCAATATGGCTTTTGCTATGTTGTTTGGTCATCTAACAACTGCCTAATTTTTTGTCCCTTGTTCCATCAATAGTAATGACTATTAACCTGAGTAGACTACAGAATATTTAAGAGAGATTTTGCAACATCTCAGATCAATAAAGACAGCGGATTTTATCCGGTAGGATAGCCTACAATACCTTTCTAAATTTTAGAATTAAATTTACTTGCCTTTTCATACATAGCCTGGATTTTATCATTAGTTAGTTATGGTGCTTTAGATCAATGAGTTGCCTAGAACACTATTTAATGGACAAATAACTACACAAAAATTCCACTAGTCCTCAGGTGCTTCTTTTCTCCTAGCCTGGATTTATCATTAGTTACTGTACTTTAGATTGATAAATTGTCAAGAATGCTCTTTAGTAGACAAACCCTTATATAAAAATGCCACTAGTCTTCAAATGCCCCTTTTCTTGTCTCCAATTTTTTTTAGTTCACCTCTGAGTAATCTTGCTTCATTATTCTAGGTGGAAGCACATGCAGGTTCAAATGATATCATCGATCGCCGGCTTGGTAATGGTTTTACCTCTGAAGGAATGAAAGAGCTAATTGCACTAACCCTTCGATGCTTGAATCCATCTGGGCACAACCGTCCAAAGATGCGAGCAATAGCTGTGGAGCTCGATCAGATTCTCGAGACCGAGATGGCACTGACAACAATCATGGGTGATGGTACTGCCATAGTTACCCTTGGGAGCCAGTTATTTACGTCGACATGAAGAACGAAACATCTGTTATTTGATCATAACAAGTCCAAGAACATAGCTTTTTGTCCGGGGAACCACCAGTCGCTAGATTCGTGACGCAGGGCACACATCAGATTGCAGCTTTTAAAGCTGCAGTACCAGATTTTTTTTTATGATGGCAAATGGGCACTCTTGGCTGTAATGATCAGTGGTGAAGCTCAATTTCTATTACCTCTGAGGTGGCTTTGATGAAGCACACCATGACAACAAATGAAGCTTCATGTATGATTCAACTAATTCTTGAATTCTGTAAAATGATTGTGTGGAGGAGTCCATTTAGGTGTTTGTTATTCTAGATGTGGGGAGAGCTCCCCTTCCTCTTCTGCAAAGCCCACAGTGTTCGTTATCTTTTACTTTAAAGTCGGGAGTTCTTTTTCAGGGAGCCTCAACATTACTATGCCACAGAGGAGCGGTGTACAGAGAACACACAAGTGGAATGGCCACCTTGCAATCAGACACAACAATCTCGCCATTTCCTGTTTCTCTGTAAATGATGTGTGCTGCAAGAGTGAACTGATGGCCACGGTCATGACTGCTGCATTCTGCTGGCCTCGACTTGTCGGATAATAGGATCGATAGTCAAAAGCACCGGTACGGCTCTCTTCGCTGCTCACCTGGATGGCTCTCGACGCCTCGCATCAGGATGCTGGAGACATGTCTCGAACCCGTCCGGCGAGTTTGATGATGGTTTATTCATCGTCACTTTGGACGATGCCAAAACTTTTCGAGCTGAAGAGTTCAACGAGCGTACACCGTAATATGGTTTTTCAAGATTCTTCGATTCAAGAGGAGTTAGCAATTAAGAAATCAAAACTCGAGGGAACAGGCAGCTTATACGATTCGAGAACCATCCGATACTTAAAAGACAATAGCATACACCGTAGGATAGTTTTTCAAGGTTCTTCCAATCAGGGAGTTGGCGATTAAGGAATTCATACGATTCAAGAACCATCTGATACTTCAAACACAATAGCGTTCGACTTTGTCGATCATTTTTAGCACTGACAATTACCATCTAGGAATAATAGATCTACATCTAGAGTAAAATCCCGATTGACATCATCGATATGAGCTGCAACAACTAAGGAAATTCTTAAGGCTGCCAAGATCAAGGGAAATATATCTACGGAAGCTTTAGCTTTTAAGGCCATTTCAAAAGAGAGTACGAGTAATTCTTACTCAACTGGTTGAAGCCTAATTAAATGATGTTGACTGGGCTCCTCCATGTCCAAGTTATCTTCATCTTAAGTTTGTCTAAATACATTCAATACATAAATCAGGAATATTAATCTTCCTCCGGTATACTTCAAACAAGTGATTTCCTCTCACCCAAAAACTGCACCTCCACCTTGCTAATTTGCTTGCAAGGACAGTCCCTTAGTGTTAAGCGAGAATGTCATTTTGATGTATCTTCAAGGTAGAAATATTGAACTCTCAAGGTGCCACGTGCATGAAAACCAATATCGAAAGAGATTTCTCGACTCGATCCCTTCGATGCTTAAGTTAGTAACTCTCGATCTCTGAGTGCGAACGTGAGTAGTTAAAAAAGATAAATCCCCTTTATTAATTATGTTAAGAGTATATTTTTATATTTAATCACAAGAGGGTAGAAGCTTTTATGGACTATTCCATAGGGAGAGAGGGGGTGAGGGGGAGAATACTCCGTGGAATATTCTTTAGACTCTTGTCCACATTGATAGATAGATGGAAGGTGACTAGACTCTACGTGATAATTAAGTATCATTTATCCCTCCCAAGGCATATTTTGGGGCTCTTGCGAAAAGGGCTCGAAGTATGATATTCAGTTCGTTTGATATAAGAACCTTCAGGATCTCCTTTCGCAAGTCAAGTTTTCTCAACTTGCACACCTCAAGCACATTTTGTCTTACGCTTCCATTGTAACAGATTTCTCTTCATGCTGGTCAGATTTTCCTAACTCATACATCTTGGGCACATTTTACCTTGTGCCTCCATCATGGCGAATCTTTATGCAGGTTAGATTTTTCTAACTTACGTGTCTTAGGTATATTTTGTCTTATGCTTCTATTGTGGTAGATTCTTCATATAAGCTAGGTTTTTTCAACTCATGTATCTCAGACATATTTTATCTTGTGCCTCCGTCATGGTAGATTTCTCTTCATATAGGTTGAGTTTTTTTGACTCATGTGTCTCAAGCATATTTTGCCTTGTACTTCCATCGTGATAAATTTCTCTTTACATGGGTCGGGTTTTCTCAACTCACACGCCTCACACATTTAGCCTTGTGCTTCCATCATGATGAATTTTTCTTCATATGGGTTGGGTTTTCCTAACTTATATGCCTTAGGCACATTTGGTCTTGTGCCTCTGCCATGGTAGATTCCTTTCACATAGGATAAGTTTTTCTGACTCATACATCTCGGGCATATTTTACCTTATGCCTTTATCATGATAGATTTTTCTTCAAGCGGTTCAAGTTTTCTTGACCCACACATCTTAAACACATTTTACCTTATGTTTCTATTGCGATGGATTTATCTTTATACTGGTCAGGTTTTCCTGACTCATACGTCATGAGTACATTTAACCTTATGCCTCTACCACGATAGATTTTGATATTTTTTAAATCCTTTATTTGATGCTTTTCGAGCCCATCATCTGACGATGTCCCTTTGGAATTGTCCCGAAGGGATAGTTGTCTCAATTATGGGAGGAGAGAGATCGAATCCTTCCCTATAAATCCCTTATTACCTTGCGGGTGAGGTTCATTCCTTTAGGGCCTCCTTAGAAGCCTTCTCTACTTCATTCTGATTCCTTACAAGGCAAGTCAATCCTCAAGTCTCTTGTAGTCTTGGCATTGGTTTTATAATATATCAATCTTCTACCATTTTGTTCTTCTACCTCCTTAGGTCAAATGTCTCTCCTTTCTCATACATGTTCCTTCCGATCTACTAGTTGCCAAATGGTCGAGGTTCATGCTTCGTCTTTGAACATCCCAAGGGTAGTGGCGATTCTAACCTCCCCTTCATCAGGGAAGGTAGTTCTCGTAAACCTGAAGGTTTTTTGAGACTTAGAGTCCTTGAAAGCTTGCATGACTATGATTCAATGATGAGTGTACTACTTCTAGATCACTTGTGAGTTAAATATTCAATCCAGACTGAGTTCGACTGGCAAGTTTCTTAACCCAGTTAGCATCCATTCAACCTTATGCCCGGTCTCTTTGCTTATCCTATGATGCTCTCGAGGTGAGACTTCATCCTTCTCTCTATCTGGTGATGGTGTCTTACCTATAATGGTGGAAGATATCATACTCTCAAATGGAACTCAACTTATGGCGCCATCTAGCAGTGTTCATTGGAGAATACTGGTGTGCTAACATTACTCGAACCCATAAACTTTCTATAACTTATTTTCGACTATACAAGGGGAGAAGTGGCTACTACTTAGTCAATCATGAGGGGCTTTAAGATTAATGGAGCCCCTTCCAATCACAAGGGTTGGAAAGAGCGCTTCTTCCTCGTATGTTTGAGTTGAGATTAGAGGTTCAATCTCACCTAGTTGGCACACTACATAGATAACACCTCTTCTTGTTGGACGAGAAGGTAAGTTAAGTGCTTCGATAGAGGAACATACTCTCTACCTTTGAGGCCATTCGGAAGATGGATGAGGGTTGGTTTATCGATACAGGTCTCAGCCCAGCTCCTCGAAGTATAACTTGAACCTCTTATTATTTCACCTCACCCCTCTTTTTAATCCTCTATAGCTTTGTAATTTTGATCCTCTATAGACACGAATCTATATTTTTGAAGAGGAAAGTGCCTGGCTCCTCTTCGGGTATGGCAATGGCTCAATCAGCTCTAGCAACCATTCGCAAGCCATTGCTCGAGACGTCAGACCTGACTCGATCTAGCCATCATGTTAGCACTGACAAGCTAAGAAAGAAGTAAAAAGTATCTCGCTCCCAAAGGGGTGACGAACCTTAGGAACCAATTCCCAAGAAAGAGCCACCTATCTCCATAGTGCTAATGCCTTTAGAGGGTCCCCAAAGTTCCTAATCTTCTTTAGGGAAAAGGAGGGATAAACCAAGGTTGATGTTCGAGTTATGCAAAGGGGAAGCCCTTCCTTTCATGGCTTTACAAAATGTGTGGGGCAATGGCACAGTCTCAGAGTAATACTATCATAAGTTTTTACATTTGAGAGTGGTGAAGCAAATCTATCATTCTACTTTGGATGTTCTAATTGATACCTCCTTTCACAATGAAGTACTGGTAAGTTAAGTCATGGCTAACCCCTTTGGATTCATATTGCTCATTCGTTCATCTTTTGTTTACAGCACCACCACTCCATAATGGCCCTTATCGATCGTGCATTGGATAATAGCTTTGTCATTCACTAGTAGGCTCTCATAATTGACAATCTTTAGGAAGAGATCGAGGGGTTGAAAGAGGGAAGAACCCCTTCTATTGTTGTTGAGGTGAAGGCTCATGGGGCCAAGCTAGCATGACAACTTGAGGAAGTTGAGCTATGCCTCACCAACTTCACCAAGCAGCTAAAGGAAGTTCAAAGCAATAACCGAGCCATAGAGGATAAATTATTATAGCTCACCCGGGAGCTGGACTCAATGAGGGCACACAACTCGGAGCTCATCGAGGACATTGCGATGGCCAATGAGCAAACTTGGGATCTAAGGGAAGCGTTAGAGGCCAAGTGAGACATGATACCAAAGTATCAAGTGAAGGTAATCACCGATTACAAGGCATTTATCAAGTATAGAAGGGGTCTGGAGAGGGCGAGGGTTGTCTTATATTAGTTTAGGTATTAAATCACCTTATCTCGTTTCAAGACGAGGTACCTAAGCTAGAGCTTGAGTAGGACCCATTCACTGGTTATCTTGTGGATCATAATGTCTTGATGGTAGTCGAGATGCTCTTTAACGATAGTCTCAACTCGTTGCCTTGTCCCGATGCCTAGGCTATTATCTCCCATTATGTTGGTCTTTTGTTTTTTAATCATTATGCTAGTCTACCCAACTTTCTCCTTATGCCAAGCGTGTCTGCCTCACAAACCAATTATTTTGATAGGTCAAGTTAATATACTCTCTCTTAAGTAATAAAGTTTCCTTTTCTTAATTTGCAATTCTAGCATTTTGAAGATACACTTAATAACTGATGCCTTAGGCTTGGTAGACCAACATCTAATGCTTGAGGTATAGTCTTCTCCAACCTGATCTTGAGAGAGGCCTTAGAGGTAAAACTTCTTTAAGTTTGCAATGTACCATATTCTCGACAATAACACACCTTCTATTGTCTCGAGATGGTATGTTTCATCTCAGATGACCTCTATGACTTGATATGACCCTTCTTAATTTGATGCTAACTTCCCATGAGACCTGGTTGGGTCACTAATTTCAGCTTTATAGAGCACCAAGTCCCCTAATCCAATTCCCCAAAGGCAAACACTTCGATCATATAGCTTGGCCACTACCATTTTATATCTCAACACCCATAAGTGTGCTTTTGCTATATTAGGTCAAGTCTAGCTTGAAATCCTTGTTCAAAGGTTTCCTTGTTGAAGCTCTTAACCCGAGGTATTAGGAAAACTATCTCAGGTGGTAAGACAACCTTGATGCCAAAGGCTAAACTGAATAATGATTCCCCAAACTCAATTTTAGGTGTTGTTTAAGAGGCCCACAAGATGTTTGGTAGCTCATCCACCCAAGTACCCTTAGCTCCAATGACCCACTTTTTTTAACCCTTCGAGAATGATTCAATTGGTGACCTCAACAAGACCGTTGGTTTGAGGGTAAGCTATCGAGCTAAACCTCAGTTGAACTATGTAAGAATGATATAATTCCTTGAACTTCACATTGTTGAATTATGTCTCATTATGGATGAGAAAAGCCCTTGGGATTCCGAAATAGGTTATGATATTTTTTTATATAAATTCCTCAACTTGTTTCTCGATAATCAATGCTAATGGCTTAGCTTCCACTTACTTTATGAAATAGTCCACTTCTATGATGAGGAATCTCTATTAGCCTGAGGCTAGCAGAAAGGGTTATAGGAGGTTTATCTCCCACTGCACGAAGAGCCATCTGTAGTCAATTGAGCTTAGAGGGACTATTGATTGATGTTGTATCTGAGCAAACTTTCTACACCTATGGCATCTTTGGGCATAGGTTATTGCATCCATATATAACAATGGCCAATAGAAACCTTGCCAAAGCTCTTTAAAGGCAATGATCTATCTACCAATGTACTCCCCATAGATGTCTTCATGCACCTCGATAAGCACCCTCTCGACCACTTGGGGTGTCAAACATTTGAGGAGCACTTGATTGAAGGACCTACGATATGGACAGTCATTAATTATATAATATTATGCTTGATAATGCTTAGCTCTTTGGGCGGGTTAGTCAGGAGCATCCCATCTTTTTTATAGTGATCTTGTTTATCCAACTCAGTTTCTCTCAGACCATGATCACATCATACTTCTCAATCTTTTAGGTCAATAACATCTCGATCAATAGCTAGCCCTCGCTCAAAGCTCGGGTGGATGCTAACTCGGTAAGCATATCAACCTGTGTTTTCTTTGGGGGGGGTACCGTCACGCTCAGGAGAAACTAGGAGCTAATTTCTGTACCTTAATGAGATACTTCGCCATAGTTACACCTTGGGCCTCGTAGCTCCTCTCCATCTAGCTCATGACTAGTTGTGAGTTGTTGAACGCCATCAAGTCATAGATTTGAAGCTCTCAACCAAGTCAAAGCCTGAAGAGAAGTGATTTATATTCTACTTTTATGTTGAAGATATTAAATTCGAATCAAAATGCTCGTACATACACCTAATTGTTCGAGCCCTTTAAGACAAGTCTGACCCCACCCTTCTCCGAGGTGGCAAAACTATCTACGAACAATGTCCATGTTGAGGGGGTGCGACTATCAACCTCTAGCAGGGGAATTAGTTCTAAGATAAAGTCTGTTGGCACTTGGGCCTTTATGGCAATCCTCAACATATATCGGATATCAAATTCACTCAACTCTACTGACCATCTCAACAACCATTACCTGTATGACATGTGTTTCAAAATAGAGGCAAAGCTTTCTCGTCGTTAATATTAGTGCAAATGCAAGTCTTTTAATAAGGGAGGGGGGGGGGTATCATTCATCGGACCAACTTAGAAAATGGCTAACATAGTAGATAGGCTTATGAACTATTGAACTATCCCTAACTAGCACCGAGCTAACAGCTAAGTCAATGATAGAGATATAGAGAGAGTTTTGCTCGAGGTAGAGGAGAGTTGAGACAATTGCGAGTGATGGTGCTTCAACCTTTTGAAAGCCTCCTAACACTCTTCGATCATAGAAAGACCTTTGGATTCTTTAATGCCTAAAAGAAGAGTATACACTTATCACCTGATTGGGATAGGAATCGATTGAGTGCTATTATTCACCTTATTAACTACTGAACTTTCCTTACAAACCGAGGTGGGTGCATCTCTAGTATAACTCATACTTTCTTGGGGTTTGCATCTATTCTCCTTTGATGTACAATAAATCTAAGGAACTTTACTAAACTAATTCTGAAAGTACATTTGGTTAGATTAAGGTGTACATTGGACTTTTTTAGAACTTGAAATGTCTTGGTCAAGTCCGCCAAGTATGAGTCAGTCATTCTGCTTTCGACTATGATGTCATATATATATATTTCGATATTTCTATTGGTGTGATGTTTGAACTATTGAAAAATCTGAGGTGACATCACATGTGTAATGGAAGAACAAAAAATAAAAATCTCATATTTCTATAGAAAATAAGGTTCTTATCGTCGTACGAAGATTGATGCGTAAAAACTCATAAAATTAAAAAACTATATGTATAAGAAAGATGTGTTACCTAAGGAGATTTTATATCCCTAAAATCCTATAGATCTATGGGAGAGGATGAAGGAGATCAACTGTCCTTCTCTCTAGCAATGATCCATATGATAGAAACTACGAAGATGCTCCTCAAATTGATACATAAATCTCCTCGCTGCACGTACCATACAATCAAGAAGGGGTCGACCCTTCTTGATGTCCACACACCTCAAATCGGGATGTTGGCTGAAGAGAAGAGAGGGAGAGGAGAATATGAAGTGGTAGCTAAAAATAGACTAGTCTATGGCCCTTTGGTTCCCTCCTATTTATAGAGGTCTCCTGTTAACTTAACCCTAATGGATCTTGCCCTATTGGATATTGGATTTTTGTCTAACTACCTAAGCATCTTAGATTAGTGAGTCTCTGCCTAATAATCTCTCATTGGCTCTTATTAGATCTCATTTATAAGATCTAATAATTTATGAGCTTATTGGGTATCCAATAAAATAGGAACTCTAGTGGATATCTCATTTCTGAACCTCTACTCATCGTAACACATACCATATGTGTGTGACTCTCTAGGCCCAATATCAAGTTAGACATAAGTCATATCTATCAGAACTCCTTATTTAGTAAATTATTATCTCCATAATAATTCATTCGACTCATCAACTACATACATACTAGGCCACTATGTCGTAGTCCTCAGACAATACAAGGGAATCCAATCCATTAGACTTGTATATCCTCAATTACTATGTACCTATAATCTATCATCTATCTAATATCCCAAAGATCGTATTCTAGTTATGGTGTTGTCAAGCCCATATGATTTTTACTCGAGTCTCGCTCTAATCGGATTCTCCTAGAGAACTTTTTTTCTCTCAATCCGAATGACCCTAGCCAAGGATTTATCTAAGCAATAATATGCTAGGAAATCGAGATATTCAATATCTCATACGTAGTGGAAAACAAAAACCAAGATCAGATTTCTCATAGTTATGTACTTGGCTGTCGTGTGACGATTAGTGTGCACAAATCGTAAATCCAAAAAATCCACATGTATCATGTTAGAAGTGTTACCTAGGGAGATCATGTATCCCTGAAAATTTAAGATCCGATGAAGAGGATGAAGGAGCACTAGCGTACTCCTCTTTAGCAGTAATCCACACAGCGAATGCAGCAACGACGTTCCACAAATCACCGCGGGATCTCTCTCCACGTGCACCATAAGATTGCCGGAGCCAAAGAGGAGGAGAGGAGATTGAGGAGAATAGGAGGATGACTATCAAGAGCTCTCAACCTATAAACCAGGAGGTTCATCCTATTTATAGAGGTGGAGGAAGCTTATTTTTAACAAATCTTGTTCACACTGGATCTCTATCAAGTTGGATCTCATTGGATCTTATCCACAGGATCCAATTTAATCTTATCCAATCATTTAATTGGATCTCATCTAATTATCTAATTGGATCTCATCCACAGGATCCAAATTAGGGGCTTCGCAGATATGTTGTATCCGTACCTCTACTCATCGCAACATTCACCTTATGTGTGTGACTATCTAGGCCCGATACCGAGCAGGCAGTGAGTCGCTCCTGTCAGAACTCCTTCTGACTCAGAACACCTGTTGATATAGTGAATTATTATCTTCATAATAATTCACTTGACTCATTGACTATGGACGTACTAGGCCACTATGCTACAGTCCCCAAATGGTACAAGGGGATCTAATCCATCGAACCTATCTGTCCTCAGTTACCATGTATATATAATCCCTCATCCATCTAATATCCTAGAGATCGTATATTGGGCATGGTAAAGTCAAACTCATACGGAATCCTGTTCGAGTCTCGCTCTAATCGGATTCTCCCGGAGAACTCCTCTCTCAATCTGAATGACCCTGGCCATGGATTTTGCCTGAGCGAGCACACGTGGGATATATCTCTCATGATACCAAGAGTGGATGATCCTCTATTGACACGTAATTACCTTCGTAAGGTTAGTTGATATTCCCGAGAACCGGCTATACTAGATTTAAAGCTTTCCAAACCTGTAAGTTTGACGTCAAAGAATGGAGTATTGAAATAAGACATCTTTGGTGCCTCAAGTCTAAAAACCAGACACACTACTGGGACTATGGAATTATTGTTTGACATTATGTATCATTAACCATATAGCATTTTGTAAGCGGATCAATCAGTCATTCTCCAATGAGCACTTGCACTGTACCTCTAGTGTCCCCACACAAGCGACTATGAGACCAGTTGCCTCCATCATATAGATGAATATACAGCACATCAATCTATCCGGTTATCTCAATATCCTCATCAAGTAACCTATGACCATGATGATTTAGAATCTGTGTTTAAAGGTATATCGGTCTCATTATCGTGAACTCATCATGATCCGATTCCCATTGCACAGATCTATGGACATCAAAATATTTATCTAGATAATATGAAAAAATATCAATAATAATATGCGAAGAGATCGATGTAACATGTCATAGGTGCCATCACTCACGTGATTGGCTTGTAGGGCACCTATAACCAACAATCTCTCACTTGACCTAAAGCCAATCACCTACGTGTCTGATCCCCATCAGATTCCTGTGACGCTCAAATATAATTTGAGTCAACAACTTTGTCAATGGATCTACAATGTTATCTTCGGATGAAACTCTTTCCACTACTATATCTCCTCGGGCTGCGATCTCATTGATCAAGTGGAACCTCCTTAGAATACTTCTGACGAGACCTGAGTTCTCCAGCTTAATCAATCACCCTGTTATTGTCGTAATATAAGGTAATTGGCTCCTTGCTATTTGACACGACTCCTAGATCTGTGATGAACTTCTTCATCTAGACTCTCTCCTTTGCTGCCTCTATCGCAGTAATGTATTCTGCCTTTATGATCGAGTCAACAGTAGTGTCTTGCTTGGATCTCTTCCAGCATACTGCTCCTCCATTCAGGGTGAACATATACCTTGAATTCGACTTGCTATCATTGATATCGGATTAGAAGCTCGAGTTCGTGTAGCCCTCAACTCTTAGGCTATTGCTTCCATATACTAGTAAAAGATCCTTAGTCCTTCTCAAGTACTTAAGAATACACTTTGTTATTTTCCAGTGCTTTAAGCTTGGATCTGTCTAATACCTGCTCGTGACACTCAGAGCATATGCTACGTTAGGCTTAGTACATAGTATAGTATATATGATAGACCCTATCGCTAAGGCATATGATATTCTATCCTTGTGTGCCCTTTCTTCAGGAGTTTTTGGGGACATACTATGAGAAAGTGAAATTTCATGTCTCATCGGTATGAGACCTCTCTTGAAATTTTTTATATCAAATATTTTGACAATTGAGTCTATGTACCTAGACTGGGATAAGCCAAGCATCCTCTTGGATCTATCTCTATAAATTTAAATCCCCAGAATATAGGATGTTTTTCCTAAATCCTTCATGGAGAAGTGTCTAGATAGCCAAACTTTTACTGTGGAGAGCATTCCTACATCATTCCTAATGATTAAGATGTCATCCACATATAACACTAAGAAGGTGATAGCGCTCCCACTTATGTTCCTATACACATAAGGCTCATCTTCGTTCTTAACGAAGTCATAAGATCTAATCGTCTCATCAAATCTTATGTTCTAACTTCAGGAAGTTTGCTTTAGTCCATAAATGGACTTAAGCAATTTGCACACCTTATATGGACTGTGCTTGGATATGAACCCCTCAGGCTATATCATATACACTTCATCTTCGAGGTTGCCATTGAGGAATATAGTTTTCACATCCATCTGCCAAATCTCATAGCCATAATGTGCTACAATAGCTAATAGAATTCTGATGGATTTCAGCATAGCTACGGGTGTAAAGGTTTCATCATAGTCAACACCTTGCCTCTGACGATACCCCTTAGCCACTAGCCTTGTCTTATAGGTCTCCAACTTTCCATGTACCCCGATCTTCTTCTTGAAGATTCATTTGCAGCCAATGGGTGCGATACCCTCAAGTATATCAACAAGGTTCCAAACCTTGTTGGAGTACATGGATCCCATTTCAGAATTCATGACTTCTTACCACTTCCCGGAGTCTGCTCATAATAGCCTCCTCGTAGGTCTGAGGATCAATGTCCTAAATATCATCTCCACTAATATGTCCTACATATCTTTCAGGAGGGTGTGACACTCTATCAGTCCTACGCAAAATTAGAACTTGTGTGTTGGTACCTGAACAGACTCGATCTCTGGAATGGTGCCTAAGCTAGGTTCTCCAACCTTGCTCAATTCTATCATGCTCTCACTATCTCCGCTAAGAATATGTTCCTTCTCAAGAAACACTGCTTCTTGGCAATAAAGATCTTTTAGTCATCAGGGTGATAGAAATAATAACCACAAGTTTCCTTGGGGTATCCTATGAACTTGTACCGTTCCGTCCTGGATTCCAACTTATCGAGGTCGTGTCTTTTAACGTGGGCAGGGCAGCCCCAAATCTTAACAACCTTAAGATTGAGTTTCTTCCCTCTCCATATCTCATATGGTGTAGACACTACCAATCTAGATGAAACTCTGTTCAGAAGGTAAATTATGGTCTGTAGGGCATATCCCCAAAATGAGATGGGTAGGTCAACGAAACTCATCATGGACCGTACCACATCTAATAGTGCGCGATTCCTTCTTTCTGATACACCATTGAGTTGTGGTGTATAAGGAGGTGTCCATTGGGACATAATCACATGGTCCTTAAGGAACTGGGTGAATTCTGTACTCAAGTATTCTCCTCCTCGATCTAATTGAAGAGTTTTAATACTCTTTCCAGTCTGATTCTCTACTTCATTCTTATACTCCATGAATTTCTCGAAGGCTTTAGACTTATACTTCATTAAGTACACATGTCCATACCTAGAGAAATCATCAGTAAAAGTAATGAAGTAGGAATAGCTACTTATGACCAATGGCTCTCTATGTATGAGTTCTAGTAACTCAATAGCTCTCTCTCTCTAATTCCACTAAATGGAGAGTTGGTCATTTTTCCTCGAAGGCAAGGCTCGCAAGTTGTATATGACTCACAGTCAAATGGATCTAAGTATCCATTTTTCAATAATTTTTGAATCCTTCCCTCATGGATATGACCTAGCCTATAATGCCACAAATATACATTGTTCACATCTTCTCGTTTCCTCTTGGCCATGCTTACATTCATGATATGTGAAATAGTATTTAGCATAAACAAACTATTATGCAATGTCCCTCTAGTAATGATCTTATCATTCTTACTAATTGAACAACAATTATTCTCAAACAGCACTTTATAACCATTTAATATCAAATATGAAATAGAAATAATATTTTTGACAATAGAGGGAACAAAATAACATGCATCTAATGCAATAATAGCTCTATTAGGTAGATATAGAGTGACCTCGCCGATAGCAACATCAACAACTCTTACTCCATTGTCCATCTTGAGGTCCATCTCACCTTTTGCCAATCTTCTATGCATTGTCAGAACCTGCAATGAATTACAGATATGATAAGCACTACCGGTATCCAATTCCTATGCATTATCACAAGAATATGACATATGGAGACTGATCATGAAACTATTTGAAGCTTTTCCAAGCTTCTGTTTCGCTTTTTCTGCAAGATACGTCTTGCAGTTCCTCTTCCAATGCCCATCTTGATCATAGTTGAAGCACTGACCTTTATCCTTTGCTGGGTCAATTTTGGCAACCTTTGTCTTACCCTGTTTGCCCTTGCCCTTACCCTTCTCAAGGGTCTTCTCATCTTTCCTTTTCTTTTTTGTCTTACCAATATAGAGAATTAATTTTTCTTTCTTGATTATGCTCTCTGCCTCCCTCAACATATTGAGGAGCTCAGGGAGAGATACCTCAAGTTTGTTCATATTGAAATTTATGATGAACTGAGAAAAGGAATCCAGTAGGGACTAAAATATAAGATCATTACACAGGTTATCATCTAGGACTATTCCTAGACTTGTGAGTTTTTCAATCCACTCTATCATCTTCAGAACATGGTTCTGAATCGGTGTCCCCTCAGTCATCCTAGCGTGGAATAGACTATTGGATATCTCATATCGCTGAGTTCTTTTATGTTCCTCAAACAGTTTACGGAGGTCAATGCAGGAGTATGGAATGAGCATCCATGTTTTCATGTTGTCTCTGTAACTCAAGAGTCATAGAGGCTAACATGTAATACTGGGCGAGAGTAGAATCATCTATATACTTCACATATTGGGCAAACTCTTCTTGAGGAGCTTCTGCCTCAGGTTAGGACATAATCGTATCTAGGACATATATGATTTTCTCTACTATAAGAATTATTCTCAGGTTGCATAGCCAATCCGTATAATTTGGACCAGTAAGGTAGTTGGCATTAAGTATGCCATGTAGAGGGTTTGATGACGAAATATTTTTGATAAACATGAGATATAACATAAGTGAATAACACGTAGATTTCATAAAAATAAACAATCAAGATATGAACTTCTATCTTGACATGCTCCCACTAATTTTTCTAGCGAGTCACGTGACACCCTCATGCATGTGAAATGGAAGTCTCCGATAGACTTCTAATGACAATCGGGATCCAATCAGCATCTTAATGCAACCTCGAGGGACTTGACTAATCACACTAAGCCCAAAAGGTAGACAACTCTTGCCAATCACAACTCCTTGTGATTCTCGTCATATTTGGCCTCTGAACTACCATGACCTTGAGGGATTTGACTAATCATGATGTCCAGTTAAGTCATCACTATCGTTACAAGATGAGTCTGATTCGGTGATATGCCCTCGTGGGACTCGACCAAGCATATCATGTCCTTAGGTCACCGATGACATCTCTATATCGAAGACAAGAAACCGAGATGCGAAATAGGTGAGCCTCGAGGGACTCGACCAACTCAGCCTACGTCGGGAATTGGTTCCTGCCCTTAACGATGGAAGGCCACATAGGTCAATCTTATTGCCTCACGCTTACCGACTTAATATTATCATAGGAGGGGTTTTAGGTTCGGTCTCGTGAAATGACGTGTCACACACATACATATTTAATATATTTGCATCGCATGCAAATATATATATACTTGTCTAGTAGGTGTATAGTATTCACATGCACAAGCACACCAGATGATTATGGACTTCAACCTAATATAATTAGGCTTGAGCCAGTAGGCCTAATAACTTACATCAGGATCTATATACATATCAGTGCATCTCTATGCACGGTGATCATCCATCTCGTCATCGTCGGATCTGCAAGCACCTCGACGCATCTATATACGTCATGATCGTTTGAATCGGTCTTAGAGGTCCCATTTCCACTGTGCCTCTAGGATAATTACACATAATTATAGGCACGCAGGTCCGACAATCAATAAAAAATGAAGGCTCGCATGCCCCAATAATCACATACACATCACAAAGTCTACGATCATCTTCCCACATCACATCACATCGCATGTATATATCATGTAAGATTACTAGATAAATAATAATAGTTACTTAAACCTTTTAAATAACTAAATTTTGAAATTAGGGACATGCAAAAAATTTTCTAAATTTTGAAGGATATTTTGGTCATTCTATCATAAGGGACAAAATTAGAATTTCTAAAATTTCGAGGGGTAAAACTATCTTTTGGTCGAAAAACCCTTATTCCCATTCCCTCTGCTTTCTGCAGCGTTGTGGTTATGGCCACCGCTACCTTGTTGGCGGCGGCTATGCTTGCGGGTGGCTCGCCCACAAGCGACACCACCATTGCTTGCGGGCGCAGCGCCTGCAGGCACTGCCTCTGCGGTGCTGTCCCACGGACGCTCCTACGGCACTATCTTGCTGGCCTCCCCGCGGATGCCCCTGCGGCGCTGCCCTTGCAGGGGAGAGCTTATAGGCAGCCCTGCCCCCTTTTTGCGGGTGAGCTATTGCTGACGACGTTGCCCCCCCCCTTACGGACAAGCATCGCCCCTGTTGGGTGTGACGCTACTTCCGTGGGCGCTGCGCACCCCTATGGGCTCCCTGCGCGCATGCGACCAGTGATGCCACTGCGGGCAGACGGCCACCGGTGGCCCTGCGCGCACGGCCATGGCTGCAAGCAGACTTGGCCAAACTACGAGGGCAGCAATAATTATTGTCCCCTCTCGTCTTTTGCGTTAATGATTTTGACATTAAAAGTACATCCAAAACACAACACATAGTTTATAAGCCAATCATCGCACAACAAACTTGGCTCTAATACCACTACTGGGAAATCAGGAGATTCGGCATCTCATGCATAGCGAAAAACAAAAAACAAGATCGGATTTCCCATAGTTACGTACTTGGTCGTCGTGCGACGATGGGTGTACAAAAATTACAAATCCAAAAAATCCGCATGTATCATATCAGGAGCGTTACCTGGGGAGATTGTTTATCCTCGAAAATTTTAGATCCGATGAAGAGAATGAAAGAGCACTAGCGTACTCCTCTCTAGCAGTAATCCACACAGCGGATGCAACAATGACACTCCTCATATCACCGTGGGATCTTTCTCCAAGTGCACCACATAGCTGCTGGAGGCAAGGAGGAGGAAAGGAGACTGAGAAGAATAGGAGGATGACTACCAAGAGCTCTCAACCTATGAACTAGGAGGTTCCTCCTATTTATAGAAGTAGAGAAAGCTTATCCTTAACAGATCTTGTTCACACTGGATCTCTATCCAATTGGATCTTATTAGATCTTATCCATATGATCCAATTTGATCTCATCTAATTGGATTTTATCTAATCATTTAATTGGATCTCATCTAAGAATCTAAACTAGGGGTTTCGTAGATATCTCATATCTGCACCTCTACTCGTCGCAACATCCACCTTATGTGTGTGACCCTCTATGCCCGATACCAAGCTAGCTTTAAGTCGCTCCTGTCAAAACTCTTTCTGACTCAGAATACCTTCTGATATAGTGAATTATTATGGAGATAATAATTCACTCGACTCATCGACTATGGACGTACTAGGCCACTACGTCATAGTCCCCAAACGGTACAGGGGGATCTAATCCATCAGACCTCTCTGTCCTCAATTATCATATATCTATAGTCCCTCATCCATCTAATATCCCAGAGACCGTATATTGGGCATGGTAAAGTCAGGCCCATACGGAATCCTGTTTGAGTCTCGCTCTAATCGGATTCTCTCGGAGAACTCTTTATCTCTTAATCCGAACGACCCTAGCTAGGGATTTTGCTTAAGCGAGCATATGCGGGATATATCTCTCACGATACCGAGAGTGGATGATCCTCTATTGACACGTAATTGCCTTCATAAGGTTGGCTACCATTCCCAAGAACCAATTATACCAAATTTGGAGCTCTCCAAACTTGCAAGTTCGGCGTCAAAGAATGGAGTACTCAAATAAGGCATCTTTGGTGCCTCAAGTCTAAGGACCAGACACACTACTCGGACTACAGAATCGTTATCTAACATTAGGTATCATTAACCATACAGCATTCTGTAAGCGGATCAATCAGTGAACTCATTCTCCAATTAGCACCTGCACTGTACCTCTAGTGTTTTCACACAAGCGATTATGAGACCAGTCATCTCCATCATATAGACGAGTATACAACGCACTAGTCTATCTGGTTATCTCGATGTCCTCATCGAGTAACCTATGACCAAGATGATTTAGGATCTATGTTTAAAGGTATATCAGTCTCATTATCGTGATCTCATCATGATCCGATTCCTATTATACAGATCCATGGATATCACAATATTCATCTAGATAATATGGGAAAATACTAATAATAATATGTGAAGAGATCGACGTAACATATCACAGGTGCCATCACTCACGTGATTGGCTTGTAGGCACCCTACAACCAACATAATATATAAAATATTCCTCTTATGATACCGAGAGTGAATGATCCTCAATCGACACTCAATTGCCCTTATAAGTTTAACTATCACTCTCGATGACCGACAGTGCTAGATCTGAAACTTCCAGACCTATAAGTCTAATATTAAAAAGTAGAGTACTCATACAAGATATCCTTGGTGTCTCAAGTATAAGGACCAGATACACCACTAAGACTATGGAATTGTTATCCGATAATAAGGTATCATCAACCATCCAGCATTCCGTGAGCGGATTAATTAATAAACTCATTCTCCAATGAGCACCTATACTGTATCCCTAGTGTTCTCACATGAGCAGCTTTGAGACCAGTCACCTCCATCATATATACGAGTATATTGCACACCAGTCTGTTCGATTATCTTGATATCCCTCTTGAGTAATATATGACTAGGATTATTTATGGTTTATCTTTAAAGGTGAATCGGTCTCATTATCGCGATCTCATCACGATCCAATTCTCATTGTAAAGATTAATAGACATCATAATACATGCAATAGGTAATACAAAGTAAAAAATATATCAAATAAATAATAAACAAAAAGAGTATGTATCATGTCACATGTGTTGTCACTCACATGATTGGCTTGTAGGGCACCAATGACTAGCATGAACATCTTGTTCACTATCATTTGGCATGTTGCTTCTGGAAATGGCATAACTTAGTAACAATATATACCTCGATCGATGATAAAGAAAGTGTATTCTCGATCATTTGGTGTTATCAGTATTTGGTTTCATCTATACATTCATAAAGGTGAAAAGTTCATGACCCGAGGTAGCATCAACCAATTAATCAATACGAGAAAGGGGATATCTATATTTCGAGCATGCCTTATTGATTGATATAATCAATACACAGCCTCCAATTTTTATTAGGATTTTTTAACAGTACAACATTGGTGAGCCATTGGGGGAATTACACATCGATAATAATTGCTACTCCTAATAGCTTGTCTATCACATTGTTAATTGTCGTTGACATTCAGGAGAAAACTTTCGAGGCTTTTGTTTTAACGGTTATGCCTCAGGAGAGATGTTCAAGTGATGTTGGGCAACCATGTCTCTTGGCAACTATGTGAACACCTTGGCATTCTCCCTAAGGAAATTGATGAGTTGCACTCGTTTCTTCTCGAGAAGTGTCACCTTGACCTTAATAACTTGATCATGATGGGCTTTATCTAAGGGTGCCTCAATTAACAATTCCACTGACTCCAGATGTGGGAAAGACTTAGCAAAACTTTGAGGGTCCATAGGTAGTGTCTCGAATCTAACTTTTTGTAGTAGGAAGATCGTCGTAAGATAACACTAGTATAACTCTCTTGAGTTACTTCTTAGCTCTCCAATGCTGTTCCTCCTTCAGAACTTATCATCATATTGTAGATCGACACTACCCTTAGCCTGTTCAATTAAGATGGCCTATATTGCGTTTTATGTAGAGGGGATATCAACGACCATGAATCTATTCATCACCATTTTATAACATAGCTCATCTCTAAACATGATGTGTAGGTTTATAGTCTCGAGAGGCATCAACAAAGAAGTCATAGGGGTGAGGTGATTAGTCAAGAGCCCGAGTTTTCAAAAAGTGTCAAAGTAGAGGATATCAGTAGAGCTACTTGTATCGATCATGACCCTCTTCACTCGAGCATTGATCATCCTCATGGAGACTACCAAGGCATTATCATGGTTTAGGTTGAGGTACTCCATCCCTTCTTTTTTTAAGGTAATTTTTAGGTCATCCCCCATCCATGAGCATTTTTCAATAATAGCTTAGGCGTAAGCTTTACGACTCGAGGTGTTGTTTCCTCTCGAGGCAGGTCTACCAATGATGATTTCAAAATATCTCTCCACCGACCCCTAAGGTTGGGGTGAAAGTTTTCGGTGCTTCTAGATGAACCATCCGAGGTGTCCTCGATGAATGAGTTCTTCAATCTATTCTTTTAAGTTATGACAATCTTCCTTATCATGACCGTAATCCTAATATAAACGGTAGTACTTAGATATGTGTCTCTTTGGCAATGGAGTCTTCATCGGTTGAGGATCTTTTTAGAGTCCTTTCTCTTTTATCTGTAAAAAGACTTTAGTTCTGGTCATATTCAAGGGGTTCAACTCAGACCTCGAGCGAGGCAACATGGGTCATTCACTTCTTCTACATCGTAGTGACCTCAAGATCGAAGCGAATTGTAGCTACTCTACCTCAACCTTTTGCGTGTCTCCTCACACTTACCAAGACCATTACCTCAATGGTGATATATTGATTGGCTCTTTAGAGTAACTTGAGCACCATCATTGGTGGCCTCTCTACTAATGGCTAGAAAAGATAATAGGGCTTGAGTTCTATCATGAAGGTTTGTATCACGAGCGATGGATGAACGTCTTGTATGCCTTAGATTTTATTAGTGAACTAAGTGATAAAGTTCAAGAGCATTTCATCATCACTTTGCCTAAGTCCAACAAGCATTGTCGTCGATGGCCTTGGATGCATATTTCTGAAGATGTGAAGCTTGAACTCCCTTGCGAGCTGAGCAAAAGAATTGACATAGAGTGGCTTTAGGCGAGCACACCATTCTTGTGTCGAGTCTCTTAACGTGGTCGAGAGGACACGACATATCAAGACATTCAAAATGTTGTACACTAACATTTGGGTGCAGAAAGTAATAATGTGCTTCAGGGGCCGATCCTATTGTCAAAGGCCTCTAATGATGGGAGGCGAAAGTTGGCCGGGATCAACTCCTCTTGAATGTCCTGAATGAATGGTGATCAACCTGAGATGGGGTTGGCCAACCCTTCCTCTCTAGATTGTTAGAATTCTCATTGCATCTTCTCCAAATGTTGGTCTATTTGCTATAGTTGGATCTTTAGAGAATCATATGTTGAATCTACCAATTGGGTCTAGGATTCAAGTGGAGCAGAGTTGTGGTGTGGTAGTCTACTAAACTCCATGGTTGGGGAGCAGGGTGCTCCCTCGACCGACAATTTGATGAGCCTCGGGCACTCTTGAGATGCTAGTATTGCATTGAGTTAGGGGACCCCAATGGGTGCCGGTGCCTATGGCAGTTGAGCTGTTAAATGCAGTTGGGATGATGGCATTTCTAATTGGGCTAGCTGGGGCAAGAGCAAAGTAACAACTTACATCATGCCCATTAACATTTGCCCCTACTTAGTGAAGTTCAAGAACGTCTCAACGGAAACGAGCAAATGCGTAAGAGTCACCCCTGGGGGCAAGAGGTCTAAGTCATTCAACGGACACTGATATCACGCTAGCATTAGCATCGAGGTAGACATATCCACATGTGGAAAGGTTAACCATTAGCATCGAGGTAGACATATCCACATGTGAAAAGATTGACTATTACCCCCTGAGTGAAAGTACTGAGTCAAGGGGCAAGGCCTCCTCGCTCGAACGTTCGTTGAGAGGGTTGGTATGCGAACATTTCTACTGATATGCGAACCCTTCTAATGCTAAAATATTAAGAGAGAATGTTACTAATTTCTTAGATAGCCTAACGTAATTCGAATTCGTATGTATAAGATTATCCAAGATTCCTCTAACATGAAGACGTCGAACTCCCAAGATGTCACATGCACAAAGATCAAATTAAGAAAAGGTTTCTCAATTTAATCCTTTTAACACTCTAGTTAGTAACCCTTTTCACACTCAATTTAGTCCTTTTAACACTCAATTTAATCCTTTTAACATTGATCAAAAAAGATAAATCTTATTTACTAATTGTTTTAAAGGAATATATTTTTATACTTTATCATAAAATAATAAAAAAATTTATAAAATATTATATCGACGAGAAATATATTTTACAAAATATTCTTTCGACTCATATCCATGTTAACATATAAATGAAAGATAATTTATATTTCATGTAATGATTATACGTTGAATAATAAGTAACCTATAATATATTCCTTAGTACAAGAAGGCATAAACAGTTTATATTGATTAAGAGAAGTACATGAGCTTTGCCCCTTAAAATTACATGGGAGAATAATCTAAAACAAATCAACGTGCATTTCTTTGGTTTTCAGGACTCGGCACTAAACAATCTTAGTCTCATTTTTTGGACTTGGTATTGAGAATAGCCTTCCAAAATCGAGTTGCTATACCTCAAATAAGACAAAAAAAAGAACCATGAAATATGTTACAGCAACTGAGCAATTTGCCTCTCATTGTTTGACCTGAAAAAATGACGATAATAGCCTTTCAAAATCCAGCTGCTAAATCTCGACTACTACAAAGTTCTATCAAATATCACAATTTCAGCTTCTTCCGTTTTGCAGTCTTATGAGCTTTTGAGCATTGCATTGCCTGAACAGAAAGGAGCATAAGCAAGGATTGATAGGAAAAGGAAAGCAAAAAATTGCATTACCTTTTTCTTCTTCTTCTTCTTCCTTTTCTTTTGCTGTTTCTTTTCTGTTTTATCATCTTCTTCCAAATTCTGCAGTTTATGCATCCATAGTATATTACACAGTGCATTACCAAAAACAAAAAAAAAATCTCAAGAGTTCTACCTCAGCGGAGTCCTCAAAAGAAGCAACATGCCGTATTTTACTTCCCAAAGTTGAAGACATCCCTAAATTATCAGAAGGGAATAAAGATCATGGCTGCCAGTTGTATGATTAAAAGACAAAAGAAGCAGCCTAAACAAGAAAGTTAAAGCAATGCTGGCACTCTAGCTAAGTATATTGGCAAAATATTTATTATTTCAGTCATAATAACAACAAAATTTATCTTGTAATAATGAAAGCTGCCTATATAGACAAACTTAACCATTTGTCTTGTAATTCGTATCTCATAGATGACAATATATGGATCTTTGAGGAGTGGATCTGTCACACGCGCATAAACTGAAACTCAACCAGGCATAAGTACCTAACAACCTAGTCTTTTGTGATTTCAAGAAAGTCACTCTAGGATAGCCATCTTTGCAAGAAACGAACTCAATCAAGTGATAGCGTCAGATTGACAAGTAATAAGCTTTAACCACTTCCTAGTGTTGCCACTAGCAGACATAGTATGTGGGATATTAGAACAAATCTAACTAATTCAGATAGGACAATACTTGACATGAACATGGCAATTGACGCATCTATATTCTCAATATATTATAAAAATAGGTCTATATGAGTCTGTTTTTAATTGTTTTTAATGCGCTTAATGTTTAGTTTTAGTAAAGATTGAGTTCTTTCTTTAGTGATGGAGTCCTAGTCACAGCACAAATGGTTGAAGTTTATATGCTGTAGCATACGACAGTGAGCATACAGCATTTGGGCAGATTGTTTCTACATTAAACTTCTGAGAAATCTAAGATATTTAAGAGATGTCTGTATAAATTCTCTTTAGATGAGCTCAAAAATAACTGTTGTTTTTGCTGTTGACTTCTCAAATAGTCGTGGATTCCTACTGGATTAGGGGAGGCTGCAAACTTTGTTGTCTGGCTTGGACAAGGACAAAATACCATATGGATTTTGGACATCCCACATCTTTGATGCTTCATCTTAAGAAACAATGGCACCACCAAAAAAAAAAAAAATCAAAATCAACATACAAAATTGGGACTCAAGCATGAATTTAAATATTTAAAATATAAATATAAAAATGCATATACTAGCTAAAATAATTATAAGTTTTATTTTTATATTACTTTCAATATTTTAGAAGGAATTTTAGCTATTTTAAAAACTAAAAAAAAGGTGTACCCTGTTTAGGGAGACTCTTGTCAATGCGATGTTTAGGGAGAATCAATGTATACACCCTTACCTCCACGTAGAAATTTAGAGGGTCAATGTAACTATTTCAAAAACTGTAAAATTAAAAATAGATTTATCAAATTTAAAAATATTTTAAGAATACTCTTCTCTAAGTGTGTAGATGTGACAAAGCACTCGACCACTGAAGTGTTGAGGTACCCAAGGGTCAGCTTAGTCCTACTACTTTTTTTGTTGGCAAAGCGGCAATCAAGGGTTTGAGAGGATGCTCGAAGGAGAGGAAAGGAGGACAATCAGGGAGAGCACCAGCCAAGTTAAAGATCAAACAATGGTATTAGCATTATTTGGATGAGACTGAAAAGTACATTGCACTGCAGTGAAGACTTCACAAATCCAATATTAGAGAAAGATGGTGAAATGACTAAGAGAATCAATATTGTTCAGCACTCAAAATCTCCTTCAAAAGGAATTCCAATAGCCTTCACATGAACATTACGTACAAGCATGCTGAAGTCAAAATTGTATGATATTTGGGTTAATCTTATTAAAAAATGGGGGAAGAAAGGAAGAAAATGATGATAGATTGCAAGCATAATGTATCATAAAGTTAAGAACCAGTTAAATCTTCTTGAAAAGAAGACTATAAGGAACTCCATGAGAACTTATATATGAGATGAACAACCTCACAAAATTGCTGGAATTGAAGTTTTACCTTTACTAGCAACCACTGTTTCTTTTGCATTTTTTACAGCTAGTTCAACAAGATTAGGATCCAAAGAGTTAAGCCCATCAGGCTGTTGAAGCTTTCTCTCAAGAAACTTTGCTAAGGCAGCAGCCTTATTAGTTGTCATAGGTCCACCTGGGTGAGCCAATCTATGTATAAAAACAGTATCAGCATATAACAACCAAACTCATAAGAGCTCTCTAAGAAATATTAGCTACTCAACAACAGGAGATCACAGAAAACATTATAGGTCACACCCAATTGAACTTGTATGTCACATATGCATAGTAACTAATTGTCAAATAGCCGCAAGCTCTTGCAGGAATTTTGTTTACATACAACTCAGGCACCCAACAATTTGTTTGGTTATTAGTCTGCTACGTGTATATCTGTGATAATTACAAAACGCTGGTGTCACTAGTTATATCCAACCACTAAAAAATGTCAGACTGTTTACAAAGCCTTGGTGGCCTACACTGCTAGGTGAGAACCTAGAGAAAAGATACTAAAACAAATACAATAGTCTGATAAAATACTCTCAACATCTATGATGATGCACATACAATTATCTATCAAAAAACGACAAAAACACCATAAAATCAAAGAGTTTACAAATGCAAAAAAAAAGAAAGTCGTATGAATATAAAAGAGATCACAAGCACTTGCAGGAATTTTGTTTCCATGCACCTCAAGCACCTAACAACTTATTTGACTACTAATCTGTTTATACATGTGATAAGTGCAAAACCATGGCTACTAGTTACATCCAGCCACTAAAAGTTGTTGAGCTGTTCTATTATAAAACCTTTGTGACCTACATTGCTAGGTGAGCACCAAGAGAACATATACTAAAAATCAAAAGAACAGTCTGAAAAAAAATATTCATATCTTTAGTATGATAAAGGGAAGCTCCTTAGCCTTAACATCCTTGTGTTTATCAAATCATTAAATTATCTTTCTGTCAGATTCTTCTGAGTCTTGATTCATATCTTTAGTCATTTTCTGAATTCTTTTCAATTTTCATTATTCTTGAAGCCTCTATCGCACTTTCTTCATATCCTCATTTCAGATGCAACTTGCATGATAATTTTTTATTTGTTTCTCCACTGGGGTTATCTTAGGAAAGGTTTCTATATTCAAGTGTTACTTCAACTAGTAAAAGCAGCATCCATGCGGATCCTAAATGTAGCTTAAATTTTCTTATTTCAATTTCTTACAGGCACAACTTGCATCCTAACTTTCGTTTGTTTCTCTACTGGGCTTATCTTGTGATTGATTCTTGTATTTGGGTGTTCAGTGATAAGTCAGATGAGACAACCTACAAAGGTAACAAAATTGCACTTAAAGTGGCATAGATTTATTAGGTTTCAAAAGAAACCTAACCGTTGCTTTTGGGAAGTCCCACCACCCCTTACATGATTAAGAGACAAAAGCATCTTATTAGTATCCAACTTTTTGAAATATACAAGTTTTTTAAATAACGTGAGAAGATACTTCAAACCCTACAGAACATGAAGATGCTAAGCCGAACCCTCGCATACATCTTTCAAGCTCTTGAGAGCATGAAAACTAGAATCAAGATTGCTATTTTCCCACGTCAATATTCTAAAATTTTCACAAGGTTCGCTCTCTACCTTCTCCACGACATCAGGCCAACCAGGAAACCTATAACTGTCGAGAGCTACGCAGATGACTGGCCAGTTTTTTTGTTTGCATATTATGCAATATAACCCAATAAGACTCAATAGTCACAAAATACCAAGTCAAGTAGAAGAAGAAGAATACGAAAACCCTAATCCTAATAAAAGAAGGAAGAGGTCAAAGAAGGGGGGACGACCTGGGCTGGGATCGGGAGGAAGACGACGGCGGTAAGGGTAGCGGCGCGAATTTACTCGCGCGAAGCGCACGACGCTCGTCTTCTGCGAGAGATTGGAGACTCTCCTCTGCTTCCACCATCGCCGCGCTCCAAAATCCCCAAGTTCCCTCGACTCAACGAGTTAATTACCACCGTTTCGTCTGTTATAATTTAATAGGGCCGGAAATGGATCGGATGCGGGAAAAGCATATCCGAATCCGCTTGTAATTTCGAATACAGAAGATGTCAAAATAGGCAGATTAACATTCGGATATTGCATTGCAAAAATATAAACATTCAGATATTCCATAAATTTAAATATTTATTGAGACATTTCGAGGAATATTGTACAAGTGAAAGATGTCTTGTTTCACACCATATGTGAATATCATATATGTCATTTGATATAATAAAAAATTATCATCATATAAAAAAAAAATCATTTTGAATGAACGCGTAAGACTCCCGCTAAGGTTGAATAAAAAAAGATATAATAATTTTAAAATAATAATAATAAGAACTGAAGTTACAAAAGTACTGTAGAAGCTAAATAAGATGATACATGTATTAAATATTTAAAGTTTGTATTTCACTGCATAGTCTCGATTGCATGTGTTATTTTAAGGGTCTACTTATGTCAATATGATTGTAGCTCACCACATAAACATAACTTTCGCAGCATATTTGTTCAATTGATACTCGTGTTTGTCGGTACGTGTATGTAAGATCTAATAAACTTCGAATGACCCTCCTACATTATATAACATGTTACCATATTCAATGCAGATAAAAAGAAGATTAGATGAATCCCAGGATAGAGATGTTCTTATTGTCTTTTCTTCAAGTTCGTAACAAGTACATTGCAACTGTGATATATATATGTGTGGCTCACTTAAGCGCAGCAGATAAGAACAGAGCGATGGCAGTTAAAAGGTTTATGGATCTTCTTCTATATGTTACTACTGTGCACTCGGCAATATTTGTGTGGTCGGTAGCTGTAATATCTGACTTATGAACATTCGTGCACCGCCCTGCAGACGGTCGCGATGGAGACAAAAAGGTGGCGAAGACGTTGACGAGGCCACTGATCACAGCGGACATGAGGGAGGGAGGGATCATCGCCGAAGCCGATGGTCTCGAACGACACCGGGGCATAGAACATGATGACGGTAATGCCAGTGAGTTGCTGGAAGAAGGGGATGAGGACGGCCATGGTGAACTGAAGCCTATACTTCCTCTGCATCATGTTGCTCCTCGCTGCCCGCAACCATGTCCTCGTACTCCTCGTCGACGTCATCGGTGCCACGGATCCTTCGGAGCATAGCCTTGGCCTTCTCGTTGTGCCCACGCTCGTTGTGCCTAAGGTGATGATGGCGGCCAGCACAGCGGCGAGGGCCAAGCTGACGCGCCACCCCCAGCCTTCCTCGATCGTCGCAGTAGCAAAGCAAATGAGGTTGGCGGCGACGATGCCGATGGTGATCATGAGTTGGGAGCCGACATTGAGCATTCGACGGAATAATGTTTTGTCATTTTAGGCTCCTCTGCTTTATATGGGAAACGTATCTTTAAAGACACAGCTAATGTTTTGTCATTTTTATTTTCGATTGTTGCTAATTAATTAGATAAATTGACGCCCATGTTATATATTGCTACATGTAGCAAATGCGTTTTCATCTAAACATCGGCATGGCTTAATTAAGACGCTTATCTCAACAAAGTCTCAAAGCATTTCCATGACATAGTTTGCTTTAAAATCAGCCATTCAGGTTATTCAGCCCTTGGCAGCTAATATCATGCATGAAATTGATTAGGGTTAATGCAGCTGTAATTATGCTGCTGGATGGTGACCTTGAAGAACTGTAAACATCTGAAGACACGGCTATTGAGGCTTTTATAACTTATATTGACAGTGAATACACAGATTGATTGTCAAATTTCTCGATTAGCATAACCTATGCACAAGAAGTAGTATAATTAATCACATTGATAATTATTAAGCAAAACCCTCAGAAAATGTAGATTTATTTGAGTAATCATAACTTTTCACACCAATAGCACATGAAATTGTTGAATGGGGTGTGTTCAAACTAGTTCCAATGAAAACGTTAAGGGTCGAATCGAATCGAACTTGATCGGTTTGGTTAGGTTGGAACCGCAGTAGCCACAGTGCCATCAAATTTAATGGGCAATGATTGTATGCTGCTTTCCTCTGCATGTTGGATTGGACAGCAGCCAGTATTCCATGGCCAACATGATAGCCATGCACTGAGAATTTGCAGTTCCTTTTGAAATGCATATAACAGCAGTATTAATTTCCTTATAAGATCTTATAATGCTATGTAAACTTTGATGCTTATGCCTGTTGCTGAATCGTGTTGCTGTGTTAGATTGCTTGGGCTTGCATAGAATTTGTAGTTGATTCTTACCGCTGTCCTCCCCTCTCTTCTGGCCCCTGGCTTCCAATGGCACATGGAGGAAGAAGAGAGCGGACGGTGCCGAGGGACTCCAGGTAAAGAACGGTCCACCCATTTCAACTGTGTCATAATTCCACCTCCCTTTGCCGTGCTTTTGGACCGGCAAACGCCCCTCCACATGTCCATTCAGAGTACAAGTGTGTGAGCTTTAGCAGAGACAAGAGTTCATGAGGGAATGGATGCCGAAGGTTCTCAGATTCTCCGATTAGATCAATCACCAATGAGGTCGCACTGCCACTAATTCTGGTTGGGACACAGGAAACAGCTGGTCTCAAACTTGGAGGGGGAGATGCTGCGCAGATTCTTTGTTGAGCTGTGGTGGACATGGAGAGATCCCTTTGTCCCTCCAATTCAGATTCTCTCCTTTTTGCCCACCCCACTTCCATCACCACCTCTGATTCCATGATGTGCCCATTTGTTCCTTCGGTGGGAGGTCCCGGTCTTCGGTGCTCGAGGAAATGGCTTAGTGCAGCGGGCAAAGTGCGTCGAGAACCAACGGACGGCTGTGGGAGAGCCGATGGGCTCTATTTATGGCCATGCTCTCCCGAGGCAGAAGCACAACACGAGCTAATTGCAGCAGAGTAGCAGTTGGTATACACTCTTGCGACCTCTATGGCTCCGGTGTTGTGTTCTAGCACGAGTTCTGAGATCAGGATCGGAGAGGTAGAAGACATCCAGGAGCTGCGGCGAGCTCGGCCGACGGCCGTCCCCGAGAGGTACGTGCGGGACACGAACGAGCGGCCGGCTCTGTCGACGATCCTCCCCTCTCTGCATGTCCCTGTCATCGACTTGTCGAAGCTGGTCTGGGGCACCAAAAGACAGGGCCAGGAAGAGATGGCAAAGCTCACCGCTGCCTGCGAGGAGTGGGGCTTCTTCCAGGTAGCTTAATGGCTCATCCACTTCTTCAGCACTTATTATAATGGTTGGGACACTGATCGATGCAGCATCAACCATGCGATGGCAGGTGATCAACCATGGGATAGAGAAAGAGCTGCTGGAGACCATGGAGAGGGTGGCGAAGGAGTTCTTCATGCTACCTTTGGAGGAGAAGGAGAAGTATCCAATGGCGCCAGGCACGATTCAGGGGTACGGCCATGCCTTCGTCTTCTCAGAGGATCAGAAGTTGGACTGGTGCAACATGCTGGCACTTGGTGTGGAGCCTGCCTTCATTAGAAAGCCTCATCTCTGGCCTACAAACCCAGCTAATTTAAGGTACTCCCATCTTGCCGTCACCGCAACAGAGAAGAACAAGTCTTCCCCTCGCATTGCCATCAGCTTCTAACATGTTTATGCGATCACAGCTACACATTGGAGAAGTACTCGAAAAGCATACGAAGGCTCTGCCAGATTTTGCTCATATTCATATCGAGGAGCCTTGGATTGAGCCCAAACTATTTCAACGAGATGTTCGGCGAGGCCGTGCAAGCCGTAAGGATGAACTACTACCCTCCATGCTCGAGGCCAGACCTCGTTCTGGGACTCAGCCCTCACTCCGATGGCAGCGCCCTAACCGTGCTGCAGCAGGACACGGCATCCGTCGGCCTGCAAATTCTCAAAGACAACGCCTGGGTGCCCGTCCACCCCATCGCCGACGCTCTCGTCATCAACATCGGTGACACGATCGAGGTCGGCGCCATCAGCCATCTTAATTTTCTTCTCCATCTTAATCTGCCACCAAATCCTTCGCTGATCGACGCCACATGCACGCAGGTCCTGACGAATGGCAGGTACAGGAGCGTGGAGCACAGAGCCATCACCAACAAAGAGACCGACAGGCTCTCGGTGGTCACCTTCTATGCTCCGAGCTACGACGTCGAGTTGGGCCCTGTTCCTGAGCTCGTCAATGACCAGCAGCCATGCAGGTACAGGCGATTCAATCATGGCGAGTACAGTCGCCACTACGTCACCAACAAGCTGCAGGGCAAGAAGACCCTGGAATTTGCCAAGATCCAGACAAGCTACTGAGCAAGAAAGCCAACTCTAGATTTCTCCAAGTACATTCCCCTACTATGTCGACATGTATAAGTAGAAAGATTAGCCAAGCATGTTGTGTTAAAGATATTTACACGTAGCGTGTAATGGGATGTGTGATCATATTAAGGTGAATATTAAGCCACCCATCTTGACTTGCGAACGCACTTTCCTGTAGCTTGTCATTCATGGTCTTGAAAAGAAAGATTCTGGCAATCATGGGTTTGACATCCGATGGCAGCACCAACACACCAATGACCACTAGAAAAAGAACAGAGTTGGAGAAGAATGACTGGCAGAGAAGCTTTGTCCAATCGATCATGGAGGAGCTTTTCTCAGTGGCATGTGGAGTTGGGAATCTGGCGCAGCTTGGTACCAGATACTCCACTGTGAGTGAGCAAAAGCAATAGGTTGGGAACATGCTGATTGACTTTTGATGACAGACAACGATTCTTCTTCTTCTTCTTTAAATCAAGCTAGATAAGTTTGTCGATTTGTTGGCATCAAAATGCATAATCTAAGATGGCCAGCTCAAATTCTGGTAGATCAGCTTTGATGAATAATACCCTGTTAGACAGAGAGAGATTGTCCTGCACTACCAAGCTCAGTGGGAGCATGCAGGACTGCCTACGATGCAGCAGGTTGCATGCTAATGGGTAGGAAACTATGATCTCTGCTGTAGTTTTGACCTCCACAGTTCGACAATGTGTTCTGGGAGATCAAGTTTGTGGCAATCAGCTCGGTGCAAGTCTCCATCTCATAGTGACTGTTTACTTATATAGCAGGAAGTACTATTTGTTGACTGAGATGGACTTCAAATGCAGGATTCATTGTTCAATTAGGCTCCGTGATGATGTGTAGTTAGTGTAGGATCTTGCTGGGATTGGTAAATAAAATGTAAAATTCATTATTAAAAATAGGTTGGTTAGAGGATAAGATATTTGAAGGATAAAAAATTTAAATTTGGAAAAAAAAAATGTTTAAGAAGAAAATTTTGAACATCAAGGATTGATTGCTCTATTATAGACACACTATCAAAACTAATGTTTTGGTGGGAATACTTCATATACTTTAGGGATTTTCTCTATTAGGTCAAGATAAAATGAGAGGAATTTTGCTGGCTATAATAAGCAATTCCTATACATATCCACATGCTGAGGTCTTGTAATGCATACTGCATCAGAAAAAAAAAAAAAAAAAAAAGAACAGTAAAAATGTTATGCTGTATGGCAATAAGAATCATAAGGTAGATCTTATAATGTATCCATGATGTTGGAGGCCAAAGTAATTATGTATGTGCTTGTACATTCATTACAGTTCAACATTTTATCTATGAGTATTTAATACATGTAAATAATTTATGGGAAGATACGACAAGGAATTGGCAGAGAGAGTCGTTGTTGGGGTTCATGTTGGAATCAAAAGGCATTAAAGGAGAGAATGGATGACATGGACTCCGTAATGCTGCGCTTAAACTAGTCGTCAATTATGTATTAGATTAGGATATCAGACCGGCCTGTCTCTGCCACTTTGTAATGCGAAGATGCTTTGGTTGATCTGTCTTGCAAAAGGAGATGCCGATTTGTCTTTTCTTATAGATTTATGTTCTTATTTGTATGTAGTGTTCCCTGCAAATAGGGAGAAGAACACTTAACTGATCGCGACGCAATGGCAACGAAGGATAATTCCGACACTGCAGTGATTCAAGGCCGCGTCGAGGACGTTCAAGAGCTACGGCGCTCTCAGCCGACGGTGATCCCTGCGCGCTACGTGCGAGATGGCAACGAGAGGCCTTCTCCTGCTCTCTCACCCATCCTCCCTTCCATGGACGTCCCAGTCATCGACTTATCGAGGCTGGGCAGCTGCAGCAGCAAAACACCAGAGCATGAATCGGAGATGGCAAAGCTCGCTGCTGCCTGCGAAGGGTGGGGCTTCTTCCAGGTACGTACTTCGCTTCTTCATCTCTCTTCTGGTTCCCCAGAAGCCGAAACAGCACCGAGGCGATGACACATGCAGGTAATCAACCATGGAGTGGAGCATGAGCTGCTAGAGAAGATGGAGAAGCTGGCCAAGGAGTTCTTCATGCTGCCTTTGGAGGAGAAAGAGAAGTACCCGATGCCACCCGGGGGGATTCAGGGTTACGGCCACGCCTTCGTCTTCTCGGAGGACCAGAAGCTGGACTGGTGCAACATGTTTGCGCTGGGCCTCGTGCCTGCCTTCATGAGAAAGCCTGAACTATGGCCCACGAATCCACCTTCCTTCAGGTAACACATCGCCGCCACGTATCTATCGCCATGGCCATGATTCATACCTTTATTACTGCTACAGCGAGACACTGGAGAAGTACTCCGACAACATAAGACTACTATGTGAGACGTTGCTCGGCTTCATCGCCGAGAGCCTCGGCCTCCGCCGCAGCTTCTTCAACGAGATGTTTGGGGAGGCCGTGCAAGCCGTGAGGATGAACTACTACCCGCCATGTTCTTGGCCGGACCTCGTTCTGGGGCTGACCCCGCACTCCGACGGCAGCGCCCTCACCGTCTTGCAGCAAGACACAGCATCCGTCGGCCTGCAGATCCTCAAAGACGGCGCCTGGCTTCCTGTCCATCCCATCACCAACGCCCTCGTGGTCAACGTCGGCGACACGCTCGAGGTAAGAGCTCCGTGGGAAGCCCTATACGCTCGATCCAGCGCGGGCGATCACTGACGTGACGGGCATGCAGGTGCTCACAAACGGCAAATACAAGAGCGTGGAACACCGAGCGGTGACCAACCGAGAGAGCGACAGGCTCTCCTTGGTCACATTCTACGCTCCCAGCTACGAGATCGAGTTGGGTCCTGTTCCTGAACTGGTGAATGACAAGGCATGCTTGTATAGGAGATACAATCATGGCGAGTACAGTCGCCACTACATCACCAACAAGCTGGAAGGGAAGAAGAGGTTGGACTTTGCTAAGATCCAGACGAGTCTCTGAGAAAGAAGGTCATCATCTCCAAATTAATCGCATTCCCCTCCGTAAGTCTGTATATGCTTATGCATGATTTGTATTGGAATAAAGTACGCGTCGAGCATGGTCTCGCATCGTATACATGCAGTGTATATATGGGGGGTGTAGAAATTGGATTAATGTGCATCAAAATGTATTAAACGCACCTCCATCATTTCGTTTTCTGCAGCATTCCATGGTTCACATCCCACTTTACCAAATTCATATGTTAATATGTAGAAACCAGGGTGACTCATCTGCATGATGTCATCTACATCCCTGACAAAGCTGATCATTTTACATGCTACATGCAACCAAACAAGCTATGAGTACCAACCACTCTGCAGCAACCAAGTATGTATGCTACAGAGAACCTTCAATAAGTTGCAACATGTCGTGAGCAAAAGCAAAGCAACCATACATACATGCGGTAACATGTTATGAGCCCAAGTTGCCTGTTAATTATGCTCACAAAAACAAGAGCAGCAGTTTACTTATGTTCCTCAAATATAAAAACAAACTCATACATCATACAGTTGATAAAAAGAATGATTACTGTGCTTCCTATAGCCCTACAAACTGTGAGAGAACCCTTTTGGCCATTTCAACAAAGGCTGGGAAGGAATCCGAAGAACATGAGTATTTGAAGAAATAAGAACACTAGTTTCTTGGTTACACCAGCAACCCTCGTGAGGTCATAAACAGACAGAATAGATTTAACAATTTTGTTTCTTGTAGCTCTCATAGTATGTCGCCACCAGATAAGCCAGCTGTCTAGGCTTGTGCCACCATGTGGGTGTGGCAACAATTTCCCGTTCCAACCAATCCTCTCTTACTGAGCAATTCTTTTATAGAACTTGCGCCATTTCTCCATGGAATGTGTCAAGCGAACGCTGGGCTAAGCCCCAAAAAGATAATTGATGTAGTCTCTGGTGAGACGAGTCAGTTCCTCACCACCAATCATTAAGGTATACTGCAATGCCAAGTAAAAAATTATCAGTGGATTTGTTCCTAGACTGAGTCGGAAAGGACATACAAGCATGAATGCAGAAATCAATGGTCTTGATATTTAGGAGCCTCAAAATTATTTTGATGGTATAGAAATATACACCTTGCGATCTAGAGAAAAAATAATCCATCGCAAGTTTAACATGAAAGGCTATTGTTTTTGGTGGAGGTAAATTCATTTAATTTTCTGCAAAAAACTGTTGATTTCTGTTAAAAGATAGCATGCACTAGGATTTTCGTAAAGTGCAGGCAGACTCTTGAATCAACTTATCTTGGGGCAGTTCCAATCAAATCAAAAGGAAGAGGAAAGAAGTGGGGGTGGGAGGGGGCATATTCTTGGGATATTTATCAGGTGCTACACTTCACTGAAATTTATTTAATCACTCATTTGACTGAAATTTATTTAATCACACTTGACTGAAATTTATTTATCAGGGGAGTATATTTTAATCACTCATCCCAAGAAACAAACCTCCATTTGACTAAAATTTATTTATCAGGTGCTACACTTGATTATTAATGTCTAATAACCATGGATATGTTGCTTGGGATCAGTGATTAATAAAGCCACCAAACCATGGATATGTTCAGGCTCTGATAGAGGCATATTCTTTAATCAAATTACCAAATTGAGTATATTGCTTAACAATCAAAAGAATGGGATAGCAGTTGGTCATAAAAAAGAAAAAAAAATTCTTTCTATATACTAAATCCAAATAACAAATTGGAACTTATCAGAAATTGAGAAGGCAGGTAGAGAAACAGCATGCATTAAAGAACACACTTATATTAAGACTGTAATGAAGGCTTTTGACCTGTGTTCTCTGTTTGTTGTTATATCCTAACAAAGACCAACAATATGCTCAAACTTTCAAAATTCAACAAATTGTAAGGTACATGATTAGCCCAATGATGTAAGATATAGAGAAAAAACAATGGGTAATTAGTCACAAAAGGCAAATGTTATTTGCGGAAATGAAGACAGCAAGAAAAGCTTACCATAAGTGCCACACCAACAACTGCTATAATCACTTGCAGGAATTCATCAAATTGTCCTGCAAAACCTTCATCTTCTGGACCACCAGAACCATTGCCACCACCCCCACGAGAAATTCCATTGTCTCCATTTCCATCAAATTGTCTTTCCCATGCTTGCTCACTCAACATATCCTGCACTGTTAGCTCTCTTTTAAAACCTCCAATAGCTTTCTTCAGTGATTCCCATGAAAAAGGCTGCTCAGATTCAGAAACATTTACGAAATGCCAAAATTTAGCCAAAAAACAAAGAGAACATATACCCAAACTAAAACTCACAGCTAATTGTCTAGCTTACAATGGTAATTTCTACCGACACAACAGTTTCAGAATGCAGAGATTTTAACATGGTCTGCAAACAAAAACTTCGAAGCTCATTGATTGTATGCATGTTATGCACATGGTGACAAAATGAAATATAATTATGATTACTGGTTGACTAGAAAATTTTTAAAAAAATGAATGCTTCGTCCACTATCCATATTATAAGCACTGAGTTGCAGCTCCAACTGTTACATGTCATGCTGGGCCAAGCACAACAGTGCTAAATGCCATGCTTAAATCTAAAATTGTCACATCTGGGCCAGGCAGAGGCCATGCAGCATGGCCAGCATGGCATAAGGCACATAGCTTGCCACCAAAGGCCAGCACATGCCTATAAGTTCAGTACAAAAATGAGAAAGCAACCATAAAAAGATGAACCTCGTTTCCACTCTTGGAGTTACCCCTTTTACCAGATGCATAAACTGGAGCACATCTTTCACTCTTTCATGCACTATGAACCAATCTTGGATACACCTTGCATTGAGAGAACTCAATGGATGGAACAGCATACAAGCACGTCGAATTTGTGTATGAGGCCCAAGATAAAGAAGAGTTTCTTGTATTTGTCACATTGGGCCCAATAAGGAAACCTCTATTAGACAAGGCAATTGATTGAACAGAACTCATCCTTATCCAGGTAACAAAGCAAGACCTGTAAAATTAACAAAAGTGGCATGCATAGTTACCGATAGTAACATAACGACAACTAACATCAACTAGACAGATGCTTTGATATAAAAGGGGAATGGCTTCAAGTATAAAACACTGTAAACCCATAAAAATTTGCTAAAATCTATGACAGTCAGCTTAGAATAAAAGCCTGTTAAAAGATATAAAACAAAATAGTAACAAATAACACTTAATATACATGAGTTGCAATAAAGAACCTCCTAATAACAATGCCAAATACCAAACATTGAATTCCCTTATGTTAATTATTGCTGAGGCAGCTAAGACAAAAGCATGCCTTTATACTATAATACAAAGACCTATGCAATAGACTGAAATACTTTTAGTTTCTTCAATTACCTATCGAAACCAATCAGGTATGGTTGTCCAATATGAGATTTTAGACCTTGATCCTTTTTACTATGCAATGAATGAACCGAATATGACTGTGCCATTTGCAAACAAACAAGTATTGAAAAGTAACAAGATATACAATAACAATAACAAAGCCATAAGTCCCAACTATTCAGAGTCAGCTGTAGGGATTTTTTGCAACCACTGAGATCTATAAAGAATCATATGTTTAGTTATGCTTAGAATATTTAAATATTTATTTATATTTTTTTATTAAAATCTTCTTAGGTCTTCCTCTGTCTCACTTCATACCACTAACATTAATCATTTCAACTCTTCTAATTATCGCATTCATAAGTATTCAAAACACTTGTTCATACTATCAGAAACAACTCTCTCTCATCTTATCCTCTATCGAGGTGACATCTAGTTGTTTACAAATAAAAATATTTTTTTTCTTATCTTTCCTAGTAACTTCATACTCCATCTTAATATTCTCATCGTAGCAATATAATTTTTTTGTATATGTTATTTCTTAATTATCCAATAGTCAAATCCATAAAGCATTGTTGGTTTAACAATCATCTATAAAAAAAATTTCCTTTAATTTCAAAGATATCCGATGACCATACAAAACTATGGACTGCCCTCATCATTTTAACCATTTTATTTTTACTCTATAAATAATATTTTCATCAATCTTTCTATCTTGTTAAATAATTGATCCAAGATACTTAAAATTTTTACTTAAAAGAATTTCTTGTCAATCCAATTTAAATATATTTTTATATCTATTCCTTATATTACCAAAATTACATCTCATATATTCATTCTTAGTCCTATTTAATCTAAAACTTTTAATTTCTAAAGATTACCTCCATAACCCAAGTTTATAATTAATATCAACTAAGACAATATCATCATCAAATAACATACACTAGAGAGGTCTATTTTGTAAAAGAAACAAGATAGAGCGGATGATAATTAGATCCTGTCAAAAAATGACAGTTCGAAAATATCTTAAGAAAGAAAAATACGACCAATGCACTGGAGGCTGCTGCCAATGCTAATCGTTGAGATATTTGTCGAAAAGAGGTAGATATGGGTGATAATATCCAAAAATAGTTAAGAAAAATTAACGACCAGCCAGAATGGATTTTTGGAACAAGTTGTCAACAAATTGGATGCACATTCCAGTAAAATTATGTAGTTCAGTGAGATATTTTGCATTCTATATTAGATGTGTTAGATTATTGGTTCCTACGAGATACAATCTGAATGCTAAAGCGGTAAAAACTTTAGAGGCCAATGTGTCACGGTAAAGTTGATTTTTTGCACTTGGATGATGGGTCCAAGTCATGAAACAGAGAGAAGGGAGGGAACTCGGAGCGGTAGCTCCGCCAAGCAGAAGCAAATAGCGGAGGTAGTAGGTTCGCGGCCGGCTGATACAACAAAGGGCCGGCGGGAGGAAGGGACCGGGGAAGTGAAGAAGGAGGGGGCAGAGCGACGGGGGCACAAGTACTGGCACCGCCGAGAGGGAGAGAGGGGGAGGGAGGAAAAGAGAGAGATAGAGAAACAAGAGGAGAAGGTACCTCCGTCCAAGAAAGGAGAGTCACCGCCGGAGGGCTGCCTAACGCAAGAAGCCACCGCCGCCTTGCAGATGCGCTGGGAAAGGAGATCCAGCCGCCTTTTGCACGGACAGGGAAGACGAGGATTGCGCGGCGAGGCTTCCTGCCGCCGTCAATGCTTTCGTAACTCAAGCAACCGCAGTCAATCTCCTTCCCATCGTTATCTCCAGCCGATCAAAGCTCCTCTGTCGTGCGGCTGACGCTCCGCTGTCTCCTTCCGAGGCGCTCGGCGTGAGAAGGAAGACAGGAATCCTTTCGATTGCTCCGGCCGGAGCCGCTGAACCGAGTAATTAAACCGGGCAGGTTGTTATTTCTCGAATGTGATAGTTCAGCACGGGTCCATTTGTTTTGTCTGGTCCGACTTGGTTCGGTTCTTTGGCAGATTTATTTCCATCCTCATCCGGTTTGATCCGAGTATAAGTTCACTGTTTGGGCCGAATGAAAACCTTCCTTCTATCAATTATATATATATATAATGGAATATTATGGAGAAAATATAATGCATGAACTAAAAATTTCTCATACTTTTCGTTCGATTTTTGTTCTTTTCTTCATTATATACTTTCTTATGATCAACCATTCGTCTTTCACAGTGATTTTGAGGCAATGGTTGGCTACTATTTTCTATGTTCAATTATCAAAAGGAATTAAGACCATATCAAACTCGGTTTTAGCTCATTCAACAAAATTAAGCTTGGCTCGAGCCAATCACAATCCAAGCTAATCTTAAATCTCCTTTTTTATTCACATTTAACTTATTTACAGACTTCGTATGACAAATAATCGAGTACTAATATCTACATGATATAATTAAGTCGATTTTCCATCGTGAAAAATCATACAGAAAATCGAGAGTATATTTAGAATGTTCAAACATTATTTTTGGCATCCGATTAAGACACGAACAAGAAAGATATTCCGTATAGCACTAACTAGTCAACTATGTGCATGCTTTTAAACTGCACAAGAGAGAGCTAAACAATGTTTATAATTGGTTGGCGACTTATTCTCGGGCCACTAAATCAATCATTTTCCGATATCAAGCTGACCTTCGGCACTTTTTTGTTCTACCTAGTAAATTTTACTTTCTCTACTTTTGGAAAAAAAAAAATACAAGGAGGAATTAAGAAATGCCTATTTCTTATCATCTCATTGGTCAAAGATTGTGTGACTTCCTCTCATGCATAATAAGCAACTCAGTCCATCAAAAACAAGAAAAAAACAAGAGTGTCATCTCTATTATTCGTAACAGACATCTTATACATTTTGATAAAATGTATCAAATCTGCTGTTGGCTTGACAAGAGTCGCAATGCTCATTTTAATAGTTACATTCATACATTTCTATTTTCATGTGCAAAATACCAAACTTACTATCATAACACTTGAAATCTTGTATGTGTATGTGTGTGTTTTCACTCTCTTCATGATACAAAGCATTGCCAAATACATCAGATATGACTAAAGAATTTCTGAATGTATACCAATATTTGTCAAAGAACATATAATCAAAATTTTCATGTAGAACATATAATAAGTTCCTAGTGATTTTAAATCCAAGACCTCTCTTTCTCACTTCAAATTAGAAGAAACTGTGGCTCCCAACCAGTATTCTGTCACAGCATACTTTTTGTTTCATTCAGAAAGACACTAAGAAGTTAATTGCCTTCAATGGAGGGAGGACAAATTAATAAACCCATGTTAAATATCATGCAGCTTGAGACATCTTCCGAATAAGTGTCTTCACATATGTTTCGATGTAGCATAGTTATGAAATGAATTTGGCACAGCAGCATGATGTACTGATGCTTTCAGATCATTCAATAGAAAGCTTGAGACAAAGCCATAGTGGCAACTGCTGACCAGTACGACGCCATTACCACGTAAATAGATCCTAAAGGAGCTTTAGTTTAAGATCCATTTGCACGCACTGATCATTGTTATCCACAAAACTGATTCTTATGGAGGAACAAATCATATATCTTATGCAGTTCTCCACAAAACTAGCAGCTCAGTCGAAATTTCTTGCCATGAAGCATAGGAATTAACCTTGAGATGGAGGATGTCCATGTTGTTTTCTGGCTGGAACTCGAAGAAACATGAAAGCCAGTGCAACACCGTGGGGAGCACCAAGCACACTCATAAAGTTGGAAGCACTACATCACAGGGTTTCGTGTGCTTGATTGCTGCTGCTTAGGCTGCAAAACACAACTGGTGCCCCCGTCTTTGCTTTTACACTTTGTTCAAGAAGAGAAAAAGATAAGAAAGATCAGACTACTCCAAGATCGATGACCTAGAATAATGTAAGATTTTGATTAGCAGATGGTGCTTCTGTCACCTTAATACGAACATGACAGTGATATTATGCTGGATTTAGGGGTGCATAGATTGACCAGGAATCCAAAGAGGACAAAGTCAATTAAAGAGCCTAAATATCAAATAGTCACTTGGTTGGTTATATATGAAGTTCTCAAAGAAAATATTTTTGGCAGTTCAAACTCTAGATTCAGATGTTACCAGTAGGATTAAGTTTGTCTCAACTGTAAGCATCATCCATATTGGAAGCACTTCAGATGAATGAATAGTTTTGGAGAGATCCCTATATACCCAACCATGTAGTAGGAGACAAGATTGCTTCCCTATATGATAATTTTATGTCGTCAAGAACTGAAGCTGCCTTGTCTCAAGAAAAATGTGTTCCAATATCAAATATCACGAATCAAGAAGGTACAGAAATTTTTAGACAACAGTTGATGCAAGCAAAACAAGCACGCAAGGTAAATGAGGTTGTACCAGAGCAAGGCACACAAGATAATCTTAGAAACCCCTTGATGCAGAAGGTTTACTCCTTTCCGAGGGGTCAAACATGAAGTGAGCACCGGCGGAGGGTTGATCTCGAGCATCGGAGCTGCTGCTTGCCTTGGTGCTGTGGCCGCCACCGGCAGCTCGATCACCTTCCATCTCGCGGTACTTCTGCAAGTACCTTTTCATGGGCTCGACATAGTCGTCGAACCCCAACGTGTTGAGTGCCCAGCAGATGTCGTCGCCGTTCACGGTCTTGCGCTTCTCCTTGTGGCACTTGTCGGAGGCCTCGCCGGTGACGAAGCTAATGAACTCCGACACGCACTCCTGCATCGTCTCCTTGGCCTCCTTGGAGATCTTGGCGTTCTGGGGCATGATCTGCTTCATGATCCTCCCCACGTTGGCGATGGGCAGCAGCCGGTCTTGCTCCTTCACTCCGCCGTCGCCTGAATCCGCGCCAGCGTAGTTATGATGGCCATCTGACTCCATGCTGCTTCCCAGGTTATCAGCCATGTCCACAGTAGTCAAACTTGCTCAAACCGTCCTATGGAATCTAAGACTTTGCGCACTCTCTCTCCCATATAGGTTGAAATCCACATGTACGTATAAGCATACGTATGTAGGAAAAGTCTCCTTGAGATAAGCCCAGTACTGCTGTTGTCTTCTCGGTAGGAACATGCCCTTTACACAGCTCTCGACTAACGTTGGGTGTCACACACAGTGAGTTCAGCAGTACCATGGCCGGCCAGGGGAGATCTCAGAGACTCATTTCGTGGCTCGGTGAGGTCCTCCTGCATCCTTGGGTTTTGGTGAAGACACATGAAGGAGCCTCCCACATGCCATTGCCCAAATTGCTGTCCTTACTCTGCAGGCAATGGTGGATGCATAGCCAATGGATTCAACCCCACCAAGCTTTATCATGAAAGCCCAGAATGGTCCCCTACCTTCCCCACCTTCATCTTTGATTCACTCAAAGCTTTGATAATTGTACTGCGCCGATCTGTCACGTGTGCTTGTGGCTGCTGTAACTCCAAACTCCCCAGAGAGATTCTTCAACCTGCAGTCTCAACTCCTCATGAACTGACCATCATATGTTTTCTGTAGCATGCGTGCCTCCAGAACCCATCCCCTCGTCCACAACAGCCACCACCACCATGATCCCGCAGAGGGCGTGAAGAAGAAGGTTAGCAGAGAGCTCCAAGTATATATGCGCATATATGGATATGGATAGGAGACCAGACCTTAAAAAAGGAGAGGCACCAAAGTTGAGTCAAACCACCCACAGATGGTGATAGGGTTTGTGATTGCCTTATTATGTGTGGGAGCGGTAGGTTAATGTCCCTTTCATGAATGTTTCATGATGACACATTCGGTGTTATTCTTGCGCAAGAAAGCGACCAACTTTGCTGCAAGATGCAAGTTTGTCCCCAGTTGTCCATTTCATGAGTACCTCATGCATCACATGTGTTGGATTTCCACTTGTAGATCAGCCTTTGCTTTTCTGAGATCAGATTACATTTTGGGATAGAGAAGTCGAATCTGCCATCACAAAATTTCCTAGCATCAGAGCTTCCATTTGCCGAAAACTGGAGCCAGCCAAGATCAACAATTAACCCCATGTACTGAGCTGAGACACCACAGATGGACCACATAACTCATATCATAAAAATGCTGAGGAATTCATGGAAAACGCATTAATTCATATATTTGAAGTATACAGTGCCATGAAAAGGTGTTATTGAGGACATTGGAATGCCTTAGCTTTCCATTAAGATGGGTTACCCAAGAAAAAAATTGCTGCATTCACTCAAACTTACAGGAAGCTTTTCTCTCTGTCATTAAGCTGACTTTTTTTTTTATAATTTTTGAGGAAAAAATTCCCAGATTGTGTTTTTTTTTTTAGTGCTACAAGAAATCGGCAGTCACCATGATTTCTAGGGAATTTCTAAAATTGACATCGGAACGAGAGAAACTTGGCAGCAGTTAAATCATCTACTGCCTAAATCATTAAGTTGTTTGTCTGTCTTTCCTCAATCCAAACTCACTACTGTTCATCCACATGGACCTGAAGGATCCTCACTCTTTTGAAGGACAAACAAAGAGTTGTCGGTCTTATGATCACTACATACTTCTCATTGGCTGTGACATGGTTTATTGGTATTGTAGTTGCTGTATATTTATATCTATACACTCGTATGCTTCATGTTTATTGCTGCTCGCTCTTTCATCAAAACCTCCATCTAAATTGATGACTGACTACATGTGCATATTTGCAATGGAAATGATCTGTTCTTACTGCTTTAAGATGCCTAAAGGACTTCCATATAAATGATTTTGTGCAATGAAGATCTAAGAACAAAGACTTGCTCTCCTCATCATTGGAAATGTTCTCATATCAGACTGGTCCTTCCTATGAGAAACAGACATCCAACTACTCTTCAGAGATTCTCCAGAACAAAAATTCCACAAACCTTATTATCTTCCGTCGAACATGTCAGAAGTTCATGTCTTATTCAACAACTTTCTGTAATGCCATCCATCATCTTTAATGTTCTTGGTGGGTTTCGACAATGCCCTCTTTTTCACATGCTTGAGTGCGACTATTCTCTACCAAGGAGATATGGACATGGTCACTAATGGAACTTCATAGTTAATTCTCATTCCTCGGTTGCAGTGCCAGCGCCTCCGGCAAACTGCACGGTGACACTTGCCAATGCGAAGCTAGCCAATCACTGGAACTGGAGTTCGATCAGCCACATGCATGGAAAGCCTCCATTTGCTGTGTCTCAATGATCGACGCACTGCAAGTTGAAAATTCCCAATAAAGACACACATATTGGGTTCTCAAGATCAGTTTCTTTATACTTGCATCTGCTTTCGAGTCCTCACATCACATGTCCAATCTTTTGTTATTTGAATGAGCACACGGACATGAGAGGAATTGGAGTCTTCTGGGTGCTCAATGGATTCCACTTGAGATCTAGAAGCTGAATCCTTTTTTCACAGGCAACCCGTGTGATGTCTCAGAAGCAACAATTGGATTGTGGAAGGGCCAAATTTTGCTGGCTATGTTTAGGCTTGACAGGAGTTTGTCTTGGTGAAGAGACAAGTTGAATCAAAGTTGGATATTTTTGCAATGTTTGACTTAATTATTTTATGTTCCACCGCAATAAATTGCCACTTCTGCCTCCTTGCTTTGCTGAAACTCCCTCCATGTATAGTTGCTTTAGTTTGAGTGGATAGAGTAGCTTCTCTTGCAACCAAAGCGTACCTTTCCTGAAGCTCAGTAGCTAATGCTGCACTGCTACCATATCAGGCCACGTTTGAGACGACTGCAGATAGAAAAAAGGGTTCTCGATACAGAATATATATATATATAATCTTATTGTCATTATTACTGATGAAAACTATCGAGACACAACACTGGTTAGTCAGAAATGGCTGCATCTGCATTTACTTTGAACTGAACCAAAGCAAGCCTCTGCCACCACCAAGGAGAAGTCAGTACTCTGTAAGTTTCAGGATGCCTTTCTTAATACCTTGAAGATGAGGCTTCTGCCTATCCATAACTTAGCACAAGGACAAGGCACAGCTTTCTGTCACCACAGTATCTTCTATTGACCATCAGCCATGGAGCTCTCTCCTTAGAGTACTACAACGACCCAGTCTTGGTACTAAAGTGGATGAAAACCAAACTATCCTATACGATTTACTTATAGTCTATAATCAAAATTGGGATGGATAAAGGTAGAACAATAGGCATCCGATTCCAATTTGTGATGCATTGGAGTACCCGATGAATTAGCCGAATTGGTGCATGAATACCCTATCCATTGTCATTCCTAATCTCCAACGTCCATTATTATATTTCCTCCCAGCAAAACTTGTTCATGAATCATTAGGATTTTTTCTAGTTTTGATGGAAATCCAAATTTCCTATTCCGAGAGAGATAGATCTGACCAAGTTTCCTATCAAGAAGACTAGAAGATCAAAGTCTCGATCTCATCATTGCAATGATTTAGATATACCCATCAAATCAGGCATCCAAAATAGGACGGAAGTCATATGTAATGTTAATAAACTCAAACATGAGCATAACTGAAACAAAAACGATTAGAATGCTCCAAAAAAAAAAAAAAAGTCCCCTCTAATTTTTCAAATATGTCATCGAATATAATTGATATTATTATTTCTCTATCATACTGCAAGAGCTTTTTTCCTTAATCTTTTTCCAGTTATCCATGAATTTTACTATGATTAGATCTATTTTTTGCCCCTTTTGTTGCTGGGATTAATATCTTTTTAGGTTTTAAAAAATATTTTATAAAATCACAATATTTCTACATTTCATAAAAGAATATTTTACATTTTCACAGTAAGTACGAGTAAGAACAAGTCACAAGCTATTTGAAGTTATTTTTGCTTTGCCTAGATTTCATGCATACTATATCTCAGCTACACACACCATCATCCAGCATGTGGATATTATATTTTTCATATGTTATGTGGATATTAACATCCAAAGATTTTGTAGGATGATAGTTTACAGATTCATGAAAAATTTAGGAGTGATTTGATTTCCACTGCAGTCTCTTGAATCACTTCAAACCCTTCTTTGCAGCAGCAGCAACAACAATCAATATTCCCCACTCACTAACAAGCTTTTGCTATAAATCCTCACCCCAAATCTCTTTCTGCAATATTGTTTATCATAATACATAATAACGATACTAAATGCACATAGGAAGCTTGCAATGATTTGATGTCTTGTCAATAGGAGACTAGGGGTCATGTGGAGAACAGGAGTTCATGAAGATCCTGCGGCGCAGATCCTGGAATGCATTTAAGAATTAAGATGCAGATCTTGGACACTTGGTTTGGATGATCAAAAAGCTGTGGTAGCATTAATGAAGATACAGATAGAGGTCAGAATAGCTTCTTCACCCATCATTCTTTTGCTCGTATCTTTTCTCTATTCTAATATGTAGAGGCTACACAGAGTGCTTGGTCTACCTATCTAGGTAGACACTCCTTGCTCTACTTTGCCAGGTTTGATCAATTCTATACTCAAAAGGTCAAATTGCTTGGTTAGATTTAGTAACAGGGCAGATGAGATGTAGATGGACTTCACACTGCAGCAGAATCTGGTGTGGATTTCTGGTCCTCACATCTTTTTCTCTTCTTTAGACTTCATGAGCTCTTTATTGCTTCTGCAATGCTGTTTTATGGTGGTGGAAACATTTGAGAAGCAGTAATAGGACATCCATCATGAGAGAACTCTTCAAGTCATCCGATCAGTGAACATTCTTGCATCACAGCACCAAATCCTTCACCGATCATTCTTTGCCTGTGGAGAGCTTGAGAGAATTCTGTACTCAAACTCTGGACTGCAGTGGTGTCAGGAACCCATAACAAATGACTGTTTCCTGAGACATGCTGAGGGTGAGGTCTGAAAGGAACAGACTTGTAAACTTCATTTGTACCTTCTTAAAGCAATATATAGCTAGCAACCATCTCATGACATATAAAGAATTTATGTCAAGGAAAAGAGTATGGTTCCTTCATTGTCACATGCAGAGGATATGCTTGGCAGTCACCATCTTTCTTGAATTTAGACTCTCTCTCAACTTTTATTTCCTGAAATTATGACCATTTGGCCATTCTTTAATTCGGTTGGCAGTAATCTACGTGGAACACCTCCGTCAGAATAAGCTTAACAAAGATGTACCTTTCAAGACATCAGCATCAACCTGACAAAGCTCATTGCAACATAGATCAATGAATGATACAAGAAAACTTTCTTTGCTGTCCTTCTGTCATCGATTGAAAATTTTTTCCTCCTCTTGTATGATGTGATTTTTCATTTGAGAATTACCCAATTAATTCAACTACAACTGGCCTCTTTCCGTGGCTCTTCCTCTTTGACTCTTCGTCGTGACAAAATTAAAAGTAATTTAGTGTGCGAGGCCTGTATCAATGCAGGATTATGCATAAATGAAGAGGAGGAAGAAGACGAGCATGCTATTTTACCTATTCATCTTTTGGGTTTTATCGAAGTTTAGTTGATACAAACAGGGAGGATTAGGACACTGACATATTTCTATGCAGTTCTGCTATTAGTATGCTGTTTTCTTGTTGGTGCATTTGATATGGCTCTTATCTACTTCTTCTAAATCATTTCTAATCTATCCAAGTTATCCACCACCTGAAAAAATAAGCTTCCAAATCCATTTGCTCGAATGCTATCACTTGCATGACACACATTTAATTCGCAGTTGATTGATAAGATTATGAAGCTTTGTTACTTGGAAGCAGTAGTCATCATCATCTTTGAAAAGTGCTATGCCTTTCTTGTCCAATAGCCATTAGCTCTTTAAATTAGAGGCCATGTTGTGTATCCGATACAGCCGACATCTCCCCTCCAACATGCAGATTTCATGACTAATAAAACAGAAGTTTAGAGTTCACGAATGGCTACTGCAATTTAATTCGCCATAGGTTTAGTTACTAATTGCTGGCATGGACAGCTCATAGGGGAATGAATGAGAGACTAAATCTACATTGGATATTAAAGCTAACCAAGGAAATCTTCATATCAGATGCTAAATTCTCAGCTTTTGTACTGTTTCTACAGTTTGATCTGTATCTGATCGCTTTGGGAAGATGGACTGGCAACGAGGAATGGGATCTTCCCATGTTTTTCATGGAACAGTATCATATGACATCGACATTTGATGACTGTATTTATTTGATTCGTATTAGTTTCATACCCTTCTAACTCGTATTTTCAACATGATGTGCACATGTTGACCATGCTGCCCTATTGATAAGGACATGCTTTTGTGAAAGCTACCATCACTTACAACATGTATCATGTTCTTGTTGAACATTGTATCAACAACAATGATGCATGATCATGCTTGTGAGCTCTGGCATATGAATTGCAATCATGGTTCTGAAATTGGAACAAGTTCATTCATGAGAGAAGCAATAGCAGAATGTGTTGACAAGGAGATTAAAAGCAGTGACAGAGAGCAATACTTGTTGACTCTGGAAGCTCAGTGGTCTGGACATGTAGAAACTTTGAGGTGCACAATTTGAGTTTTAGCTTAATCCTGTCCCTGCTATGCTTTTAGGACTTGGGTTCTTCTTCTCTGTGGAATCATCTGCTGGTCTCTGATGTGCAAGACTGACAAAACAGATGTTTTTATTCTGCAAACAGGTCCTTAACTCTTTGATGTTCAAGTTTAAGTGAAGAAAACATCAAATCTGAAGCATTAATTTTGAACTAATGAAAGCAATTACATCTCCTCTTTCTATAGATATTCACTGGGAATATATATATATATATATATATATATATATATATATATATATATATATATATTCCAGGGAATGGAGTTTGCCTTTGCTCTGATCCCTAAAACAAGTGAAGTAAATTAGTATTCTGACTAAAGGACAACCAACGCATTCTTTAATGTCATCCATATACCCCTCCCCTCTTGCCATAAAAGAAACCCATATCATAAGCTCCTCTTCGTGGGCTTCATCACCAACAAAAAGGAGAAATAAGCTACCAGAGAGAGAAAAAGAGAGGAAGAGAAGAAGAGACTGCAAGTGCAAGAAGAGGGAGAGCAAAGTTAGGCATGTCAAACATAACAGGTGATGGCGGAAGCTTCTCGTCCGGGACCAACACAGGAGAAGATGAGGTCCATAAGCAACGCCGTCTCTTCTATGGTTCACCGGCCGCCGCAGCGAATATCGATATCGCTGCTTCGCAGCTGCTGCCTGTGAAGAAGAAACGCAGCCTTCCGGGAACTCCAGGTGATGAGCAAGATCTCTCCTTGTTGTTTCTTGGGGTTGGTCATAGGGTCAATTATTGGTCGTGGCAGACTCTTATTTGAGCTGCTCTTGAGCATTATTGAGGACAGAGTATGAGAATGGTCAATAGCTTCATATCCAACAGCTTGCAAGACTCTATTTCTCACACTAATACTTACATAGCGGTAGTTCAACAGTATTCATGCGCATCCCTTAGAAGTTCCTCGTCGCATCGGGATAGATCCGAGTATAGCAGTCAGAATTATGGATTAGACAGGCAATTCTTGAGTTGCTCACTGGATATCTTGTGCTCATCGTTCCTAGACCCGAACGCTGAGGTGATCGCGCTCTCGCCGACGACGCTGATGGCGACGAACCGATTCGTGTGCGAGATCTGCCACAAGGGGTTTCAGCGGGACCAGAACCTGCAGCTGCACCGCCGAGGCCACAACCTTCCATGGAAGCTGAGGCAGCGGAGCAGCGCGGAGACGAGGAAGAGGGTGTACGTCTGCCCTGAGCCCACATGCGTGCATCACCACCCCACCCGCGCTCTCGGTGATCTCACCGGCGTCAAGAAGCACTACTACCGCAAGCACGGCGAGAAGAAATGGAAGTGCGACAAGTGCTCCAAGAAGTACGCGGTGCAGTCGGACTGGAAAGCCCACTCCAAGATCTGTGGTAGCAGAGAGTACAAATGTGACTGTGGTACCATCTTCTCGAGGTTTGCATTTCTTCCTCCCTCTCTCTCTCTCTGAATACATTTAGAAGAACATCAAAGGTCCATGAAGAATGTTGCGTTTCTCTCCTCAGAGAAGAAGGCCACGTTAGTAAGAAATGAAACTTGCTGACCGACTAAATCTGGCATATGGAATAACATGTTTACTGTTTCCTGAGGTTACTGTAGCAGCATAAAAATGGTGGTGTCAGAAAGATCGTCCCCGGTGGTTTGATTTCCTGCTTCCCACAAGTGGTGGGAAAAGTCTTCCTTTTGATTCTTGAGCTACGTGTGAGCTCAAAAGTTTGACCTAACATGGATAGGGTTCCCTCTGTAAGTTCAAACCTTCCGTATAGGTTTTGGTAGAAAAAGAAGAGAAGGAAAAGTTGACCGCCGCCTCCTTGTCTCCCCACGTAGGCAACAAAGTCTTCCCCGCTGCCTTAATTACTTGGCGTGCTGAATGAAACACGTAACCTTATCATCAAGTTTTGTATATTATTTTTGTTTGGACTGAGAGATTGATTTCATTCTTTTTCATGCTCACAATTCACGTTGACAGGAGAGACAGCTTCATGACCCACCGAGCCTTCTGCGATGCGTTGGCTCAAGAGAACCACAAGCTTAGCCAGCCTCTGATGGCCACCATGGCTTCGAGCTTGCAGGGGCATGACCCCGGTCTCATGATGCCCGTTCAACTCACCGACGCCGACCACCTCATGCCGGCTTACATGGCGTCTCGGGACGTGGCCGGCGGCACGCTATCCGCCTTCTTGAACCCTTCTTCCACCTCGAACGTGAGAAGCCCGATGGGCTTCGATGGGCTGATCGAGGCCCAGATGTCCAGGCCCATGGCTCACATGTCCGCGACGGCGCTGCTGCAGGAGGCGGAGCAGGTCGGCGGTGGTGGCATCGTCCATGGCATGCTGCAGAACGGCGGTCTGGCTTCCCTGATGGCCGGACCTGACCGTGCCACCGGCACGAGGCCATGCAGGCCAATTAGGCCCCACGAGATGTCGTATCAGATGGTTGGAGTAGGTGACGCGGGATCGAGCGACCAGTTCTGGGATGCTGATGGATCCCTGAAGCATACCGTGGACTTCCTAGGAGTTAGGGGAGAGAGGAGGCTCCACCTGCAGCAGCGGCAGCAGCAGTTTGGAGGAGTTGGTCATGGTGAGAGGATGGAGAGGCTGCATCCACTGCAGCAGCAGATGGGGCACGGAGGCAGTCGAGCGGAGGAGCCTGTTTGGGAAGATTGATCTATCAGAGAGAGAGAGTCATGTATCATTCCTCTTCTTCTTGCCATGCAATTGGACCAGCAAGCTGGCTTCTCTTCTCGGCCATGAGATGGTAGACATAAAATAGCATAGTAGTAAAGTGGCTGCCCTCTCGGTTGGTCAGATCCAAAAAAAATCAGAAATCAATTTTTCGATTAACTTTGGATCCGTTCACTTTACGAATCAAACTTCTCTTCTGAAAGCACTGAAGTTAGAGGGAAAAAAAACATTATTTTTATTAATCTTCTTTCGTTATAAGAATGAATACAAAGTCTTTTTTTTTTCTTTATAAAAAAAGTCGACACATTCTTTTTTGTTTTCTCGTAAAAAAGTATACATTTTCTATTGATGATTCCCACCAGCCGAGTGGAATCTACGTGAAGGAATAGGATGCCGTCATGCAAAGCTTTGCTTAGTCCTTCTCTGACTACTGTTGTTCTACAAATGAAGTTGCGTGCATCCCCACAAAAAAGAAACACATTTCATTGTAATTACAAATGATAAAAGTCTACTTCACCATCGTCTTGCTGATCGCATGAGCTATAAAAGTCGAAATGAGACCTCTCTCACCTTATACAAATTTGAGTTATCCCTTCAGGTCCTTCAGAAGAAAAACTAAGGCCGAAACACTCGCTCCCCTCCAATCCATCGAACTCCTTTGATAAGTGTGACTGAGCTATATAATATATTTAATTTGATAATATATATTATAGATGGTTAAGTTATCAATCAATAAAAAATCTAATTATGATATGATTGATGAGAATACCTTTCTTAATTATTTATTCTAGAATCTCTGTTTTATCTATATATAAAATCTCCTCGGAACACGTGAAAACATAGATACATGATATTTTTTTTATCTCCCAACAAATTCATTAAGAGAATATAAATTATCTATCATCTTTCTTTTTCCCTAATATATCCATCATAGTGTTCAGCGGAAGAGATGAAAAAATAAGTCTGATTTTTCTTATAGATCGATATTATTATAATTTTTTAATCCGAAAACGATACTGTTTGGATCAACTTTAATCTATTACAATTTAATTTGAATGATTCCAACATTAAAAGTTTTTCATATGATAGTAACATGAATTTTTTTTATGTTTATCGTGTTAAATCTTGGATTTTGATGATGAAACTAATTGATTATATTTTTAATCTAACTGCGTTTTGAGTGATACAAGTCTACTTTCGATCATAATTAGATAATTGAAGCAGAAAGAATCGATGTTGGGTCGGGAGAAAACATATCGGAAGATTAGACGTCGAGCGAAGGATCGATCGACATATCAGCAGAAGGCTTCGGACAAAGGATTCGGGCATTGAGCTAAGAAGAGCAGAGTTGTGCCAAAGAGATCAAAGTTGCAGAGGAAAACTATCGATTGGGCAACAGGCCGCAAGAGGATGATGCACTGAAGAACTGAATGAAGCGCTGATGGACCAATGACATGTCGGATAAATTGATTTGCATTATAATAATTATTTAGATTGAAATAGGATTAGGTCTAATTGGATTGAAAATAAGCCAACTCAGTTAGAGGCCAATTGAGCTTGTACCTGGATAAGTTTTGGCCAGACTCAAGGCTCAAACAGTGTTGCTGAACCCTGTCTGTAGGTGGCACCACCAAACAAGGGCGGTTGCCACCACCAGACAGGGGCAGTGGAATCGCTTAGAGCTTAGTCTCCCAGAAGCCTGATCGGTAGTACCGCCCATGTCTAATAGTCGGACTCTGCTTGGGTAGTGGTACCACCCAGTATCAGGCAGTTTGGGCAGTGGTACCACCAGACTAGAGCGATGGTACCATATAGTATCAGTGTACTGGGCGATAGTACTGCCTAGCATAAGCGGTGGTACCACCAACACCTTGAAAATCAAGGTGATTCAAATTTTGGTTCCAAGTTTGAATCACCTTGAGGGCTATAAATATCCCTCTCATCCATGGTTAAAATACATACAAACTGAGAAAGAATTGAGGCAAAACTCTAGTGTAATCTTGTCAAATTTCTCCCTCTAAGTCTTAAGTACTGATCTAGTCTAAGAGAAGTGTGTGTGTGTGTGTGGGTGGGGGGGGTGTAAGGGTTTTCTCTTAAACCCATAAAAAGGAGAAGTGAGTTGTAAGACTAGTTAGTCTTCGCCCGGTTGAAAGTATTGGGAAATTCTTAAGGGGAGCGACATCACATGCGCAGCGGAAGAATAGAAAATAAAACCTCATATTTCCCATAGAAAATTTCTATCATCATGCGAAAATCGGTGCGTCAAAAACAAATCTACAAAACTGCACGTGTAAAAGAAGATACCTAGGGAGATCGTATAGCCCTGAATTCCTACAGATCTGTGGGAGAGGATGAAGGAGGTCAAGCGTCCCCCTCTCTAGCGGTATCCACACGACAGGGATTGCAACGATGCACCTCTCTTTCTTGGGAGAGGACAACAGGAGGTGGCTACCAAAAGAAACCCTCAGCCTATAGAGCTTTGGTTTTCTCCTATTTATAGAGGCCCTTTGAAAATTTTAGTGGATCTTTTGCCCTATTGGGTATTGGATCTTTATCCAATTACCCAAGCCTCTTAGAATAGTGGGTTTTAACCCAATAATCTCTTATTAACAATTATTGAATCTCATCTCAGGATCCAATAATTCAGGGGCTTAATGGATATCCAATAAGATAGGGGGTTCAACGGATATCTCATATCCAAACCTTTATTCGTCGTAACACCTACCATATGTGTGTGACCCTCTAGGCCTAATATCGAGCTGGCCGTGAGTCATACTTGTCAGAACTCCTTCTGACTTAGTGAATTATTATCTCTATAATAATTCACCCAACTCATCGATTGTGGACGTACCAAGCCGCTACGCCGCGGCCCCCAGACGATACAGGGGAATCCAATCCTTTGGACCTATCTGTCCTCAGTTATCATGTATCTTTAGTCCCTCATCCATCCAATATCCCAGAGACCCTATACCGGGTATGGTGCTATCAGGCTCATACGGTCTCTTCTCAAGTCTTGCTCTTGTCGGATTCTCCCGGAGAACTCTTTCTCTCTCAATCCGAATAACCTTGGCCAAGGATTTGTTTGAGCAAGAACACATGGGATATTCCTCTCATGATACCGAGAGCGGATGATCCTCTATTGACACTCAATAGCCCTCGTAAGGTTGGCTATCACTCCCAATGACCGGTTGTACTAGATTTGAAACTTTCTAAACCTATAAGTCCGATATCAAAGAGTAGAGTATTCATACAGGACATCCGTGGTGTCTCAAGTCTAAGGACCAGATACACTACTGGGACTACGGAATCGATGTCTGACGTGAGGTATCAATAACCATCCAGCATTCCGTAGGCGGATCAATCAATGAACTCATTCTCCAATGAGCACCTGCACTGTACCCTTAGTGTCCCCACACGAGTAGCTTTGAGACCAGCTACCTCCATCATATGAACGGGTATACAGTACACCAGTCTATCCGGTTATCTCGATGTCCTTCTCGAGTAACCTATGACGAGAATAATTTAGGATCTATTTTTAAAGGTGAATCGGTCTCATTATCATGATCTCATCACGATCCGATTCCCATTCCATAGATCCAAAGACATCACAGTATATGCAACATGCAAGATAAAGTGATAAAATACCTAATAATAAGCAAAAAGATCAAGTCACAAGTGTCATCACTCATGTGATTGGCTTACAGGGCACATATGACTAGCAATCTCCTACTTGACCTTAAGCAATCACCAACATGTCTAATCTCCATCAGACCTCTGTGACACTCAAAGATAATCTAAGTTAATGGCTTTATTAGTGGATTTGCAATGTTGTCTTTGGATAGAACTCTTTCCACTACTACATCTCTTCGGGCCACGATCTATCTAATAAGTTGGAACCTCCTCAGAATACTTCTGATGAGACCCGGATTCCCTTATTTGAGTAATCGCCCCATATTTGTCGCAATATAAGTGAATCGGCTCCTCACTGCTCGGAATGACTCATAGATTTATGATGAACTTCCTCATCCAGACTCCCTCCTTTACTGCCTCTGCCGCAGCAATGTATTCCACCTCTATGGTCGACTCAGTAGTAGTGTCTTGCTTGGAACTCTTCCAGTATACTACTCCTCCATTTAGGGTGAACACATACCATAAATTAGACTTGCTATCATCGACATCGAACTGGAAGCTCGAGTCCGTGTAGCCCTCAATCTTGAGGCTACTACCTCCATATACTAGTAAAAGATTCTTAGTCCTTCTTAAATATTTAAGTATACATTTTACTGCTTTCTAGTGCTCCAAGCCTGGATTTGCCTGATATCTACTCGTGATTCTCAGAGCATGCACTATATCAGGCCTGGTATATAGCATAGCATACATGATAGATCCTATCGCTGATACATATGGTATTATATCCATGTGCGCCCTTTCTTCAGGAGTCTTTGGGGACATACTCCTAGAAAGTGATATTCCATGTCTCATTGGTATGAGACCTCTCTTGGAATTTTTCATACCAAACCTTTTGACAATGATGTCTATGTACCTTGACTGGGACAAGCCAAGTATCCTCTTGGATCTATCTCTATAGACCCGTATCCCCAATATGCAAGATGCTTCCCCTAAGTCCTTTATGGAGAAGTGCCTAGATAACCAAGTCTTTACTGTGGAGAGCATTCCTACATCATTCTCAATGATCAGGATGTCATCAACATATAATACCAAAAAGGGGATAGTGCTCCCACTTACTTTCCTATACACACAAGGCTCATCTTCGTTCTTAACGAAGTCATAAGATCTGATCTTCTCATCAAATCTTATGTTCCAACTTCGGGAAGCTTGCTTCAATCCATAAATGGACCTAAGCAACCTACACACCTTATCTGGGTTATCCCTAAATACGAATCCCTCATGCTGTATCATATACACCTCCTCCTTGAGGTTGCCATTGAGGAATGCGGTTTTGACATCCATCTATCAGATCTCTTAATCCTAGTGTACTGCAATAGCCAATAGAATTCGAATGGATTTTAGCATAGCTATAGGTGAGAAAGTTTCGTCATAGTCAACACCTTGTCTTTGACGATACCCCTTAGCCACTAGCCTTGTTTTATAGGTTTCTACCTTTCCATCTACTCCAATCTTTTGTTTGAAGATTCACTTGCAGCCAATGGGTACAATACCCTCAGGTGTATTAACTAGGTTTCAAACTTTGTTGGAGTACATGGAATCCATTTCTGAATTCATGGCTTCTTGCTATTTCCCGGAGTCTATGCTCATAATAGCCTCCTCGTAGGTTTGAGGATCAATATCCTCAATATCCTCTCTTTTGATATGTCCCACATATCTCTCAGGAGGATGGAATACTCTATCGGACCTACGTAAAGTTGGAACTTGTGTGTTAGGTATCTGAACAGATTCTGGAATAGTGCTTGAGCTAGGTTCTCCAACCTCGCACAACTCTATCATGCTCCCATTATCTTCACCAAGAATGTGTTCCTTCTCAAGGAACACTATTCTCTTGGTTATAAAAACCTTTTGATCCTCAGGGTGATAGAAATAATACCCATAAGTTTCCTTGGAGTATCCCATGAACTTGTACCATTCCGTTTTGGATTCCAACTTGTCAGGGTTATGTTTCTTAACGTGGGCAGGGCAGCCCCAAATCTTAACAATCTTAAAATCGGGCTTCTTCCAATTCCATATCTCATATGAAGTAGACATCACTGATTTAATTAGAATTCTGTTCAAAAGGTAAGCTGCGGTTTCTAGGGCATATCCCCTGAATAAGATGGGTAGGTCGGCGAAACACATCATGGAATGCGCCATATCTAACAGTGTATGATTCCTCCTTTCTGATATACCATTAAGCTATAGTGTATAAGGAGGTGTCCATTGGGATAAGATCCCATAGTCTTTGAGGAACTGGGTGAACTCTGTACTCAAGTACTCACCTCCTCGATCTGATCAAAGGGTTTTAACACTCTTTCCTGTTTGGTTCTCCACTTCATTTTTATATTCCCTGAATTTCTCAAAAGCTTCAGACTTGTACTTCATCAAGTACACATGTCCGTATCTTGAGAAATCATAAGTGAAAGTAATGAAGTAGGAGTAACCACCTATGGCATGAGTCAACATGGGACCATATACATCACTATGTATGAGTTCTAGTAACTAAGTGGCTCTCTCTCTAGTTCCACTAAATAGAGAGTTGGTCATTTTTCCCCGAAGGCAAGATTCACATGTCGCATATGACTCATAGTCAAATGGATCTAGATATCCATCTTTTAGCAACTTTTGAATCCTTCCCTCGTGGATATGACCTAGCCTACAATGCCAAAGATATACATTGTTCACCTCTTCTCGTTTTCTCTTAAACTCATACTCATGATATGTTGAGCTGTATCTATCATAAATAAACCATTATACAATGTTCCTCTCGTGATGATCTGATCATCTAATATTATTGAACAACCATTATTCTTAAAAACTAATTTATATCCAATAACTGTCAAACATGAAATGGAAATAATATTTTTGATAATAGAAGGAATATAATAGCATGCATCTAATGCAATAATAGCTCCACTAGGCAGATGTAAGGTGACCTTGCCAACAGCCACTATAGCAACCTTTGCTTCATTACCCATTTTAAGGTCCATCTCGCCTCTATTCAATCTCCTAAGTCCTGCTAGAACCTACAACGAATTACAAATATGATAACCACTCCCGATATCCAATACCCATGTGTTATCATAAGATTTTGACAAATGGAGATTGATCATGAATGTACCTGAAGCTTCTACAAGCTTTTGTTTCGCCCTCTCTGCAAGGTACTCTTTGCAGTTCCTCTTCCAATATCCATCTTTACCGCAGTGGAAGCACTGACCTTTGTCCTTTGTTGGGTCTTTCTTGGCAACATTTGCTTTACTCATTTTGCCCTTGCCCTTGCCTTTCTTAAGGGTCTTCTCAGCCTTCATTTTCTTTCTGGTCTCACCAATGTAGAGAACCAGCTTCTCTTTCTTGATGGTACTCTCTGCTTCTCTCAACATATTAAGGAGCTCTAGGAGGGTCACCTCAAGTTTGTTCATATTAAAATTCATTATAAATTGAGAAAAGGAATCTGGTAAGGACTGAAGCATAAGATCCACACATAAGTTATCCTCTAGGACCATTCCTAGACCTACGAGTTTCTCGATCCACTCAATCATCTTAAGGACATGGTTCTGAACCGATGTCTCCTCAGTCATCCTAGCACGGAAAAGACTCTTTGATATCTCATATCGCTGAGTTCTTTCCTATTTCTCAAACAGTTTGCGGAGATGTAGGAGTATGGAATTAGCATCCATATTTTTATGCTGTCTTTGTAAATCAGTAATCATAGAGGCCAACATATAATACTGAGCAAGAGTGGAATCATCGAAGTACTTCACATAATGAGCGATCTCATCCTCGCTTGCCCCTTCGTCGGGCGTAGGGATCACTGTATCAAGGACATATGTGACTTTCTCTGTCGTGAGAACGATTCTCAGATTGCGAAGTTAATCCGTATAATTTGGATTAGTGAGGCGGTAGGCATCAAGTATGCCACGTAATGTATTTGAAAGCGATATTTTTCTGAAATAAAAGATGTAGCAAAAATAAATTACATGCAGACTTTGTAGAAATTTAAATAATTAAGATAAGGACTTCTATCTTAATGTATTCCCACTAATTTTTTGCGAGACATACAACACCCTCCGATATGTGAATCGGAGACCCCCGACGGATCTCTAGTGGGGATCAAGATCCAATCGGCGTTTTAACGTAACCTCGAGGGACTCGACCAATCACGTTAAGCCCGTAAAGATATGCAACTCTTGCCAATCACAACTCTTTGTGATTCCCGTCCTGTTCGGCCTCCGAACCACTATAGCCTCGAGGGACTCGACCAACCATGATGTTCGATTAAATCATCACCATCGTTACCAGATGAGTCCGATTCGGTGATATACTCTTGAGGAACTCGACCAAGCATACCATGTCCTCAGGTCACCAATGACATCTCTATGTCGTAGATAAGATAGCGAAATACGATATATGTGAGTCTCAAGGGACTCGACCAACTCAACATATACCAGGAATCGGTTCCTACCTATAACGATGGAAGGCCACGTGAGTCAATCTAATTGCCTCACGTTTACCGACTTAATATTATTAATAGAGGAGATTTTCGTTTGGTCTCCTAATATAATGTGTCATACACATACATATATGTATTTAATATATATATATATATATATATATATATATCTACATCACATGTAAATATATATATATATATCTCTAGTAGGTGTATAACTTAATCACACATCACATGAGCAATCACACCAGATGATCATGGACCACATCCTAATGTGATCAGGCTCGAGCCAGTGGGCCCAATCACTCACATCAAGATCTATGTGTGTTTCGGCGCATCTCCATGCCCTGTGATCGCCCTTCTCGCTTTGTCGGTTCCGTCAGCATCTCAACACATCTTTATGCGTCGGATCGTCCATCTCGACCTCGTGAGTCACGCTACCGCTGCGCCTCCTCATGTAATTACAATATAATTAACACAGGCCTGACAATAAATGAGAAAAGAATAGAGGCTCACATGCCCCAATAGTAATAATCACATGTACACACATCACATCACAGGTCCATGATCATCTGTCTACATCATACATCACATGTATATGTTATTTTATAGGACTACTAGATAAAGAAAATAATAGTTATTAAACTATTTAATTAACATATTTATTTTTCTAAAATCAAGGATATAAAGAAAAATTTTGAATTTCTAAGGGCATTTTGGTCATTCGACCATAAGGGATAAAATTGGAATTTTGAAAATTCCTAGGGGTATTTTAGTCATTTTGTTAAAAGAGACAAAAATCAAAATTTCTAAATTCCGAGGGGTAAAACTATCTTTTGTCCAAAAAACCCTAGTACCTTTCCCTTCTACAGAGTTGCGACCGTTGCCACCCTGCCGGCGGCAGCCATTGCGGCCGGGCGCGTCGCCCCTGCTCGCGGGTGTAGCGCTTGCAGGCAATCTATCCGTGGGCGGCACTGCCCCTTGCAGGTGCACCCACATCTCTGCGGTAGTAGATCGCGCAGGTAGTCTTGCTCTGGGGTGGCCATCGCGGTGACGCCCCTTGCGGTGCGGCGCCCTACTAACGCGGTGCTTTACCATGGTCGCGGCGCTCGCGAGTAAAGACCGATTCTGCGGCAAAGCGCCGCACAGCAACTGCAGTGCTTTGCATCTTGGGATCCGCAACCGCCGGCGGCTCATCGCCGCGCCACGCAGCTATTGCTTGTGAGGTAGCAAAGAAGGCGCAGCGACGCTTACTTACAGTTCTTTGCAGCGAAGGCAAACACGATTGCTACCCTTTCTCGCCCTTCGCGCTAATGATTTTGATGTCAAAAGCAGATCTAAAACACAACACACAGTTTAAGATTCGATCTTCATACGAACAACCTGGCTCTGATACCACTATTGGGAAATCCTTCAGGGAAGTGACATCACATGCGCAGCGGAAGAATAGAAAACAAAACCCCAGATTTCCCGTAGAAAGTTTCTGTCGTCATGCGAAGATCGATGCATCAAAAACAAATCCGCAAAACTGCACGTGTAAAAGAAGATACATAGGGAGATCGTATATCCCTAAATTCCTGCAGATCTGTGGGAGAGGATGAAGGAGGTCAAGCGTCCTCCTCTCTAGCGGTATCCACACAACAGGGATTCAACGATGCACCTCTCTTTCTAGGAAGAGGAGAATAGGAGGTGGCTACCAAAAGAAACCCTCAGCCTATAGAGCTTTGGTTCCCTCCTATTTATAGAAGCCCCCTGAAGACCCTAATGGATCTTTTGCTCTGTTGGGTATTGGATCTATATCCAATTACCCAAGCCTCTTGGATTAGTGGGTTTCTACCCAATAATCTCTTATTAGCAATTATTGGATCTCATCTCAGGATCCAATAATTCAGGGGCTTAATAGATATCCAATAAGATAGAGTTCGACGGATATCTCATATCTGAACCTCTATTCGTCGTAACACCTACCATATGTGTGTGACCCTCTAGGCCCAATATCGAGCTGGTCATGAGTCATACTTGTTAGAACTCCTTCTGATTCAGTGAATTATTATCTCTATAATAATTCACCCAACTCATCGACTGTGGACGTACCAGGCCACTACGCCGCGGCCCAGACGATATAGGGGAATCCAATCCTTTGGACCTATCTGTCCTCAGTTACCATGTATCTTTAGTCCCTCATCCATCCAATATCCCAGAGACCCTATACTGAGCATGGTGTTGTCAGGCCCATACGATCTCTCCTCGAGTCTTGCTCTTATCGGATTCTCTCGGAGAACTCTTTCTCTCTCAATCCGAATAACCTTGGCTAAGGATTTGTTCGAGCAAGAACACATGGGATATTCCTCTCATGATACCGTGAGCAGATAATCCTCTATTGACACTCAATAGCCCTCGTAAGTTTGGCTACCACTCCCAATGACCGGTTGTACTAGATTTGAAACTTTCTAAACCTATAAGTCTGGTATCAAAGAGTGGAGTACTTATACAGGATATCCTTGGTGTCTCAGGTCTAAGGACCAGATACACTACTGGGACTACGAAATCGATGTCTGACGTAAGGTATCAATAACCATCTAGCATTCCGTAGGCGGATCAATCAGTGAACTCATTCTCCAATGAGCACCTATACTATACCCTTAGTGTCCCCACACGAGTAGCCATGAGCCCAGCTACCTCCATCATATGAAGGGGTATACAGCACACCAGTCTATCCGGTTATCTCAATGTCCTTCTTAAGTAACCTATGACCAGGATAATTTAGGGTTTATGTTTAAAGGTGAATCGATCTCATTATCGTGATCTCATCACGATCCGATTCCCATTCCACAGATCTAAGGGCATTACAGTATATGCAACATGCAATATAAAATGATAAAACACTTAATAATAAACAAAAAGATAAAATGCATTTCAAGTCACAAGTACCATCACTCATGTGATTGGCTTATAGGGCATATATGACTAGCAGAAAGGAGACTGATAGTGAAAGTCGCTGGCTTCGATGAAGGAGGAATCGGGAGTGGACATAGGTCGGATGACCGAATCACTATCAAATTGGTTTGCATTTACTTTATTGTTGTTAATTCTTACTGTAAACTATTTTACTTTACTTGCTCTACTTCCTCATCATTTCTTATAATCACTTTCAAGTTAAATATATTTCTGATACAGCTTTCATCGAAACGATTCTTTTCATACGAAACGATTTTTTGAAATCATAAATTTGACGTAATCTTTACCGACGCACTAATTCACCCTCCCTCTTAGTGTTGAATTGATCCTAACAGTTGATATCAGAGCCTAGTATTTCTTATTTGAATTTACACATAAGAGAAATGACTCTTTTCGGATTTCAAGAGGACTTTTTTATTTTTCATCCTCCTATGTTCAATGGGATGAACTACACTAATTGAAAAACTTGAATGAAAGTTTTTTTACCTTCTTTAGATTTAGATTTATGGAACATCATTGAAAACAGATTTCAAACACCCTCTAAACCTATGAATGAATGAAATGAATTTAAGAAAAAATTATTTTCGTTAAATGCAAAGGCTATGAATACCTTATTTTATGCATTAGATAAAAACGAGTTTAATCGGATTTCTATTTGTGAAACAGCTTTCGATATTTTGCACACTCTTGAAGTCACACACAAAGACACTAGTAGAGTCAAAGACTCGAAAATAAACCTTTTAATGCATGATTTTGAGCTTTTTCGAATAGAACCAAGTGAGACCATTATAGACATATACACCGGGTTTACAGATGTCATTAATGGTTTAAAAGCCTTTAGTAAATCTTTTTCGGGTTTTGAACTTGTAAATAAAATTTTAAAACCCCTTCTAAAAAAGTGGGATCTGAAAGTAACAACGATATAAGAAATAAAAGATTTAAACAATTTTCCTATTAAAGAACTTATTGGCTCATTGATGATATATAAAATGAGCTTCTTGGAACATGATGAACATATGAATCACCTTCCAAAGAATAGGAAGGATTTAACACTTCAAACAAAAGAATACCACTTGAGTGATGACTCAAGTGATGAGGACAATGATGATTATGACTTTGAACTTTTGACTAAGAAATATAAAAAATTTATAAAACAAGAACTAAAGAATTAAAATGAACTTGAAAAGAAGAAGAGGCCAAAGAAGAATAAAGAACACCAAGAAGAATTAAGTACATCCGAAGGCGAAATAGCGAATTGTGCTTTGACGGCTTTCGACAACAAGGTAAGTAACTCACCTAAAATGTTTTTACATTATTATGAAATTACTTGATCTTTTCATGAGTTGCTTGATTTTGTTTGTAGGAAATATTTTTTTCTAAATATCATGCTTTTCTTTCTAGCATTTTTTGAAAAATTAAAAGTTGATCATATGTTTTATGATAAAGAAATAAAATGTTTTATGATAATACTTGCACACTAAATCTATATGAAGCAATCATATGAATATATGAAGCAATCATATGAATCTTGATGATTTTGTATTGTTTTTGGTTTTAAACATGATACTTCACCTTTGTATAAAAAATTTGAACATACCTTATAAAATCATGCTTGATAATGATGTAATGAAAATTATTTAAAAAAATTATATCATGCTTAATGATTTTATATTATGGTATCATGAGGATTTGAAGTAATGATAATTTAAAATTCTATGTTTAGGAATAATACATTTTTGGTATTGATGGTTTTGACGAAACTTGTTTTTCAGATTTATACGATGATGCATGATTTTGACAAAAATTTAAACGTAACTATTGATTTCTCACACTAAGCTAGAATCATGTAAGAAAAAAAAACATCTTGTCACAACTAGCAACAATAAAAGAAAGATCATTAGAATTAAAATAATTTTGAAGATACTTTATGGAATGATTTGTTTTATGAAAATTTTCCTTTCAATCTTAAACGTTAAAGGTAAAGAAATTTTCTATCCCCATGGATTGATGATTTCATTTATGATATTTTATTAATCTCTTAAATTATGAAAGAGATTTTGACGATGTGTTTATGAATCTATTTATGATATTTTATGAATCTCAAAAGTAATTTTGATGAAGAGCTTAAAGTTGACGAATTGACTTGAATGATTTTTTTTTATAACTCTTCTCTTGATCTCTTGGAATTATGACTTACTGAGAATTTTTATGCATGAATCATATTCTCATATGATTCTTTTATGAATGAGATGATATATTCAAATGAATTATGACTTGATCTTTGATATTGATATAATTTTTTTTATATCATGATTCTTTTATATTGGTTGTATGCCCTTTATCATGAATTAAAAATTGATGCTAAAAAAATATTTATAAATCATGATCGTGATTTCTGAGACTTATAACTTGAGATTTTCCTTATATGAATTAATATTTCTCACAATACATTCTCGTATGATTCTTTTACTTTATTAAAAAGATTTATCAAATGAATCATATTTTTCTTATTTTTTTTCTTGATATCATATCCTTTATAACATAGAAATGATATGATTTCTTTGACTTGTATGCATCATGTGATGATTGAAAAATTATTATAAATTTTTATTAATGTAAATTTATAATTGATGTGAAAAGTTTATATCATTATATTCCTCTCTTCTTTTTGATAATGACAAAGAGGGAGAAAAGAATTTGTTAGCTAGCATACTTCAAAGAGGAAGCAAAAACTCATGCTAGCGTATTGCAAAAATTGCTAACTTAGAAAGAAAGACAAAGCTTGCACTTCTAAAAGAGAAGAAAGAAATTGTAAAGTTGTATTTTTTTAATGTAAATTTTACAAAATTGCTAGTTCATTGCAAGCAAAAAATTGCTAACTTAATCAATGCAAAGAAAAGCAACTTACTAGCTTGCACTTCTCAAAAAAGAAGAAAGAACTTGCTACCATGAACACTATCAAAAATTGCAACCTTTGCAATCTAAAGAGAAGCAAAGAGTCACTATCTCAAAAGAAGCAAAAAGTGCAAACTTAGAAAATTTGTAATCTTACACTTGCTATACTTCTATACGTAAATATTATAAAGTGGTGTAAATCTAGCCTGTATATTGGCAAAACTTGCATATCTTTGATACTTACTAGATGTAACTTCTCCTTTTTTTTACGACAAAGGGGGAGAAGTATATTGATATTCATGCATGAATGTTGAATTGAAATTATGATTTTACATGATTTTTTAATGACATGTTGTTTGGATTTTTTGAAATTCAAAGATTCTATCAACATGACATATTGATAGAGGAGTTTGTTTAAACTCTGGGATTTACGATTAACTCCGTCATCAATTAGTTGTCATCGTTAAAAAGGAAAAGATTATTGAATCTCAGATTTTGATGATAAAACTAATTGATTATATTTTTGATTTAACTATGTTTTGAGTGACGCAGGTCTACTTTCGATCAAGATTAGATAATTAAAGCAAGAAGAATCGATGTTGGGTTGGAGGAAAATATGTCGGAAGATTGGACATCGAGCGAAAGATCGATCGACGTATCGGCAGAAGACTTCGGATAAAGGATTCGAGCATCAGGCCAAGAAGAGCGGAGTTGTGCCAAGGAGCTCTGAGTTGAGGAGGATAACTGTCGATTAGTCAATAGATCGCAAGAGAGGACGATGCATCGAAGAACCGAATGAAGCGTCGATGGACCAATGACATGCTTGTTGGGAAATCCAGGGGGCGACGTTACATGCACAACGGAAGAACAAAAAACAAAAATATCCTAGATTTTTGTAAAAAAAAAATTTCATCATGCGAAGATCGATGCATAAAAATAAATCTGTAAATCCAAAAATTGTATATATGAAAAGATAGTATCTAGGGAGATCGTATATCCCTGAATTCCTACAGACCATGGGGTGGATGAAGGAGGTCAAATATTCTCCTCTCTAGCGGTGATCCACACGGTAGGCACTATGAAGATGCTTCTCTCTAGAGAGAGGAAAATATGATGTGGCTACCAAGAAGCCCTAACCTATGGACCTTTGGTTCCCTCCTATTTATAGAGACCCCTTGTAAACCCTAATGGATCCTACCATATTGGGTATTAGATTTTCATCTAATTACCTAAGCCTCTTAAATTAATGGGTCTCTACCAAATAATATAGCTCTTATTGGATCTTATCCATAGGATCCAATAATACATGGGCTTATTGGATATTCAATAACATAGGGGCTCCGACGGATATCTCATATATGAACCTCTACTCTCGCAACACCTACCATATATGTGTGACCCTTTAGGCTCAATATCGAGCTGGCTATGAGTCATACTAGTCAAAACTCCTTCTGACTCAGCTAATTATTATCTCTATAATAATTCACTCGACTCATCGACTGTGGACGTACTATGTCACTATGTCGTAGTTCCCAAACGATATAGAAGAATCCAATCCTTTGGACCTATCTATCCTCAGTTATCATGTACATATAGTCTCTTATCCATCTAATATCCCAGAAACTGTATATTGAGCATGGTGCTATCAGGCCCATACGATTTCCATTCGAGTCTTACTCTAATCGGATTCTCCCGAAGAACTCTTTCTCTCTCAATCCGAATGACTCTGGCTTAGGATTTGCTTGAGCAAGAATATATGAGATATTCCTCTCATGATACCGAGAGTGGATGATCCTCTATTGACACTTAATTATCTTCGTAAGATTGATTACCATTCCCAAGAATCGGCTATACCAGATTTAGAACTTTCCAAACCTATAAGCCTGGTATAAAAGAATAGAGTACTCATACAAGACATCTTTGGTATCTCAAGTCTAAGGATCAGATACACTACTTGGACTATGGAATCGTTGACTAACGTCAAGTATCAATAACCATCCAACATTTTATAAGTGGATCAATCAGTGAACTTATTCTCCAATAAGCACATGTACTGTATCCTTAGTATCCCCACATGAGTAACTATGAGACCAGCCACTTCCATTGTATAGACGAGTATACAGCACACTAATCTGTCCAATTATCTTAATGTCTCTCTCGTATAACCTGTGATCAAGATTATTAAGGGTCTGTGTTTAAATGTGAATCAGTCTCATTATCATGATCTCATCACAATCCGATTCCCATTACACATATCCAAAGATATTACAATATACATCCAGATAATGTGAGAAAATACTAATAATCATAAGCAAAGAGATTGACGCAGCATATTATAGGTATCATCACTCACGTGATTGGCTTGTATGGCACCTATAACTAGTAATGTCGGACAAATTGATTCACTTTGTAATAATTATCTAGATCAAAGTAGGATTAGGTCTAATTAGGTTGAAAATGAGCCAACTCAGTTAGAGGCCAATTGAGCTCATATCCGGACAGGTTTGGGCCTGACTCAAGACTCAAACAGTATTGTTGAACCCTATTTAGTGGTGGCACCGCCAGACTGGGGTGGTGGAATGATAGAACCCCAGAGGAATTCTATCGAGATTGATCTTTGAGGGGGATCAACCCTTGGAACGCTATAGGGGTTCCACCCTCCAAGTAGCCTGGTGGCTGCAATTGTAGATTGATCTTTCTTATTCCAAAGAGGTGGAGGCTACAAGCTTATATAGAGCTCCAAACCCTAACCCTAGGGGTTGCTTCTAAGTGAACTACATTTGCCCTCAACCTTAGCGGGCCGGCCCAAGAACAAGGGGGGCGGCTAAGAAGCCCAAAGACCCAAATATAAACCCTAGCCTCTCTTCTTTATAGGATAGAGGCGGCTAGGTGGGGTTTATTACATTCTCACAGGGTTTTTATTAGTTGTTACATGGTTGAGTAGGACCTAACCTGCTAGGGTCCTATCAAGCCCGCCCTCTTTAAATCACCTTGTCCTTAAGGTGGGGTTCCATGAACTCAGGAAGGACTTCACTCCTCATATGATTCCCATGTGGCATCTTCAAGTGGTAAATTAGTCAATGTACTAGTACTTGAGAGGGGCGTCGACGACGCATCACGACTCTGCGGTCGAGGATGGCTTGTGGTTGGGCTTGAATATTTCCATCATCGGTGGTGTTGGGCGGTTGGATGCAGGATGCCTCGTGTTCTCCCAACTTGGGCTTCAAGCATGACACGTGGAAGACAGGGTGAATTTTGGCATCTTTAGATAATTTAAGTCCAGACGTCACGGCTCCAATACGCTCTATGATCCGATAGGGCCCATAAAACGTGGAGATAGCTTCATGGAGGCTCGTGTGTTGATGGATAGTTGCTTGTATGGTTGTAGGCAAAGATAAACCTAGTCTCCTACTAAAAATTCTCTTTCACTTCTTCGTGTGTCGAAACTTGTCGCTTCATTCTAGCTTGAGCGGTAGAGAGATTATTCTTTAGCATTTGTAGGAGTTTGTCCTGTCTCAATTAAATCTTGGTCGACTGATCTACCTTAGGTGAGCCAATTACATACATTGGAATCACAGAGCCTATGACCATATAATGCTTCATATGGGGTACATTTTGTAGATGAATGATATGTAGTATTATACCACCATTCGGCCCAGGGGAGCCATTTCGTCCACTCCTTTGGTCGATCACTAGCGAAGCACCGAAGGTATGTCTCTAAACATCTGTTCACCATACATTTGGCCGTCGGTTTGTTGATGATATGCGGTGCTCATCTTGAGTTTGGTGCCTCAGAATCGAAATAACTCGGTCCATAATTTACTAGTGAAGACCCTGTCACGATCACTTACGATGGACCTTGGCATCCCATATAGTTTAACAATATTTTCTATGAAAATCTGAGCAATACTAACAGCAGTGTAGGGATTTCGCACAGCACAAAAATGAGCATATTTCGTAAGTCGATCAACCACCACAAGGATTGTGCTTTTACCTTTGGAAGGTGGCAACCCTTCGATGAAGTCCATGAAGATGTCAGTCCATACCGAGTCTGGTATAGGTAGTGGTTGTAGTTTCCCTGGACTCGCCACTGTTTCACCTTTTTGCTGTTGATATACATCACATTGTGCTACGATTCAGAAATAATTTTTTCATCCCTTTCCAATAAAAGTTTTGCTTCACTCTTTTGTAGGTTCTTAGAAATCCGAGTGCCCTGCAAAGGTATGGAGTGCATTAAATCGTGAGAATGACTTTGATGCAAGGGAGTTTGGTATAAGCACAATCGACCTTTATAGCATAGATCCTCGAATCCCAAATATAGTGAGCTATTGCGCTTGGATCCTCCTCTAATTTTTGATGTTCTGGTTTGGATCCTTCTTCCATTCCTCCCCCCGGTTGGTCTTTGGAGATGCATAAGAAAGCTACCATTTATCTTGTGTAAAACTTTCTCCATTCGTTGGGTTGAAACGGTGGTTACGTTGCTTCACGCTTCCGCGTAGGGTGACTGTTTACCTTTGCAATAGAATTTCATAATCAATTTGGAAAAGTTCCAAGAGACATCACCTAGTGTCGTCAGCCATTCTATGCCCAGACACCTCATAATCATTAATTGGTAGGAGGAAGAAGTCGGCAACAATTTCTTGGCCTGCTGAGTAATAGTTTCACTGTGGCCATCTTTGGTCGCATTTTAGGATTCGACCGTCGGCAACCTTTACGTCGAACTTGCTGCAACCTTCGATATAGAGCGCCATCCGAGCAGCAACCTTACTATTTAGAAAATTATTAGTACATCTCTATCGATGAGACAGTTGATTGGTTGTTGTTTGAGCAGGCCTCCAACTTTCATCGTTTGCGTATTTGAGTAGCCGGCTAGCGCATGTACCATAAAGTTGGTTGATTGTGGCTCTTCTTCCACATCTTCATCCTCATGTTCAAGACTCTCTTCTGGCTGTTCATGATCTTTTCTTCCATTTGGTTCAATCACAAGAAGTCTCCCCTTTTTACAACGATGCTCGCGGCTCCACGGCTCGTCACAATGCCAACATAACCCCTTAGCGGATCGGTCTCGAAGCTCTTCTCTTGTCAACCTTTTTTGGTGCAGGAGCTCGGTGATAGTAGGTGAGGTGAGGGCTTCAATATTTCTGGTCGGGAGCGACCCTAGTCCTCCGGGCTTCATGGTTCAATCGCTCCTCCACGAAGTCGTGCGAAAGAGATGGCTGCTATAAGCGTGTACGGTTGTCGCGCTTTAACTTCTCCCGGATCTCGGCTTCAAGCCCTCAATAAATGTCCCCAATAACTGTTTTCAGACCAATCACGAGTTTGATTAGATAACCTTTCAAACCTGGTTTGATACTCCTGGATGGTGGAGGTTTGTCGGATCTTTGCTAGTTGTCCGTCGATGTTCTCGTAATCGGTTGGTAAACGGATCAAGTAGTCCTTCTTTGAATTGTCGCCATGAGAGGACTCCATGAGTATGTTCAAACCAATCAAACCATTGTATGGCATCTCCTTCAAGATGTATAGCTGCAATTTCTACCATAGATGCATCTGCGGTTTTGTGGTACCGAAAATATCGCTCCGCGCGCGAGATCCAACCAATCGGGTCTCCTTCTTCCCATCTAGGGAAGTCCACCCTCATGCGTGGATAGTAGGGATCGATCATAGAGCCTCCCTTCTCTTGGGAGTCATCTCTTCGGTCAGAGATCTCTCCTTGATGAGATTTCTTTGGGCTCGGTGTTCACCTAAAGCGAGTTCGGTAAAGAGAGCCGAATCTTATCCTCCATTCGCGTCTCGAAGGCTTCGAATTTAGCATTTATCACCTCCTCGGATGCCATAGTATATGACTCCAGATCTGTAATATTAAGATCTCTCTTTTGTTGCCGGGTTAAAGGCATGAATTTTTTTAGGGAAGTGGTGGTTGAAAGGGTTTGTGGATCGGTGGATGTAGGTTACGGTTTAGGCTTGTTTTGTGGCTGTTTTGGGTGCTGTTTGGGGCTGCGATTTGATGGAGTTTTGGGCTAAGATGGTAGTGGATAAAGGTTAGGGAAGAGGGTTTTAGATCTGTGGTAGATCGCAGCAAAGATTTAGTAGCAATTGCTGCCTATGTGCTTATTTGCCTCGTAAGAAAGCAGAATTGTCATCGAAGAAATAGCGATTTCTCGACGAAATTTCAGCTAAAACTCAGGGATTTGAGGAGGGTTTTGATGGTAGAATCTTAGTTTAGATAGCAACAAGGATAACAAATTGGATCAAGAAATTTCGGCAGCAAAGCAAAGTAAAGAAATCGGTGCAAGTTGCGATAGCAGAATTCTCATCAAAAATTTCAGCGTAGATGTGACGAGAGATTGCAGCAACACACGAATTTGTTTTTGTGATGAATTCTACAATAGATCAATCACGGATGGGAGCCAAGATGATCTATGAGGTGCACAAAAATTTCGTTCAAAAAGGATAACAATTAGATCGGTTAAAGGCAGCAACAACACGCGGTGAAATTTTCTGCAAGCAATTCTTCGTTCGCAAAGATGGTAACTTTTGCGACGCAAGGAATTCGCAGCAAGGAATCGATAGAAAACTTCTTTTGATATTTTAGATGAAAAATTGCAGCAGCAAAAGGTATTGGTGGTAGAAAAATACCAGATCTCTGATGCAATTGGAGGTGGCGACTGTAGATTGATTTGATCTACGTCAAGAGATGATGGTGGAGACGACGACGTCAAGAGCAATTGTGGGAATTGCTTGGCTAATGGTGGGCGGCAGGGATGGCAGCAAAAGCAGCAAGATCGCTGCTCTGATACCAAATGATAGAACCCCAGAGGAATTCTATCGAGATTGATCTTTGAGGGGGATCAACCCTTGGAACGCTATAGGGTTCCACCCTCCAAGTAACTGGTGGCTGCAATTGTAGATTGATCTTTCTTATTCCAAAGAGGTGGAGGCTACAAGCTTATATAGAGCTCCAAACCCTAACCCTAGGGGTTGCTTCCTAAGTGAACTACCCAATTTGCCCTCAACCTTAGCGGGCCGGCCCAGTAACAAGGGGGGCGGCTAAGAAGCCCAAAGACCCAAATATAAACCCTAGCCTCTCTTCTTTATAGGATAGAGGCGGCTAGGTTGGGTTTATTACATTCTCACAGGGTTTTTATTAGCTGTTACATGGTTGAGTAGGACCTAACCCTGCTAGGGTCCTATCATGGAACCACCTAGGGCTCAATCTCCTAAAAGCCTGGGCAGTGGTACCACCCAGACTGGGCTGTGGTACCACCTAAACTAGGCGATGGTACCGCCTAGTGTTAGCGTACTGGGCGGTGGTACTGCCCAGCACAGGTGATAGTACAGCGAGCACTCTGAAAACTATGGTAATTCAAATTTTGGCTCCAAGTTTGAATCATCTTAAGAGCTATAAATACCTCTTTTATCCATGTTTAGAATGCACACAAACTGAGAAAGAATTGAGGAAAAACTCTAGTGTGCTCTTATCAAATTCCTCCCTCTAAATCTTAAGTGTTGATATAGTCTAAGAGAGGAGTATGTGTGGGGGTATAAAGGTTTTTTCCTAAACCCGTGAAAATGAGAAGTAAGCTATAAGGGCAGTTAGTCTTCATCTGGTTGAAAGAAGACTGATAGTGAAAGCCGATAACCTCAACGAAGGAGGAATCGGGAGTGAACGTACGTTAGACGATCGAATTATTATAAAATCAGTTTACATTTACTTTCTTGCTATTAATCCTTGCTACAAACCATTTTACTTTATTTGCATCATTTCTTATAATCACTCTCAAGTTAAACATGTTTTCGATATTCTTTTCGTACGAAATAATTTTTTAAAATTATGAATTTGATGTAATCTTTATCGCTTCACTAATTCACCAATCTGTCATTTGTCTTTACTTAATCTACTTGTGGAAATAGAAATAGAAAAAGATGATCGCTGATTCAAGCTTTCAACATATAGTACAGAAAATATTTTTGAGCATGGATCATAAATTAGTATTTCATATTCATGATTTACTAAGACATAGAGATTGATTATTCTTCTTTTATCAAAGAGAAAAATCATGAATTCATGGTTTTTTTTACATCTGTTTTTTTAGCCAAGGTTAAATTAATATAACAATTCCTTTTAGGAAAACAGAAACATAGTGCTTCACATTGTTGATAAAAGGGAATGATAAAAAAAAGGGACTCAATGACTTCATGATTGAGCCAAACAACACATATCCTATCAAATTGAAAATAATTCAACAGATGTGAAATTTCATTTATGAGAAAATGACATCTCAGTGGTTAAAAAAATATATATATCCACATGGTAAAGACACTTTTATGGTCTTTATATGGGTGAGACAATGATTTAATTGCAAACAAAAGGAATCCCCAAGGAAATGCAAAATAACATTTTAGTCTTTATATAATAATGGAGCAACAATCTTTGACGACCACTTCCATTTGCACCACCACCATCATTAAACAAGCCAAAGACAATAGGGATCACTTTGTCCCAAAGTAACTTTAAAACCTCTATTTGGTACTACTAATATTCTTAAATACTTACTATCCAAATACTCAAACACTTCAAATATAAAAAAATACAGTAGCACACAGATATAGGAAACAAGCAACGCTTATCTAAACTGGAAAAGAAAAAAACCCAAAAATCTAATGCTATAAAAAAAAATCCTAAGTGACAAAACTCCACATAATTTCATCTAGTTTTACTAATCTTATTAAATAATTAGTCTCCACAACCCAAAAACTTGTTTATATACTTCTTTAACTCAAACAAACTAGTATTAACTATTGATTATATATACTAATATTAACCTAAATAATTATTAATTTTTTAAGATATTGATTAGCTTCGCTGTTAAAATTTTTTAACAGGTTATCACAAAGTTTTAGGCTCGAATAAGAAGATAATTAACCTGTGAAAAAAAAATCCATTAAAATTTATGATCATAAAAATTTGAATATTTGTAAGGATATACATGTAAAAATTCCTCCATGGTTTTCTTCTCGAGCAAGACGGATGTTAGCATTGGTGACTTCTTTACGTTGCCTACGTATGAACATGACACGATTAACATTGGTTTCTTCTTAATTATTACGTTGACATAATATATATTACGAGGGGAAAGAAGTCATTTATGGGGGAAATTGTTCATTATCAAATCACTAACAAGTCATCCATTAACTACCTTAAATGTGAGACTTCTTGAAATAAATAAATATACAAAAGGATGATTTTTCGTGAAAATACTCATGTTTCTAGATATTTTTCAAAAGGTACCTTTCGAAACAATACCATTAATTTAAAAATACATAAAATATCCCTAAAAATATTTCTATCAAATTTTTTCTCATTTTTATTATTTTTTTAACTGTTATGATATTTTCATTTGGTTTGCTTATAATATTTTTCGATAGTACTTATAATATTTTATTGATATACTAAAAATACTATAAATGTTATTAAAAAATATTATAAGTGACATCATATGATACTTCTTTGATTGTCATTTCATTATTATAATACTCATATTTGTGGACTTATAATTAGTTTGATTGAGATTATAAATTTATTTTAAATTATTTATACTATTTTCTTTTGATGGTAAAAAATATAGACTAACATACGAAAAAAAATTTGAGGGACAATTTAAGTCTTTTTTAAATTAAAATTATTATTTAAAAAATTAAAAATAAAAATCGATTAAAAAAATCTAAAATACGAATATTTTCTAAAAACATCGCCCAAAAATAAATACCTTAAGCTTGACGCAGAAAGGAACAAGAAAAATAAGTTGTAACCCAAATTTAGTAGGTGGCTTAATGTTACGACGTACACCGTTCTCACTCCAAGAAAAGAATGCGCTGCTCTGTCTCTCCCGAAGCCGCGCCTCCTTCGTTTAGGCTACCTCGTAATATAACGCAGACCCTGGGGTATAATCGTAATTGCGTTGCGGTTCCGTAATCTCTTTTACGGCGAGCCCTCGACGCGGTGGCCTCCTCGCCGCCTGCGGTCCTTTGCCCGCAATACTTTTTATTCCTGAGCGGTCGATTTTGCCCCTTCGAGACTAGGATTTACCGACCTATCTCATCGTCCTGCGTCGTCTCATCCATGGCTGCCCTCTCGATTCCTCCCTCCTCTTCTTCTCCTTCTCCTCCTCTCACATGGGCGAACACCAGCGCTGACTCTGATCGTTCCCCCGTCTCTTCTCCCATGGATGATTCCCAGCCCTCTTCGATCGGTCCCGGCGAGGAGGAGCTCGACGCCCCCGAATCCTGCAGCGAAGTTGCGCCCGCCGTCGATCTCCCCTCGTCCGTCGAGTCGGCTTCGACGGCAGCCCCTCCACCGCCGCCGCCATCGCTCTTTCCTGTTCCGTCCTCGTCGTCGTCGCCGCCGAAGGTGGTGGCCAACGCGGTGGCGCCGTCGCTGCTCCACCTCTCCTTCAACCAGGACCACGGCTGCTTCGCCGCCGGCACCGACAGGGGCTTCCGGATCTACAACTGTGACCCCTTTCGCGAGATCTTCCGCCGGGACTTCGACGGCGGAGGCATCGGCGTCGTCGAGATGCTGTTCCGATGCAACATCCTCGCGCTCGTCGGCGGCGGGAGTAACCCGTACTACCCGCCTAATAAGGTCATGATCTGGGACGATCACCAGAGCCGGTGCATCGGGGAGCTCTCGTTCCGGTCAGAGGTCCGCGCCGTTCGGCTTCGCAGGGACAGGATCATTGTGGTGCTTGACCACAAGATTTTCGTGTACAATTTCGCGGACCTGAAGTTGGTGCATCAGATTGAGACGGTGCCGAATCCCAAGGGCTTATGTGCTGTTTCACAACAGCAGGGTTCGCTGGTTCTTGTCTGCCCCGGTGGTCAGAAGGGGCAGGTTAGGGTGGAGCACTATGGGGCAAGGCGGACAAAGTTTATTATGGCACACGACTCAAGGATTGCTTGCTTCGCGCTGTCACAGGATGGGCGCCTGATCGCCACTGCAAGCACCAAAGGCACACTGGTTAGGATATTTAGCACAGTTGATGGGACACTCCTTCAAGAGGTTAGACCTTGCGTTGGATTATTTCCTCATGAATATGAATCTTCTCTTTTGTTGTCTAATATCATATCGTATGCCATCACTTTCTTTGTCTGTTTGTCAAGAATAAAAAACAATCAATTAGTAGTTTTGGTACATAAAGCTGTCAACTTTTTATAGAAAACAGTTGCTCCATACTGATGGTTTTTTCCGAGTGCTAACATAATCAAAACCTAAAAAGTCATCTTGATTGTGGTTAGATGTGCTGAACTTCAAAGTTTACTCTGAACTAATTGTCTGTTAGCTTTAGTTCTAATGAAGAAACAGTATATAACCTGCAAATTTTAATTCATTTATTGAGATTGATCCAAATAGATATATCTGGAGGTGTTATTTTCAAGAATCATGCTATTGAGAATACTAAGCTGTGTGTTTTGATTAAATTTTGGGATTCAGATATAAAACCCAAAGAACTGAATTATGCATTTAGTTCTCAAGTTTGAAATGTCACCTTGATGTTCCTTATTACAATAAGAATTTAAGGGTAGTCATGCCTTTCCTTTGCTTTGAGGAAGGTGAAAATAAGAGCTCGCTGATCCACATGGTTGTATGTGTTATCAACAAACTTCTTAGAGCAGTCTACCTAGTGGCTAAAGAAAACTTGATTTTCTGGCATGTTGTCATCTTTTTTAATATGTTAACATCTTATACCACTATTTTACCTATTTGAATTTGGAAATTTGCCTACCTCAAATATGAATGCTCCATGTTGAAGACTAGTAATGAGCTTCTACACTCTTGAAGTGGATTTCTGCTCTTGGCCTTCATGGACTATGTTGCTTTTTTTGGTATTACACTGTTGTAGTTTTATGACTTTTATCATTAATTATCTCAATTACAAGTTAACAATGGGTACTTATGCAGCATAGATCTTTAAGAGTATAATATGGATAAAAGAAAAGAATACTTTTTGGTTATTCTTTCATGTTTAAAGACTCATAGGAGTACTAGGTTTCTTAAATAATGTGATTTAAGCAACCAGTTTAGGCATTACCTTTTTTAAGCCAATAATTCCAATATCTAGCATTTATGTGTTACTTCTTTTAGTAGCGCTTATGGTTCCTTCTACATGATTCTGAAAATGCATTCTATTTAAGTGAACTAATGAAATATATTAGATCTTGCAAATTAACCATTGCAAATTGCTGCGTCTTTCCACAATGTCAATGTTTTTCAACCAAGAAAATAACTCTTGAAATCATGAAAAGAATTAAAGAAGCAGCAGATAATGAATAGTTTATTACACTAGTATCTAGAGTATCTACTTCCACTAAAATGCATATTTCTTACCCATGGAAGGTCTACAAGTATATGAAAAGCACATACATCATGAATTTTTAATTTCTTTTTTGTCTTAAGATCATCACTTTTAGCAAAAAAAGATCCTTAATTGGGTGTTAATATTGTTTCATAAAATTTCGAATACCAGCATGAAAAGCACTTCTCTAGATCCTTTGTCTTTTTATTTTTTGTCCTAACAAAAGATCGAAAAATTGCATAATTGGTTCACTAGCTAGAGCTATAGGAAGATATGTTTTATGTAGCTAAAAAAGGACACCGTCATTTCTAAACATTATACTTTTTATGCATTGCATTGGAATTTGGTTAATTGGTACTTTAAAACTTGATGAAAAAGATGGAGGGTTTCGCTAGCCATTAGATCACCAATAGCTAGCATAAAACTATGTCAGATTTCATGAATATGGATCTTAATTGATTTCAAGTTAGGTCGTCACCCGGAGGTGACGTGAGACACCTTCACCAATTACATGTCTCAAATTGCAAATGATGGGCTAGGAGCTCATCCAAAAGTTGCCCATCACACCGATGCACAAATGTGGTGCCAAGTAAGCAAGGATTGCTTTGGACTAATGAGAGTAAAAAAGTTAGTTCAAGAACAAAGAATTAGGTTAGCAACTTGGAATATAAGAACACTTTCAGGAAAGAGATTAGAATTGGTATATAGTATAATTAAAGGAAGAATAGATGTTATTTGCTCACAAGAGATGAAGTAGGTAGGGGAAAAAATCTAGAGAGATTAATAATACTGGATTTAAAGTTTAGTTTACCAGAAAAGTTAAACACAGCAATAGTGTAGGAATTGTTGTTGATAAATATTTTAAGAATAATGTCATAGATGTAAAAAGATTTGGAGATAGAATTATAGTTCTAAAATTTGTCAGAGAACAAGATGTTTTGCATGTCATTAGTGTTTATGTCCCTCAAGTCAAATTAGATAATCAAATCAAAAGAGAATTTTAAAAAAACTTATATGATATCATTCAAGGAATACCTATAATCAAGAAACTTATTGTTGGAAGAGATTTGAATAAGCATGTAGGAAATATATATGGTGAATATAAAAGGGTGCACCGGAGCTTCGGTTACTGAGAGAGAAATCAGGATGGTGGCATAATGTTGGATATTGCAACTTCGTATGATTTCATAATTATAAATACTCACTTTAAGAAGAGAGATGAACATTTGGTTACTTATAAGAGTGGTTACAACTATAGTCAGATAGACTTTTGTCTCATTAGAAAGGTAGATAAAGTTATTTTTAAGAATTGTAAAATTATACCTAGCGAAAATTTGACGAATCAATATAGGTTGATGGTATTAGATTTTTGTTTTAAAAAACAAAATAAGAAAAAGATAGTAGAAAAATATATTAGGACTAGGTGGTAGAATCTTAAGGATTATATTGTAAGAATTTTTAAGAATATGATGGAAAGGGAGATGACTTAAAACTTAGACGGGGATAATATCAATATTATTTGGACTACAGTAGCTAATAAGATTATGAGCTTAACAAAAAAGATTCTTGGTGAAGTTGGTGGAGAGAACTTTAAGAGAGTTGGTGGTGGTGTGACAAAGTTCAAAAAATAAATTGTACTAAAAGATCATGTTTCAAAGATTGACAAAATTATAAAAATGAGGAGAAATTTAAAAGATATAAAGAATCTAAAAAAGAGGCTAAAAAATGGTTAGTATGGTAAGTTACAAATCTTATAATATTTTTTATAATAAATTAAGTACTAAAGATGATGAAAAAGATATATATCAAATTGCTAAAATTAGGGAAAGAAAGTGTAAAAATTTAGGTAATATTAGATACATTAAAGACAAAGATCAAAGAATACTTGTTAATGATAATGAAATTAAGAAAAGATCGAGAAATTATTTTTATAAATTATTTAATGAATATTTTACATAAGATTTAGCTTTAATGACAATTAATAAAGCTAGTGAAGTAAAAGATGCCTTAAAGAAGATGAAAATAGCTAAGAGTGTAGGACCTGATAGTATCCTTATTGAGGTCTGGAAAAGTTTAAAGGACAAGAGAATAACTCGGTTAACTAGCTTATTCAACAAAATTATGAGGTTTTAAAAGATCCTTGACGAATGGAGAATAAGGATGATATACAAAATTGTTCAAAGGAATTAATATCATGAGTTACACTATGAAACCCTAGTAAAGAGTTATTAAAAATAGGATAATACTTGAAACAAATATATCTGAAAATCAATTTGGTTTTATACCTTTAAAATTAACCATAGAAGTCATTTATTTATTAAGATAATTAATAAAATGTATATGGAGAAAAAGAAATATTTGCATATGGTTTTTATTGACTTAGAAAAAGCCTTTGATAGAATTTTTAGATATTTGTTGTGGTGGGTTTTAGAAAAAAAAGGTGTATCCACTAGTTATATTGATGTTATTAAAGATACGTATAATGATGTAGCTACTAATGTAAGAATTATAGAGAGTGTGCTTAATGAATTTTCTATTAGTATAAGATTACATCAAGGATTCACATTAAGTCCCGTTCTTTTCACATTGATAATAAATGAACTTACTAGACATTTACATAATAGGCCTCCCTATTTTATGTTATTTATCGATGATATTGTCTTACTTGATGAGAGTCTAAGTGAAATTAATTATAAACTTAAGCTATGGAGACAATTCTTAGAAACTAAAGGTATTAGATTAAGTAGGACTAAGACTGAATATATGAGTTGCAATTTTAGTAATACTATGAATAGATAGGAAAATATAATTAAGTTGGATATACAATAAGTTTCTTTAAGTAAAAACTTTAGGCATCTTGAATCAATTATTTAGCAAGATGGAGAGATTGATGAATATATAATTTATAGAGTAAAAATATAATGATTAAAATGATGAGGGATATCATGAAACATGTGTGTTTATCGGATACCCTTGAGATTAAAAGAAAAATTTTATAACATAGTTGTGAGTCCAACTATGTTTTATGAATCTGAGTGTTGAGTAGTTAAAAAATAACATATACAAAAAGCTTGTGTTGCTAAGATGAGAATGATGAAATGGATGTATGGAGTTACGAGAAAAGATTAAAAAATATATTTATTTGCGAACAATTAGGTATCGTTTCGGTAGAAGATAAGATGAGAGAGAATTGTTTAACATGGTATGCACATGTGCTTGGGAGAACTATGGATGTAGTAGTTCAAAGTGGTGAAATGATTATTGTTAGTGGTACAAAGAGAGGTGGAGGAAGACCTAAGAAGACCTTGATAGAAACCATAAATAATGATTTAAGTACTCTGAACTTAACTAAACATATGGCTTTTTATAGATCTCAATAGTGGCAAAATATCCATGTAGCGGACCTAAATAGTTGGAATTTACAACTTTGTTATTGTTGTTGTGGTACTTTAAAACTTGATCAACATAACATAGTATAACATTAGGCGGGTAATATTTCATGAAGTTTCATCTATTTTGATGTAATTTGTGATAGCAGATTAGACAAATGCTTGAAAACATAAAGGTACTTATTCGTTCGCGAGCAACATTGAATGATTGGTTTTGAGGGTTGTTTGAGACACCATTGTGTTGGAATAAAATATTGTCAGATTTTTTAAGTTTTCAGAACTTGTGCTGTTATACTAAAATGGCATCCTGATTCATGAGGCTCCTGTCAATTTGGCTTCTAGGAGATAGTATATGCTTGCAAGAAAAGAGCTTATCTCTGACTCATGACACCTGGGTTGGTGAGTAGCAGCAACACTATGATGTTGCTAAGGCTCACTCTCAAATATTTTATAACAAGGAGGCCATTTTGCCCATGCTTCTTTCTTTTCCCTTCTAGTACTATTGTTAAACTGACTACTAGTGCAAATGCTTTTCCCTTGATCCCTTCTAATTTATTGTCTTTTTGCTGTTAATTTCTGTTATTGTCACTCAATTGTTTTTTTTATTATTTCAATTACTATGATTTTGTATTACTATTTCCTTTTCTTTGTTATGCACTGTTAAAATTGCTTTGCCATCCTTTTTTTGTTTGATGACTATAATTGTAAGTCCCATCTCTCTTTTGCTATATTACCCAAGGATTATAGTCTCATACCGATTATGTTAATCTACCAGCATAGTGTGGTACCTATATATCAGGCAGTATACCAACCCATGCGATCTGGTTTTCATTAGAAAATGATACCAACCGGTATTGGATGATACCGTCCTTGGTCGGTGATAATTACTGACTGATATTGAATCCATAGCATTGTTAGATCTTTTGAAGATAGTATGAACATGTTCAAATGAGACCCTAGAGTTGATGTGTTAGTCGATGTGAGTTAAAATTAGTGGTATAAGAAAATTTAAGAAGATTTTACTATAAACATTAAAATGAGATTTGAACGTGTTTGGTTTTACCAAAGATATTATCTTGCACATAGCTTAATGGTAGGGAAAGATCCATATAGTCAACCCAAATAGTTAGGACATCATGGTTTCTTGATTTTATTATTGTCAATCCTAGCCAATGAAAATAATTTCTTTCTCAAATTATATTTAATATTTTGGTTGAACTAAGAAGTTCTTACATCTTTTTGTTCAATTTTTTTCCTAGACTGCCTACTCAAGCAATCTCGTAATATTGCTTAGTTAAAATAAAGTATACTGGCTTATCATATTGCTATTAATAATTTCTGTGGCTGGATTGCTTTTCTTTTGTTTGCGTAGCTGTATGTTTGGTCTAAAAAACAATGATGATATTTTTGTCGTTTAAGATTTTATTGGACTTCCATATATAAATAAATATATATATATATTCTAAATGAACCACTTTATTTTGCTAGATGATGTGGGAATTTTATGTTTTATTTTTATATTGACTAAATTTATTAGTTTAGGGAGGATTTACAAATATCATAAGTTGTAAATGACAAAATCTTTTATTTTTTTCACTTTACTTCCTGTAATGCTCAAAGAGAAAAATAGTCAAAGTCATTTTAAAAAATGGAGGAAGTCTAGTTGGGCTTGATTGAATACTACATCCCTACAATGAAGTTGAAGCTTGATTGAAGAATCTAAAAAGAAGGAAATCTATATTAATCAAGTATTTTTAAAGAGTGAAGAGAATAACAAATTTTAATTGATTAGGCTTGATTTATTGGATGTAGTTTTGCTTGATTGCATGTTTCTTAATTTTGTTTCCTTCTTTTTTTTCCCTCTTGTATTTGGTAATTTACAGAAATGGACAAAATGGTGTACTGAAAAAATATGGTTGAACAATTAGAATTTGTCTTTGCCACATTATATATATTGATGTAAGGCTGCGTCCATATGAGGTATTCCTAAAGCCAAACCTAGTTAGGTACTTATTTTTGATGGTGTCATCATTCACGTACTAGACATGCGGATGTGTGAGAACTTATCCAGTAGAGTTAACCTCTAAGCCAGGTGAGTCTGGTACTTAATCAAAATTTTCCTTTTATCTGATCTGCTATTTTCTTTTTTTATTCCATTATACTCGTCCTGAAAAAAACATTTTCCTTACTCTTCATTCTTTTGTTCTGCATCATATGGGTATCAAGAGCACTCATCCTACATCACTAGGTAGTTCTCATGAATGGTTGGGAGTTGCTTAGTCATTTAGAGGTTTTTTGTGTATGGATTGCTTAATTCCCTAAGCAGCATTGCGAATTATCATCACTATGTTCTTTCGGCCCATTCGATTGCATGGTCATAGCAGCTAACTTCTAAGCCAGTTGAGTCTGATATTTGTAAAAAAATTTCTTTTATATTATGTGATATTTTCATTTTTTATTTCATTATACCCATGTTTTTGTTGTACACTCATGTCCTAGAAAAAGTATTTTCCTTCCTCTTCATGCTTTTGTTGTGCATCGTATGGGTATCAACAGTACTCATCCTATATTACTAGGTAGTTCTCATGAATGGTTGGGAGCTGCTTAGGCATTTAGAGGTTTTTGTGTGTGAATTGCTTAGTTCCCTTGGCAGCATAACGAGTTATCATTGCAATATGCTTTCAGCCCATCTGATTGATGGTCATAGCAAACAAATGCAAATTCCTTAGGAGGCCCTAGAAGTTTATGTTTAATTAAGTGGTTTAGTGATTTTGTTGCAATTTTAGCTGTCATTGTGAAGGACCACACTACCATTTTGACCATAACTAATCTCTTTTTTGGGTGTAGTATTAGCAAATTTTGAACTTAGTAGTGATTGACCCAGGACAGCAAAATGTAGCATGCAACTTACTGAGCCCTTGTCCCGGAAAGCCATAACTTCAAGATTTTCATTTTACTTATTCTTTAGCTGCTTACATTGTTCATGCTTATCAGATTTACTTGGGCACTTTTTTCTGATTTACTGTTTTTTGAATGTTATTAACCCTTGGTACAATAGGTTAGAAGAGGTGCTGATAGAGCAGAGATATATAGCTTGGCCTTCTCTGCTGACATGCAATGGCTAGCAGTCTCTAGTGACAAGGGTACTGTCCATGTATTCAACCTCAAGGTTAATTTGGGGTTGACAGCGAATGACAAACCTCGCCCTGCATCAGATCCAAATGTGCCAACTGCGAGTTCACATCTTTCTTTCTTCAAAGGTGAGCTTTATTTACTTGGAGAATTGCATGTACGTGGTGTTTTATATCACATTAACCATAAATTATCCTATTATCCGAGAAACAAATTATTCTCCTGGTGGTTGACAGCTCCTTTTATCATGAATAGTTCCATGTTTCTTAATGGAATAGGTGCTTCTTTAGGTTTTCCTTAGATTTGAAATAATAATTCTCATACAGTTGGTTTTCTAATTGCTATTCATAACAAATGAAAAGAATAGAAGTGCATTGAAGAGTTATTTGCATTACTAGAAAGTGGTGGATAATCCTATGATAAGGATTGATACTGGGTTGGCAATACTAACCAGTACAGTCTATTGGCGCAAAGACCAAGATAAACTTAGTCTAAGCATACTGCTTGGTACAAATCTTGTACCAACATTAACTTATTTATTTTTCCAATTTTTATTTTTTTAAAAACTGGGTACATACCAGCATATCGACATAGTGTGCCTGTATGGCTTGGACCTGTACCAATTTGGGCTAGGACTGATATAGATCTGGTGCTTGAAATTGAAATCCTTGGATGGATGAACTTGTGAGCATTTAAGATGTCATCGTGAATTGTGTTTTGTTTTTGTTATCTTCAGTTTTTTTTTTTTTTTATGAACTTGCCTATGATTTATTAGTTAATCTAGGCACATTTAGCTAGTAGTGCCTGGCTGTTGCAGCACGCTATGGCAAGTAGTTTATGGCCTTCCAAGGCTTGTGATCATTCAGTAATTGGCCAGCCACATGTTTTCATGTTTGCCAATTGGCCAACTACATTATTGGACAGGAAAGGTAACAAGTGGTGAGACCAAGAAAGAGATGAATATATCTTGCCACATAAAAAATGATGCCTTTGAATCAGTGTTGTCAAAGGCACTAAAATTCCAAAATGTCTAGGCATTAGATGCATGCCTGAGCGAAACACAACACTCACCAATGTAAAAAATTATTAAAAATATAATTAAAGATATAGACAATCATTACATGAATTTTATACCATTTTACATAACTTATGTAAAACATCAAATTACATAAGTTTAACTATTAAAATAAAGGTACTACCTATGGCTGCCATGATTTAGGATCCTAAAACTGCAGTGACAATCCAATAGACTAACAATGATTATCCAGTAATTAACTATTGAGAATCAACAATCAACATGGAGGCTACACCGACAGAAAGCAAAAGCAGCGAATAGGAGCAAAGGAGTTTGGCTGAGTTCGGCGTGCATGGGATTAATTGACTTGCACTTGGGACGATCGAAGCAAGCACACGGTGTGCAAGCTCAGGCACTCACCTAGTTATTTATAACTTCTGTTTCTTGCAAATTTGTTCCTGGAATCTGGGTTTCTTGCTCAGCCATAGATTGTGCGCTTCACAGTCTTTGGCTTCCTTGGTTGTCGCTTGCATAGAGGCAGCAAACACTGAGTTATTAGACAAGATCTATCTGCCCCATCACTTATCCAACTGATTCTTGTAACTACTGTCTGGTGCTGTTGTGGATCTATCCGGGCTAGAAATTGTTAGATCTATCTGCACCAAAATGGATTTCTAGTGTCAATGTTAATCTGTTGGAACTGCTGTTATCCCTTGAGATTTTTTATAAGAAAAAAAAAACCTCATTTGGTTTCAGTTGTGCTGCCAAACTTATTTGACTTCTGCTGCTTGGCAAAAAATAGTGAAATACATTGTAACATGAAGGTATTTCATTGTTTTAGGTGTGCTACCTAAATATTTCAATTCTGAATGGTCAGTAGCACAATTCCGATTGCCTGAGAATTCGCAATACATTGTTGCATTTGGCCACCAAAAGAACACGGCTGTCATCCTTGGTATGGATGGAAGGTATGCATTTCATCTTTCCATGTAATTCTTTGTGGATCACGAAGTGTAATGCATGCGTACACCAATTATACATGTGCACACACACATCTTAGGGCTCGGTTCTGGAGATTGTTTTCAGTACTCCTTTTGCATGGTAATGAGAGGAAAAGCATTGACTGGGAGGGAGCTACGGAGTGGGTTTGTGCCTTACTCTCGATTTGTCCTTTTGGGTATTGATATGTTGTTACTTTGGGTTGTGCGTGCAGTTTCTTTCGATGCCAATTTGATCCTGTGGCAGGTGGGGAGATGACACAATTGGAATGCTACAATTTTCTGAAGCCAGAAACATTCTAGTCGCAGGTTTTGTCTTTGCCTCTTACAGCTTCGTTACTGCTAATTTGTATTGTTAAATTTCGTTCTCTTTTCTTGTTAAAAGGACAATAATAATTTGTATATATAATGATATTGGCCTGTAAAATTGTGTCTCGTAGATAACTTTATGTGAATGACAGATGATAAGATGATGCATATTTGCCGAACTCGTTATGGTTCCTCCGGTACATCTGTATTTAAATTTTACCTAAAATATTTATCGACAGCATAATCATCATAAATATTCCTTTTTCGGTTGCATGCAAAGTTACTGGAGTTTCTGGGTGCTCACACCTGGTGCATATCGATCGCATTAAGCTGCTTTGCTTTTTTATGTTGTTTTTTTTTCAGACTCTTTAGTTATTTTTTTGAAAAGGAACTATATATATTTGACCAAAACAAGAAAATAAAATTAATATTTTTTATTAAAAATAAAGTGGAAACTCTCTCTCTCTCTCTCTCTCTCTCTCGTGTAAGGAGAAAAGGATGTGTATGGAGAGAATATTCCAAGGTCAAATTAGTGTGTATATGCTTCCCTCAGCCCCAACATTGGTAACCCCAAGGGACAGGGCTTTGTACGGTTGATGCAAGAGATGAACAGTTAGTAAGCTCAAACATGGCAAACCCTCTCTTGATATATGTATACGCACGGAATGGTATATCAGCAGCACAGATGACAGCAAACCCAATAGTTGCCGTACGTACCATTCGTGTAAAAGTTCGATCGTAGGTATATATACAGACATTTATACGGTTCATGCAATTTGCCGCCCGTGGAGTGGCGCAACTTCCACGTAGCTTCTTTCTTATGTGCTCGGTAAGAAGAACACGACATCGATCGATTCCTTTCGTTCCCTCTGGGTGTTCATCTCATACTCATCTACACGTTCCATCTCTCTCTCTCTCTCTCTCTCTCTCTCTCTCTCTCTCTCTCTCTCTCTCTCTCTCTCGTCTCCTCTATATATATATATATATATATATATATATATATATATATATATATATATATATATATATATATATATATATATATATATATATATATATAGCCGATATATATATATATATACCGGTCGCACAGGCGGAAGTCGGCCGCCCCAACAGCTCTATGACAAGAAAATTATGGAGTCCATCGGATGTGGAGCAGACTCTAATGGAACTCGGATGGGCGAAAGAGAAGGATGGTCCTGGCTCGCTGCTGTATCGCAGATGAACTCGGATGGGAGAGAGAGCGCATGCCCAAGAACTTACGCCACTTAAGGTACCGACAGATGAATGAAATCATGGAACCTCAACATACGTACTCGCCGTGGACTCAACCACCATCGACATCCTGGGAATGATGGCCTTTTGGATGTCCGGAGCCAATCAGATTGCTTAGCCGAGGCTGCGGTGGTTGAACTCCCCATCGGCAGATGCAGTAAGTGCCTAAATAAGGTTTATAAATTTACAGCTCCGCCACCCGTAATAATGCCTTCCTCTCTCTATCTATCCATCCATCTATCTATTTGCGGTGCTGCTCTCGATCTCATGCCTCGTGACAGTCTCTTGTTTACGAGGGTAGCCCTATCGATTAAAGCATATTTTTGTGATCCTACTTGCTGCTTGCTCTATTCCATCTGCAGAGCTATGTATTTTGTGGTTCATAATACAGTAATATATACATGCATATAGTTTTGCCATGTAATGAATGACTTTTATATTAATATATAATAGGCTGATGCCAGCAAAACAAAAAAAATTCATCAAGAGTGAGTAGTACCATTCAAGAAGGCAGATGTAGTGATCAATAATATTACCATGGCTGTGATTTGCTTTCGGCTTAATTGAGTCTCAAATTTTCATACCACCTGTGCATGTGTGTATGGGGGAATCATCACATACAGATTCTGAGAGAGAGAGAGAGAGAGAGAGAGAGAGAGAGAGAGAGAGGAGAGAGAGAGAGAGAGGGAGTTTAATTATGGGGTTTTCCTAAATTTGAGTGGCAGATGGCAAAAGACTACACCTTGAAAATTATAAACTCTTCTTTCGTTCTCTGCCATCTCCTGTCGTCGTCCATCTGATAGCACGCGATGCGAATATCAAACAGAAAACCTCGCATGTTTATTATTGTAATTAATATCCGTTATATTATTATGATTGAATCCTGAGGGCAGGAATGTTTAAGCTCTAATTAAGGCAATGTCAATTAAATGAAGTTTTGTTGTGGTGGTAATAGTTTTGAGGTCATTTAAGGTGTTTTTTATATATAATGAATGATTATAAGTCCCAAACCCCATCCGCAATCCTTAAAAATGAGTAGTTTAATGATGATAGCAGCCACTTGATTCCAAAATGTTCGAGCAAAATTAAGATTAAAAAGATATTAGGAAGGAAGAAAACCAAATTATTAATACATCCACTCAAGCATACATTTTCCTATATACTCACAAAAAACCTAGAGAAATTTATATTTTTTTTCTCACTCTCTTAGAGAAAAGTCTTGGATCACCAAAAATACTCTTTATATCTTATTCTTCCGATCAAAACCTAGAGGTACATAAGATTTTTATAGAATAATCAAATCCTAATTATCAAGCTTCCTTTATGATACCTCGTTCTTGTAGTAGGATTTCTTATCCTCCTATGACACTACCTCTAGAAACCTAGCAAAGATATGATTCGGACCAGAATACTTGCACAAATGAATATTAATCTTATTGATAGAAGTAATATATTTGATAGAAGCTTCTACAAAATTTGTTTGACCTGTGGAGATGTACCTTAGACTCCATATCATCCTCGGAATAAAATTCTAAAACCAATTATTCTCAATCCCTTAATTTTTTAAAAAAAATGAAGGATGAAAACACCTATGTAAACTCTACTCTACGGATTCATATGATTCTATTAATTCAAAAACACCAGCAATTAGGCATCTCATTAACATTAACAAAAGGAGGCTATTGATAGATAAGTTTTTAATTTTTTTTTTTAAATAGTGTGGTACACGACGCTTGTGCATGCATTAGATCTCGAGGCCTATTATTTGTCCAACAATATGCTAATCAATTCGGATATCTTAGTAAAAAATAATTTTGGTATATATTGATATGTATCCTTGTCATTTTTTACTTTTACAGTGAAACTAATTTAGTATTATTAATTAAAGTTATATATATATATAACTTGGAAAGGATAAATCAAAGCTGAGGAAAGCCTTCAATCGATGACAAAGCGGCATGCTTCAATTTGGATCAGAGAAAAGAAAAGGTGGAGAGCATATCCAGCTGCGGCATCGCTTTTCTGAAAGCTTGCGTGTTGCTTTCAACCATCGACAAGCAAGCTGCTGTAAGGAGATTCATCAACTAGCTAAGAGTCGGTGCAGCACCAAAAACTATGTTCCTCTCGAAGTTGCAGACACTCTTTTTCTCCTTCTTTTACTCTGTCTTTACACCTGAAGTCTAATGGAAGGAAGAGGAAAACGCTGTGGCGGCGTCCTTGTGTCCTTTTGAGAACCCGCCCACAGTGAGAAGATGGGATGGCATCAACAGAAGTGGAGAGAGAATGGGATTCTCTTGCTTTTGGAAGGAAGAACTTGTGCTGGTCTTGCCTTGCTCCATGTCAAGAGATGCCTACTAGCATCTCTCTGTTTATGGTTCATCTAATTGTAACATCTTAGAATTCTTTGATTATTATTTTTTCTTTTAGCCAACTATCCAACTATCTAATTATCAAGAAATGAAGCATATTTTCAAATATTTAATAGCATTCATGTTAACAAAATAAAATGAACTAGCTACTAGACTACTCATACATTATATATATATATATATATATATATATATATATATATATATATAAGTGATTCGAGGAAATATTCCCATCGTATAACTTAGATGTGTCATGTAAATCCATTTTTATCATGTAAGCATCGCCAAAAAAGAAGGAAATATGTTATTTTAACATTATTCTTCTTTTTCAATTGATGTAATTGATAGTGAAGAAGCATGAAAACGAAAATATATTGACATCATAACAAAAAGAAAAGATTTTTTATTTTAAAAAAAAGAAATCTTTAAATCATTATAATCTTTTACATTCTTTCGTTCTTAAATGTTTTAAATCATCTCTTTCCTTCACATTAGAATTTTGAAAATGGGCATATATAATTTTAAGGTTTTTTTTTTTTGTAAATGTTCTTTAAACAAGAAAGATGGGTCCTCCAAAAACAAGAAAACAAGTTAAACTTATTTTCTGCCTTATTTATTTATTTAGTTTACTTCCCGTATTTTTACCGACTAATTTTTTTTGTCTCCTTATATCTTTTCTCCTCGTCACGTCTTTCAAAGCAAATGATGGAAAAGAACACCAACGATACCTAAAAAAATGTGTATTCATTCCTCTCAATTCTACTATAGTTCAAGATATATGAACAAATCGAAGTAAGAAGATTGATGCACTTGATAGAGGTAAACTAAGTGTCCAATTAGCCATAATTTTGCTCTAACAACAAAAGCTCAACTAGGAAGGATTCCCAATCATCAATAACCCCTATTTGCCCAAAAGTGGATTAAGATTCTTACAAGGTAGACATCTATATCCGTATTTGATTCATATTTTAGACGAACTAATTTATTTTGATCATAATCCAATCTACCATATATAGATGCAACTCAAGTGAAAAAGATCCGATCTATTACTTTTCTAGCCCGAGTTAGATTCATAGAGAGAGGTGCCCAATGCAATTGCCCTAACATGATTAGCAAGCGACCTAATTTGATTTAGAAGGGTTTTAATAGGTATAAATGGTGATCCAATGCATCCTAATATATTGAGTTGGGCCAAAATACCCCCCTTTGGGTGGCGTTGGATGAATCCTCTATTGCATTTGGGCTTGGGCGACAAATGATTTAATTTTCATGTCAAAAAATATTATAATGCAATACCAAACTTGCTTCCTTATGATCATATTATTAGGATCAATAGTCTAGGACCTCTAAATTGTAGCCTTAAAAGGAATCGGAGGTCAGCAAATCCTTCCTCGCTAAGCCTCTAATTTTTCGAAAACCATCCTTTTGAGTAGCACAAAGATATTATATAAGGATAAGAGAACTTTCTATCCTTGGATTTAGAAAAAAAAATATAATTTAATTTATTATCAATGATGATTTTATCGTGAATCCTTCGGTTAGGAGAAAAAGTAATTCGTTGTAATAAGAGGGCTTAAGCAAAAGTTTAATGATGATGTTATCACGAATTATTCGAATAGGAAAAAAAGTTAATTTGTTCTGAAGAGAGACTCCGGTAGGACATGTATTTCTATTACTATGAAATTAATATTTCTATAACTATGAAATTAATAAATGAAAATGAAGAAGTTAATGGTGGGGTTAAGTGAAAGTCTAATGATGATGTTATCACGAATACTTCGAATAGGGAAAGAAAATAGTTTGTTCTAATGAGAGTACTTCGATTAGGAAAAGAAAATAGTTGGTTCTAATAAGATGCTAAGTAAAAGTTTAATTTTCGTTAAGAGTTTTGCAAACAACATATAAGGAGGATCTGTGAATAAATTTTCTTAGCTCTGATACTTGTTTTTAAGTCTAATTTGAGGCTGCCCATAATGAAAACATTTTGACATGACTCACCACATGATTAAACACCTAAGCAACTTTTTAGTGGCTTTAAACTAATTTAGTGTTGGTAATTTATGTGACCTTGCAAAGTCAAGGATAAGATAGTTCATCCATCTCTTAAAAATAATTCAAAGGAAATGTTCTCAGTGGAAATTTTAAATCTATTATTAATCGACTGGAGAACATACAGTGGGTTGACAAATTGGATACAAACGAGAGTGATGCATCGCAGAAAGATGAACTCGATCAAGTCGATCGATCACATCCCTATCATACTCAACAATTGTCTCTGCTGCCATAATAAAATTGTTTTTAATGGCTGCATTGAATTCCCATATTTTTCTCAAATATACGTATTTGCTCGACCTACCTTTAATTCTATAATTTCGGCGGATATATCGATCTTTGTGTGCCTCTACTGCTCTTCTCTCTTTCATTCTTTTTGGCTTTAACTTTCTGTAGTGGAAGCCATTTAGTGCAGCGAGGATGAGTTATCCTTTTCAGCGGCCACGAAGGAACAGGCTTAAGCATTAAGCTGATGCAATGGCCAATAATGCTTGCCGATAACTATGTATGTGGTGGGATCACCTGTTTGCTTGGATGGCCAAACAGTCGAAGAACTCTCTCGGGAGCTCCTTTCTCTCACTGCTCTTTCTGGTACCCGAGGTTGAAGATGTTGAAGCTTTTGGAGTCACAACCCACACAGCCTTTGTTCAGTGGGATTTCTACTTTACCCATCGAGCAGATGAAGCTGAGAGCTCCATTTGCATCGTCATCATCATCATCAGGTCCCCTCGATGGAGGGCCACTCCATTTGCCACCATTGGATTTTTATGCCTATCGATTCTCCTTCGCGAAGCGCGACTGCAACAGCAACCAGGGAAGCTGAAGCCCAGGGCCGTGGCTGTAGACCCTGAGGCCATCTGTGCAAGTTTCAGAGGACACTGGAACGCCTGTACCTACCAGTCAAAGAGATCATTTCAGTGTACATCACTTCTCTCTCTCTCTCTCTCTCTCTCGCTCTCATCAAAAGAAGTGGAGTCACCTCACTGCTTCTGTCCTGAGCTTGCCTGTGATGGCAGGTTGAGTTAAACTTAACATGGGGTGAAGCCTCAGTTTACTGCTGAGAAGAAGTGTGATTAGACTCAACAGCCAGAATATTCCACTCGCATTGTCTTCAACCCTTGATCTCAAAGGATGCAACCAAAATCGAAGAGCGCACGAAAGAATGCCAAAAGATGTGTTCTTCCTGCTCCAATAGAAAACCATCCACCTATCTATCTCTTGGTGTTTCTCCTTTTGCTTTGGCAGAGCCACCAATGCAGACCTCTGGCTTTTCACAGTGCACACCATATAAGTTACAGATTTGTGGCCAAAGTAAGAGAAGAGGAAAAGTAATTCAAACACCAGTTGCCTTTTGGCCCTTTTCAGAATTCACTCGCTTTTCTGTGATAAAGAGCCGATGGTAAAGGCTGCTGCTGCCACCACTGAATGAAGGACTGATTGTTAAACAGTGAAAGCTTGGTGCAGAAGATTTCTCTGCAACTCAGTCAGCTCGCATAGGCTGCGTGCCGATCCATCCATTACAGCGTCATTTGACAGGACAAGGAGAATTAATGCCTACCTAATGCACTGCTAAGCTCACGTATTTCTCTTGGAAGATGAGGGCATCACTTTGCCCACAAGAAAGGACATGCTTCTCTTCATATGCATGTCTGTGGTTGGTGGCATCATATGATTGGAGGTTTCGTTTGGTCGTTTCATGTACAATGGCTTTTCTTCTTAATAATGAAGTGTCCTTTTGGCAGCATTTACGCCTCTCTTATTGATCAAAGTTTGTAATCATTCCCTTGAAGAATGATCACCAACTGATAGTGAGAATACGTAGAGAAGAAGAAGATGATGATGATGATGATTTGATGGATCCACCCATCCGAGATTCCAGGATAGAATATGCCTGCAAAAAATTATATGATTTTTCCTGATTGATGGAAGAATCCTACGATTTCATCAAATGAAATCTTTATGTTCTTATCCAGCCTTCCTTTGTTTCTTTCTTTTTTTTTCCTTTTCTTTTCTTTTACTAAAAGGGTGGAACTCTCCGTACCACATTCATCGGTCATCCTTCAATAATATCAATGGATCTCTCTCTCTCTCTCTCTCTCTCTCTCTCTATCTATATATATATATATATATATATATATATATATATATATATATATATATATATATATATATATATATATATGTATATATATATATATACATATTGTGTGACCGAATACATTCCAACTCCACTTGCCCGTCTATATATTTCATCGCAGCAGCTTCTGCCATCCTCCTTCCGAGTCTTACATCCACCATCCTCATCTCTACCCACTACCAATCAATCTTCACTTTTTAGCAGATACTGCCATGGCATCAGGAGAAGAGCCTTCAGAATCTCTCAAATACAAGGTACTGATGTTCTCCTCCTCAAATCTTTTTCTCTAAACTAGTATCTTAAACCCTATCTTTCTTGTTCTCAGACTTGGGTGTTAAAGGTCTCCATCCACTGTGAAGGATGCAAGAAGAAGGTGAAGAGAATCCTCAGAAGCATTCCAGGTAACCTGGCCTGCAGAGCTCGTGCAATCCAAGCCTCTTCGCCTTATGATTAACTTCACTCTGCTGCATCATTTGCAGGCGTTTATGATTCGGAGATCGACGCAAGGCAGCACAAAGTCACAGTCAAGGCCATTGTGGATGCTGAAACTCTCATCAAGAAGCTATCCAAGTCGGGCAAGCAGGCTATGCTGTGGCCGGAGAAGAAACCCAGCAACCAAGATCCCAACACTGGCCACAACAGCAATAAGAAGGACAGCAAAGACTCCTCTAAACCCAAAGAGCCATCAGAGAACACTGAGAAGAAGCCAATCCCATCCGAGACTAGCGCTGCTGTCACTGCTGCCGCAGCCGCCGCCGCCGCCCCTGCCAAGGCTTCGAATGCTAACAAAACCGAAGCTGGAGCCAAACCTCAAACAGAGCCTGCAAAAGCCGGTAGCAAACCCGAGGAGCGCAGCACAGAAGAGCCCCAGATTTCTGATGCAAAGAAGGCTGACACTGCTACTCAGCAGCCTGAGAAGTCGGTCGCTACAGTTGACAGCACTGAGAAGAGTTCCGCCGTCAGTGAAGCGAGCAGCGATAACGGTGGCGGTAAGAAGAAAGGCAACAAGTCACAGAAACGGAGCTCCGAGGACGTCGGAACGAATTCAAATCGCGGCAGTCTCAACCCACCACCGCAGCACACGTACTCCCACCCGACGTACCCGCCTCCGCCTCCGGCCTACGTCATGAGCTACAACATGGCGCAACCCACCGTCAGCCAAGCCTACTACGCTTCGCCGATGCCGCCGTCCTCGCAGGGGTACGTGTACATGCCATATCCTCCGCCTCCGGAGTTCTACTACGGCTCCATGGAACCTAGTTTGCCGGCACCGATGCAGCCGCCGCATGACAACGTGTTCAGCGACGAGAACCCGAATGCATGCAATCTTATGTGATCGCCGCCGGCGGGTAGCCGGAATCCGGAAGTCTTCGTATCATATCCTTTCCTTGGTTTAGTCATCCATTAGGTGTTCGACGAATGTATCTGTAGATGTACCCAAGTGCTTAACTCTATGAACTTATACTACTTGTGTGAGTCAAGTACTCTGTTCTGGTGGTGTTAATTGAATTGTAGTTCCAATGTCTTCTTCTTCTTCTTCTACAGTGCCATGTTTCCCTCGGTTCTTTTCTCATGTGAAGTTTTCTGTTCTTGAGTGCTTGGTGAAGTCCAAGAGGGAGGAGGAGTTGTCATGTGAGGCTTGGTTGTTTGCAGGTATCATTCATGACAAAAGGGAATTGGATCTTCCATATTTAATTCTCTCAAAGACAATCTAGAAAATGACTAACACTAGAGGTTAAGGATGGTGTGTGTGATCTGAATTGTCTTTTGCTATATCTCATGCAAATTGATAGACAAAGAATGCAGAATTAGCAGACCAACACTAGTTTATTACAACATGTCCAAAACCTGAAAGAGGAGAAGGACCTAATCGTGTCAGATTCAGCTGACCTTTTCTGCGTCTCGAGTTTGACTGGTTTGGAAGGAAGTGTTACTGCTGTGACCTCAAGTACTGTGGCCCTGTCAGGTTCTCCCCTCGACGACAGCAGCAGCACAGTCGGTAGAATATTAGAGGACACATCTGGAAATGCGGCCGGCTGAAGTGCTGCATTGCATTTCTGCAAGACCACAGGGAACAAGTTGCAAGTTTTAAGCTTGGATTCCAAGTAGAATGATGAGAACAAAGTCTCCGGCTCTCTGATTCGGTTGGACGTGGACAACCAGGAAGAAGGGTATTATAAACTTGATCCTGAAGAGGGGTTGAACTTGTTGACTCGGATGTTTTGCCTCCTCCTTCACAGACTCTGCATTGCTTCAGGGAACACTTCAGGAAGAGAACAATGTGGTTGGTGCCCACAAAACCCCCAGAAATCATGCTTAATGCAACCACTAGCATCAGGCAGCAGCAGCTCCACATGGAACAACAATGCTGAATTCACGGTGATTAGTTGAATCTTTGATCGAGCTTCAGGGCCAATTCCTCATAGTACAAAGAACTTGCACCTGTGATGATTCGTGTACAAGTGTGGACCTTGTCAAGGCATCTGCAGATAATTCATATGTATCATGCATGCAGGCATTGAGGGGACAATGCCAGCTTCTAAAAGAGAAGGCTACAAAGGCCATCTCAAAAGACAATTGATGGGCCAACATGAGGTTTCAAGTGAAAGGATCGAATCAATCTGCTTAGGTATGCAACTTAATTAAGAAGCAATTCATGAGGGTTTCTGTTCCCCGAAGCACTTCTGCTTCGGGGCTCGTCTCTCACTGGGTCGACGAAAGGATTCACGGTTAGACATCAGTTGGAAGTTTTGGTGCACCAACTAAGTAATTTGGGAGGACCAAGTCGAACCAACTAAGTTAGGAAACTAAATCGGGCCAGCCGAGTCTGGCGGGCCAAGTCAGGCATATTGACTCACGTTGACTTCAATATTTCCTATTTCTTTATAATGAAAAAGGACCTTGGAAGAGTAGTACTTCTCCAACTGACTTCACAATGCTCCTCGGCCTCGGGAAGCACGCATCCATGGAGAACTGGTTTCGAGCAAATTGTATTGAATTCTTCATGCAGAAACTAAGAGAATTATGCTCGATGGCTTCGTGTTGTGTTCTGATCCAGCTTATCAATCAACTATAAGTTTTGTCAACCTGAAATGGAGTTCCTTCGACTCTGCTTCGATGTATCTGCTTGACTCGGATTTTTTTATCTGTCTCTGCAAGCAAACAAATTACTCTGGGAATGAGATCCTGGAACAAGTAATCCATTTTGATCTCAGATTGAGTTAGATATAAACTACCCGTTACTGTAGTAACAGAGGCTTCTGAACAGAATCTCACATACATTGAGCTTGATTTATTAGTTAATTAATTAAGTTTTTGAGTTTCGTCAAATCAGGATTGTATGTATATTGGAAAACTAAAATAATTATTTTTGGGTCTTCCAATAGTTGGATCAGATCGAGATCAAGAAGGAATCGTTGGCTTATTGGATTGACAGATAGCAATACATTTGAATTAGGTTTCTGAGTCCCCAGAGAAATACCAATGAGATATTCCCCTAATTTATGGGTTGGCTGATCCATTATGATGTTTTCGTCCAGTGTTTCGATTTTTCAAACATTTTAATATTTAATAAAATTAGTCAAATATGTATATTTTTATTGCAGTAGAATGCTACTTTTTTTCTTCCATAAACCCCTAATTCTAAAATTCTCAGAAAAATCTTTAAAAGGTAAGAACAACTTCGTATAACGTATTGTTTTTTAAGCAATATGTATATTTTTATTTACTCTAATGTTGAGCACAACTCATCCTATATATTAGGAAAAATTAAATTAAATTAAATTAAATTAAAATTTTAAAAAAATGAGGATTTAATGGAGGGTATTGTTATGCATGTTGGATTGAACGGTTGGGATGTAAATATCTGACAGATGAAGGGTGCCCACTGCGCATTGGAGGGAACCGATATTATCCGAATTGGAGAGGATCCGAATCCCGTCGAAGCGAAGGCCGCACCTTCTTCTTTGATGACAGAAACTAGGGTTTTGTCGATCTATAGATATCACATCGAGAGATAGGGTTTTCGCCGGCCCAGATTCCCGGCTATTCCATGGCGATCGATCTGTTCGATGGATCGGATTCTAGCGCTGACGAAGCCGAGATTACCACTATCAAGGTCGACGAGGACTACGCGCGGCGGTTGGAGCACAACAAGCGCCGCGAGGCCCTTCAGCGGCTGCAGGAGCTCAAGAAGCGCGGCCTCGCTGGTGGCTCGGACGGCTCCGAGGAGTCTTCCGGTGATGATGACGATGAAGACGCGGATCCAGATAAGTCCGGCAAGAACGACCTCAAGTTCTTCGAGACGCTCGTCAAGGTCAAGAAAAAGGACCCGGCCATCCTATCCGACAACGGGAAGATCTATTCCTCCGATGAGGAGGAGGATGATGAGGATGAGAAGCCAAGGGCTGCCAAAAAAGAGCGACCACTGTACCTGAAGGACGTCAACGCTCGACATTTGATTGAAGAGGGGCCAGAATTTGAGGAGAAACCATTCAAATATGACTCGAAGGTCTACAACAAGGAACAGGCTGAGGGGATAAAGGCATTCTTGGAAGCGGAGAAGGCAGCTTTCGCATACGTCGACGATGAGGACGATATCCTCAAGGTGAAGGAGAAAGCTGGAGAAGCAGAGAAGGACGAGAACACCCAAAAGATGGATCAGAACTTGGATGAGTATTTCGGGAAGGACGATGATCTGAGTGATAATGAGAAGTTCTTAAAGGAATACCTGCGGAACAGAATGTGGGTTGGCGAGGAAAGGGATAAAAAGCCTTCTTTTGATGATCTCTTTGGTGTTTCAGAGGACGAGGATGAGCTGGACAGGCAGGATAAGTTCGAGGCTGATTTCAACTTCAGGTTTGAGGAAGGCGGTGCAGACCGAGTGTTGGGTCACTCAAGGGTCATCGAGGGATCAGTGAGGAAGAAGACGAGCAGTAGGAAGTTGCAAAGGAAGAGCAAGGAGGAGAGAATGGCACAGGCAGAGTTTGAGAGGAAGGAGGAGCTGAAGCACCTGAAGAATCTGAAGAAGAAGGAGATCCAGGAGAAGCTCGAGAAGATCAGAGCAATTGCTGGGATTGGAGATGATGGGACTGTCAAGCTAGATGAAGATGATCTGGAGGAGGACTTTGATCCTGAGGAGTATGATAAGAAGATGAAAGAGATGTTTGGGGATGATTATTATGATGCTGAGGATGTCAATCCTGGATTTGGGAGTCAGGAAGATGAGGATTTGGAGAAACCAGACTTCGACATGGAGGATGAGTTGCTTGGGCTTCCCAAGGGTTGGGATACCAGTGGACCTGAGGGGTTTGAAGCTACTAGGAAAAGGATATTGAAACAGAGGGAGGAAGAGGAACCAGAGAAAGAGGATGGTAAGAGGAAGAGGAAGCGTAAAATCTCTCTCAAGGAGAAGGTGGAGCTTGATAAGGAATTGGAGGAGTACTATAAATTGGATTATGAAGATACAATCGGGGACCTCAAAACTCGATTCAAATATAAGTCTGTTCCGGCTAATAGATATGGGATGCGGCCTGAGGAGATTTTAATGGCAAATGACAAGGACTTGAACCAATATGTTTCTCTGAAGAGGTTAGCACCTTATAGGGAGAAAGAGTGGAAGGTCACATATCATCAGAATTTGAAGAAGGATTTGATTCTTTTTGGAGAAAAATCTGACCAGAAGAGCAGCAAGAAGAGCAAACCAAAGAGAATTTCTGTTTCTACAGAACCAGGCAAGGAAAAACAAGTACCCGAGATGGAGGAACCAAATGATGAGGAAGTAAATAATTCATCTAGGCGTAGTAGGAGAAGACGCCGCCAAGCAGAATTGAAGCTGTCGAGGTCAAGGCTTATGGCATATGGAAAAATACCTTCAAAATCACGGAAAAAACACTAACCAGTGGTGAAGAGAATGATTACTGAAAGGGCATCTGATAAAAATCTGGTGAGACTTTTGTTTAAATGATGTAGGGAAAGGGGCCCATGTCGAACTGAGGGTTGTCATTCGTGAACATTAATTTTGCTCTGACCCTTTTTTTCTATAGAATCTTTGGTCATCTGTGTTGTATCGGTGGTACTGGTTTTTCCAATTTTGGTTGGTCATTTCATGTGTGTTTAGTGACTTTACTCTAATCTTTGCCCGGTCGGTTCTCTTATCCACTATGTATTTTAGCATGTTCTTGGTTACACTTCTTGGACAATATTGGAGCCTTTTTTTATTCTACATGAATGCAATGAGATCATGTGCACAACTTTGTCTACACACAAACAGTTTTTTCACTTGAACTGGTGCATGCAGCGTATCATTGTAGAGAGAGAGTTGTATGGTGGCTGGATGGTGCTCTTGCCACAGATTGCTTTGCCATGTGCATGTTTCTTATTTATCAATGAACCAATTTCATGTACTGATATACTGCTTGAGATCTATATTCTTTCTGTTACAAGATATGTATTGGATTGGTATATTTTCTGAGTAGGATGTTTTAATACCACTTTTGTAATTTTAAAATGGTTATTTGTGATATTTATTTTGCATTTTTGGAGAAGGAATTTATGTGAATGATTAGCATGTCTTACAAAGAGGCAATAGGCAACAACAAGACAGTTTAATTTAATTAAAATTGGGACCGATATTTAATGATTGTGCACCATATTTTGAGTATGTCTAATTAATGCATTTAACAAGGTGAAAAATGTCAACTTAAAACAGATCCTCAAGTACCTTGATTGTTATGGGGAACTCGCTGAACACTCCTTTTGTCCTAACACTGCTGATAACTCCATAATAAATATCTGTTCTTACAGCAATGTAATTATACTTCTTTGTTTTCTTCATATCTATCTCTATGGATTCTATTGTATACTTCTTAGCATCAATAAAAGCCATGTGTGAGCCTTTTATCCTGTCTTTATTTTTTTTCATTAATTGTATTGTTAAATAGCCCAGTAGACTGTTCTGATTTTTAGGATCTTAACAGTTTGCCGCTTAAGTATTTGTGTAGGTATAGCTTTTAACATAAATTTTGGATAGAAGCTGCTGGCACGTGTTTTATGAAGTTTGATCAAGCCTGTTTTACATGGTAATAACTGTTTGCTTTATTGACTATATGATGCTTTGGGTAAGACTACCACCACTAGGCTAAAGCATGATCTATAATTTGGTATGTATGATTCATCTAAATTTCTTTGATGCAATTACAGTTCAAAAATTTTCAGTGCATTATCATGTGAGACTGATCAAAGAACTATTTCTGTTCATTTTCCTTTTTTGTTTTATGTAACTATTACAAGAATACAAGCTTTTCTTAAGTACTTTGAGGTTTGTGTCCTTCAAGCTGTCGAGATCAAGACAAGACTCTGCATGCATGGATTTAGTGACATCTAATCCTCTGTGATGTGTTTATTCTTTTTATGCTATTTGCTTTTCTCAAGTTTGTTTATATATATATAATCACATTCTTCCTTCATTGCACATTATCTTAACTAGTTTTTATTTTTTTCTTGTGCTAGATAGCTGGTGGATTCATTACTAACCTTTCTAATGCTCATTTCAGTCTTTTACAGGGATATTGGTGTTAATTATTCTGAGCTGTTCTTTTTTCTCTAGTATCGTGCATCGTGCAAAATCAACTGCATATTTGGATTTGTGAACCTTTGCAAACAAGGACTGAGCATACTTCTAAAAATGTTGTACTCTAGTTTGTCGGAAAACAATTATTGTGATCCGATTCTTTTATTAGAATTAATTGTATTTCTTTGTTAATAGTTACAGTTTGAATCTTATTCATATCTCGCGTGGAAATAAAATTGTCCCCTTTCGGTGTTCCGGATGGAATTAAAGATATGTTTGTTTCTTTAAGAAATTTTATAGACTTTATCCTCTTGCATGTGTATAGGAAAGAAAACAAGGTTGCCACCTACTAATGGTATATGATGAGTGGAATAGTATTCTAACATGTTTTCGTTAATATGCTGTGATATTAGGGACAGGTGATTGACTTTTTCTGTGGTGATGAAAGCGAGTAGCTGAGTTGATGCAGACGCACAAACAAACGATTATTCTCTCACTGCTAGTATGAGCCTTGCCATAGCTTTAGGTAATCAATGACCAAGTCAAAATAGGGAAAAATATTATCTAATGTGGATAAAATATGTAAGAATAATTGTTCAATCAATATAAGAATAATTAGTTGAGATGCGTTCCACTCCGTGGCATTTAATTAATGCCAGTCGGGCGGTGTATGGAGCAATTTTTAATATTTCATATGTTTCGACAGGACTCTAATTATATTTTTATTATGATAAATTAGTTGAATTAGGTTTGAAGATTTTTTTAATTAGTGATATTCAAATTGAATCAAAAAATCAAATTAAATCTGATTTAGATCGATTCATCAATAATTCGATTTTGAAGATTATAAATTGGATCGAACCAAACTAATGTCACTAATACCAAATTAATCAAATCAGTTCAAAATTGTTAAAAAAATTTAAAATTAATATCATAATTTTGCAAATGATACAAGTCAATTTCATCAATCTTAGTATGTTGATCCAAATTTATTTTAAATATATATATATTTTAAATTATTTAAAATTGTAAATCGACTGACCAATTTCGATTCGAACTTATCTTATATTAACTGATTAACAATATAATTTCGGATCGAATATTTTGTTTTTTAAAGGGTTGACCCATATGATGTTCATGTTGACATCATTATCCGATATAGAAGATGATGATACATAGAATATTGTCCGACGGTCTCTTGTTCGAACCTCACTGTCTGAGTGACAACAGCAGCAGCATCAAAACCGATGAACAGGTCGTCGGGTTTCGGCGCTATATATCCGGGCGTCTCCTCGCCCTCTCTCGTTCGACCCACTAGAATCGGAGAAGAAGGTGAATCGGAGGAGAGAACGCATATGGCGACGCAAAGGGCGACCGCTCCTTCTCCACTGCTGCCTCTCCCTGCACTTGCCATCTGCATGGCGGCGCTGCTGCTGGCTAGCGCCGCGGAGGCCACACCACCCGGCGGCTTCTTCACGGGGGCCGTCGACGAGTTCGTGCCTGACTCCGAGGTCAACCGGAGGATCCTCGCCAGCACGCAGGACTACCTCAGCTACAACATGCTGCGAGCAGACTCCGTTCCTTGCTCTCGGCGCGGTGCGGCCTACGGTAATTGCCGCCCCGGTGCCGAGGCCAATCCCTACGATCGCGGCTGCAGCCAAATCACACAATGCCGGAGTTAGGCTTCGCCTTGCATCGTTCTTCCATCCTTATATATCATTTCAGGCCCCAAATAAGTCGTGCTTTCGGTGAGGGTTGGCGTTGTCCAAAAATTATCGTAGTTTCTGAAGATGCTGATTAGCTCAGATAATTCAGGTGTTGAAGATCGACGATAAATAAACTGAGAATCGATTCTCATCTTCGTATCTTAGCTCATGAAAAGAAAAAGGATCGAAATTTTCTTTGCTCCGATTACAAATTTCAACTCGATTCGAACAACTTTGACCGGTAAAGAAGGTGAGACAAGAAGAGCGACATCGTTCATCCTCGTCCGCCATCTCACGTGCGGCAACACACATATTTTCGACGGTTGATGTTGGATTTCACATGAGATCTTCTCAATCATCGTCATCTTTTTCTTCTCGGTGTCGGCATCCGCAGACCACACTCGAAGGCTTCTGCAACCATGACATAAATTTACGTCGCCTCCACAGTCAAAGCCGAAGCCGTGTTGATGCCATCCGATGCATTGATTGATTGGTGCGTCCCCACCCGACGACCAAAGGATAAGGACTACATGTGGGTAGGAAAGAGAAGATGCACGCAGGGCTACATCTACCCGACAAGCACGTTGCCTATTTGGATTGACGAGTCATCCCCATTAGGATGCTTAAAATATTTATATTTATATTTATAAAATTACTTGCCATTAAATTCTCCCCAGAGAGAATTGAGAGAAAAAATAAAATAAAAATTTAAAATATATACCTACAAATAAATTTATAATTAATCTCACATAATGAACAATTTAATTTTTTGGATTCTAAAATCTCTCGCATTAAATACTATGTATATGTGTGTTTTACTTATGATATGAACTATATTTGCATGTATAGTACTTTTACGATTTAATTGAAAGCACGGCCCCACCCCTATTTGGAAATGATTGTAACCATCACTGCAAACATTGATGCAATTATTAGGTAAGGCAGTAATATATATGATGTACGTACATGTCACTTTTGAAGCATGTGAAGCAATTGACTTACCTAATTCAGCCATACAGGGGCAGTTTGGGAATTGGATGGTCATAGCATCGTACAAAAGAAATGACAGCCCAATTATACTGTCATCTCATGGTTTCCTTTTTATTTTGATTATATAGCTTTTATTCGATTGATAAGCATGGATTATAGCAAAATATATATATATATAATGCGGATTTATTTTTATCTATCGCTTAATGATAGAGGTTGTGCTTGAAATAGGTTGTTTTCTATTAGATGAGAGAGAGATGATAGATTAGACTTTTATAAATAAATTTTAGTCTTAACTTTTTTTATAGAAAATTAATTGGGCTTCGTACTACTTCATTCACAAATAATTATTTCCTAATCTAATATCAAATGTCATGATATATATTTATTAATTTCGTTTGACTCAAATTATTGATCAAAATATTTAAGTTTAAATTGATAATAATATACTCATTAGATCCTTATAAGTAAATCTTAATCTTGTTCACTTTCGATGTTAGATCAATTGAAATGTTTTAAATCATAATTTTTTATAAAAGAATAATAATAATATTATTATACAAAAATTTACCCTCATATATAAAAAAAAAACGACAACAAGATGTTAGATTTTAAGTTAGTTTTCTTACAAGTTTGTCCATCTAAAATAACAAAAGTGATAGTTCAACCATCTTATCATCTTTCGTTTGATATTTTGTCATGTTCTTAGTAGATTAGTCTGTTAAATGGCATCAATCTTTTTTTTTTTTCTTTTGCATCAATCTTTTGCACCCCAATATTATGGTCAATGAACAAATAAAAAGTGATCATTCAGACAAAACCACACTCAAATCAATAGACTACGGCATTGTCTTGGCATTACTCTTAGAGAAATCTCCTAAAAAGATAAAAAAAAAACAATTTTGTTCCCTTTTTTTTTCATTCAGCTATATATAAATTTGTAATTTTTTACTTAAATTAAAAATAATTAGATTAATATATCCCTAATCTCTCTTAGCTCCATTAAATATTAAAATATTTTATCTCCTTAGCAGATGTTTATATCATCTTGAATAATTCCTCTATAGTTCCTAATAACTAAATACATCCATCCCTGAATTAAATTATTTTTTGTGCTAGTCATTTGCCTTAAAAAAAAAGAAGTCATTTTGCTATTTCTCATGATGTTCAACAATCAACACGAATAGTTTAGCACATCGAAAACTTACTAATATTAACGTAATCGAACCATATAATATGGATTGATTAATATTAGAAATAAAAAAAATTGAAGCATGATTGTTGGATTTTTTTTTTAAAGCTAGTCAGTACATTGAATGCCATTTCAAATCTTAATTTTCAGTAAGTATAAAAAATATATTAGATAAGATTTCATGCACTAAATCTTTGATAAGTGGAGTGAGTCTCTTTTATATGTATGATTGATGGATTGGCTAAGTGGATGTATAAAATAACCTAGTCTTCGTTTCAATGGACAAATGACCGCAAAAAAGGACTCAATTGACCTAAATACCGAAGTCAACGAGCGCTCACGAGCAAACGTCGAGTGCAACCCGGTGAGGATTCCGGAACGCCAAGGTGGCCCAAAGCTACGTTCTTCCAAGCCATCGACGTGGCGAGGCTTCCTTTTGGATTTCCCAAAGCCAAGTGGTAAGCTCACCGAGGGAAGCGCATGTGCCCCTCGTCGGCGTCCATGTGCACCCTCGTCACCCCCCCACAATTATTACCGAGTCCAATCGCAACTCACCGGTTCGACTCGGACCTGCCCGCGTCCAACCACCGCGAGTCTACCTCTCTGCAGCATCATCACAGTATTCTTTTGGGAATAAAAGAAATTGAAATCAAAATATTATCGATATTAAAATAACTGGAACACTCGATTCTTTACTTATATATAAGTTTTTTAATTATAAGAATTAAAGAAATAATTTATTATATTATTTACTTAATCATTCTCATTCACCATATTATAATATTTATTCATATATTATATATTTTTATATAAACACATTAATCTTATGATCCAATCGAGAAACTTATTGATTCGACCAAAATTGTTTGTTAATAAAGGTTTCGAATTGACAATTAGTTGGATCCAAAAACAAATAAAAGTAGAACTCATGGGCAACTTATTTGTTGTCATCTCTTCTTCACTAGAAAATTAGTAGTAGGCGGATATTTCTTTAGGTATTATGTTTTGAGTAATTAGTCTAAAATACTCTCAATTGGCAGCGTGAGTATCTTTCAATATACAACAACAAAAAAAAAAAAAATTCCTTCGAGAGTGAAAGTTTGTCTAGATTTTAATTTTTTTTATTTAAAATAATTTTTGAATTCAATATAAATATTTAGAATATTTATATGATTGGGATTGACTTATCAAAAATTAAATATTTAAAATACATTATTGAGTCGATAAAGATCTTGAGAGATTATTGTAGAGTCTTGGGCTAGAATCTCATTTTTATCGTATATTATTTATTAAAAAAGTAATATATAATATATTTTTAATATTAAGAAAAATACTATTTATTTAAAAATATTTTTTAAATAATAAATATATTTTTATATTTAAATAATGTCTTGATGTATGAAATCTTAAATTATTATTTTCAGATTCATGTATTAAGGTATAAGAATTGAAGATATGAATATATATTTTTTTTCTGTAGAGGTTAGTTAATAAATATTATATATATATTTTGTGATTAAAATAAGATGCAATATTATTTTTCATCAAATTTTTGATGCTCATTTTGGTGTAAAATAGGAAAAGATGAAGCCCACCAAATCACAGCTTTCCCTTCTCTCCCTAACGTCTAATTTAACATAATTATTATAACTGTTATACATCTTTTTCAGCATATCATGCTTTATATGGTGGTCTCTTCTCGGTCGCTGGTCCTCTCTCTCTCTCTCTGCTTCTTTGTAGCTTCTCTCTCTTCCCGTGGTGTGAAAGCCTTGGATCGGAGTCGGAGGGAGAGAGAGGGCGAACAAAGAGGCGGAGATGGTCGAGACGAGGCGGAGCTCAGCCGCTGCGGCTGCCGGGAAACGCTGCCCAGCCCCGCCGTCTCCGGCATCGGTGGTTTCCCCTAGCGCAAAGCGCTCAAAGGTGCGATCTTTCATCCCCCTCTCGTTCCCCATCACCAGATTCTGATCTTTGCCGGTCGTTTTGTTCCTGGAATTTTTCAGGTGGAGGCAGGGGCGCCGGTGCCAAGGGAGAAGGAGCCGGTTGATCTGGAGGAACCGTCGTTGGCTGCTCACGATGATGGCGTTGTTGCCAAGTCGACCTCGCCTGATATTTCCCTGACGGTGGAGATGGAGGTGGATGGCCCTCTTGGGTTGTCCGGCCAAGGTATGGCGTCGGTCTGCCTTCTGCATGCAGTCCTTTGTCCCCCCTTTCGATTTCCTGGCCGATGTTTTTGGGGGAAAACAAGGCCTTTTCTTTGGGCTCTGGGTTTTAATTGTCGACTCTGTTTGGGTATGTCGTAGGACATGTGGAGTGTTCACCGGAATTAGATCTGCCGACGAAATATAAGGGAGAAGAAGGGCCACCAAGGACCGTTGCTTGGGGCAAGCTCGTATCCCAGTTCTCTGAGGTCGTTCGAATTGCTACTATTATTTTTCTGATTATTTTTATTAGTGAAGTTCTTCTGCTGATTGGTTAGAGGCATTGAGTTAAAAGGTCTCAAAGTATTGGTCTTCTGCATGCGATTTCTATGCGTGATTCAAAATCTTACAGCGTCAGCTGCCCCAGGCAGCCTAATTTCTTTTTTGCATGTTAGGAATTGTTCGAACAAGGCATTCATCTCTATCTTTTCACCTGAATTTCTGTCTATTCTTTGCATGATAACTATTGGTGGAATTTTGGTTGGTTCTTCGGTAACTGCTTTCTTTCTTGTTTACAATATCTGGTGGAATTTTCAGTAAGTATTCTTGTGTTCTAATCCTTTTTTCTTCTGAAATGAGTGGAGTGAACCTTGTAAGAGAAAAGAATTTTTCCTGTTGACTTTTTTTTTCTTTTCATTTTCCTGTATATTTTTCTCTTGGTATAAATGATTGGAGAATTACCTAGTTGCTTTGAAAGAACCAACCAACAGAGCAAAAAACCTTGCACTCCAAACTGAACCTCATTGGTCTTGGTACAGGAAGGCCTACTTTCTTAATTGCTAATAGAAGTAATAAACAATCAGACCTTTTATTGAAGATGTAGCGTCCAATCCTTATGAGGTGTCTTTTTCCTCTTTGAGAAAATGAAATGGATGCCTAGTGGAGAAAAGATTCTAGCACTGCAGAAATCAGTGAAATAATAAGAAATCTTGTGAAAGCTGTCTTATCAAACTGTTTCTTTTGTAAACTAACCTCCAAAACACTGCAGATAAGTTATATGACTGGTACAGATAAACTCTTCTGCAAGAACTATAGATTTTTCCAAAAATAGAAGGCCTAGCATTAATTACTAAGTGCTCCCCTCCATTTTCACATCTCAGAAGTTCCTCAAGGATCCTTGAACTATCATCTTCTTTGAACCAAAACTGACCTGGTTAGCACCAAAACATATCTAATTATTTTGGATTTTCATAGTTTAGCAGTTTGCAGAAATTGCAAAATGAAACTGTCGCATGTAGTCTGAATCACTTGTAGTAGCAGGCTCATGGCCAGAATTTGAGTGACTTCCAAGCCTCTTTCCCATGTCAGTTTGATCCATATGGCTAGAAAGTCCACAAGGGTAACTTGCTACCTTGATATTGGCATATTGCTTGATGGAATCAACTTTGGGGATTTAGTCGTTTACCTAGTACCAAAAATTTAGTATTACTAAGGATTTTGGTAGGAATCGACTATGAATCAAACAGAAACTATTATGTTATTTTATTTATGCTATTAATTCAAATTTAAAAAGTCAATCGTTAGGTATTTGTTTGCATAGGATCTTCAAATTACTCACATTCATCATAGAAGCTCTTGAGCGATATCACAAATTTTTGCTTGAGTTGAATAAGTGCGCCCCACAATGTTCTCTTTTTTTACCTACTAGTGTATGTTAACTTTAAAAATTCAATTTTGTGATTGAAATTACTTAAAAGGTAGAAATCCTCTTTTCATTATTTAGTACTAAAGCTTTTTTCCCCTGCTGAACAAGCTGCTGTGCTTCCACATTAAGTTACAATGTAGGCCCAAGCCTGCTTGCCCTGCAGATTCAACTTGATTCATCTCATTTTTCTTACTTCTCTATCTTGGTTGTTTTGAGGGTTCCAACAACATATTGGCTAATTTTATGATAAATGGCCTACTTTTTCATGACAGAAGCTCTACATCTCCTTCAAACTTGTAAAGCCACTTCTTGTTGCTGGTGGATTGACAGGAAAGAAGTGGAGGTGGGCTGAGATTTAGTGTAGAGGATCAGATGTGGTGATCTGGGGATTCTTTAGATATTAGTTTTATTAGTATTATTTTTTGTTGAACTACTGCTTTATGATTAATGGAGGGGGTAATTTGAGGTAGAGGTGTTCATGGGGTTTAGGAACCAGTCTTCATTGTGTACTCTTGTGGTTTTTGGTGTCCCAGAAATTAAAATTTATCTATAAAATTAATATATTTATTTGGTTGGACTTTTGATAATTGGGTTACTAGACCTGTTTATACTTGAACGTGAACTCTTATATCAAGATGTATCATGCTGCCTGGCTGCCTGCAATGTTTGCTTTGGATCTTTCCCCTTCCTTTCTAATTGCGATTCATGGCTGATCATGCTTATTTATATGCTCTTCATGTGTATTCTCTGATCAAGTCTTTTATCAGTTATTGGTCTGGTAAACGAGTCCATGCTGTAAATCTACTGAAAATGGAATGTCATCAACTGGTGTAGTATTCATTGAAATTAATTACTGAGTGTTTGTTGGTTGATTGAGATGTAACATAACATGTTATGAGTAATATTTCCTTATCCTCATTCATAATTTGCTAGTTTTGAGTTATTTGTTTGCTATTCCAATAGGACTATATAAAAGGTGCCATACCGCTTGCTATGTTTTCCATGGATCTCTTCTCTTCCTTTCTAATAGTGATGCATGGCTGGTCATGTCACATGGTTGAGTGAAATGTGACATGACATGTGATTAATAAGATTTCCTTTTCTTATCCCCGTTCAGAATTTGTTAGCGTTTGGCTATGTGTTTGTTATTGTGATTGAGCTATAATGGTGTAATAGAACAACAACTACAATAACAAGGATCAGATACATGGATCTTTTGCCACTATTGTACTTATCTTTAATTAAATTAAGAACATTTAAATCTTTATTTATATTTTATAATAAATTCTAATTGTCTCACAACTATTAACTGTACAATATTAGCTGGAATCATCATTTTAAGTTTCCATAAATATCTTTTTAAAAATTGCTATCAAATAAGGAAAGTTAAAAAGGAGAACTAGATATAATGTTGTTTTTGGTATCTGATTTCTGAGGGCCATGAAGTTCTAGCATCACTTATCAGGTGGTTTCAATTTCTTTTTCCTTTTTATTTGGTTTGTAACATCTTATTGCTTTAGTCTTGTCTGATATTATATTCTAGTTGTATTATAATATTTCTGATTTATTCTTTCCAGAATCCTTCCCGTTCAATCTGCAGTAACCTATTCACTGTTGGTCATAGCAAAAATTGTGATCTGCAATTGCGTGATCCATCTGTTGGCACAACCCTTTGTGTACTAAGGCAAACTAAGGTACCATGTCGATCATTTTCTTTAGAAAAGTGTTTAATTTCTAACTTCATTGTGTTTTTGTTTTGGAATCTGTGTCAGGGTGGTGGTGCATCTGGTGCTTTACTTGAAACTGTGGGGGCAAAAGGAGTCATACAAGTAAATGGAAAGACTGTTGACAAAAATTCCATTAATCTGATTGGAGGAGATGAAGTTGCTTTTAGTAGACCAGAAAAACATATTTATGTATCCTTTTCCAGTTTTCAGTTTTTGCTTCTTGCATTTGTTGTCTTTTTGAATGATGTTTGTGAAGCATACGTATTGAGAATTTCAAAAAGAATTATGAAGCTAAGCATAATTTAGTCTGTCTTATAGAGAAATTAAATGAGGTACACCTAGTGAGATTTCAATTATTTTTATTTAATCTTACGTGACTGCCTGGAATCGGGCTTATTTCTTCTGGTAATTTGTAAGGATATAGTTAAATGTTCAGTTCAATTTTTTCTTCCCTACTTATTACTTTTTCTTCTCAAGTTCCTTAATATAACTTCAGATTTTTCAGCAACTACCCAAGGAGAAACTGAATACACCAACTTTACATAATTTTCATAGTTCCTTGGAGACGAAGATTGCTTCCAAAAAAGGACTTAAGTTTGAGAAAAGACCTGGAGACCATTCAGCAGCTGCTGTAGTTTCAATGCTAGCATCTTTATCAACCTTAAAGAAGGACCTATCTGTTCATCCTTCATCTGCACCTAGTGGTGAGAATACTTTTACATGGTTCAAAGCAAGGTTTTTAAATCTTGGTCCAATACCAATTTTGTTCCTCTGTTGGACAGTATGGTACTAGTGTACTGGGCCGCATACTGACCTGTACCACCTAGTCTCAACTAAAGATTTTTGTTTTTTTAAATGAGACCGACCAGTATGGGTTGATACTGGTCTTTGCTTGGACTGGAAAGTACCTGTTGGTATGGTGCATATTGATGGTATCTGAAATCTCGGTACCCCATACCGTCTGGAATATGAAACCTTGGTTCAAAGAGACATTTCTCAGATATTTCTAGATGCAATTTCTTTTCTGCTATTAGACCTTTCACCATAACAGTTTTCTTGAAAGTTTAAATATTGTCAAATTTTCATACAAAGTTTGTGACTTTTACTAAAATTTGTAATTTCTTTACACACACAGAACCAATGACTGACTTGGAGCTAAGTGCAAACACATGCAAGCTCTTTGAGGATCAAAGGGAGTCTGTCAAGGATTTTGAGTTGCTGGCAAGTTTGTCATCAACTAGATCCCAGGTCTTTAAAGATGGTCTGAAACGAGGGATCATTGATGCTAGTGATATTGAAGTTTCCTTTGATAATTTTCCCTACTACCTGAGGTATTATATGCTGTTTTATGAATAAGATTGGTTTTTGCAATATTAGAAGTAGAGTTCTGGAGAAGTCTGTATCCACCTGTAGTTCTTGTTGAGCGGCTGTTTAATGGTGACTTTTTGTAGGCTCATAGGTGGAATGCACAATGGCCCCATAAGAAAATGCTCTGTTGAGCACCAGTTGAATTGAACCATGGGCAGTATACTAAGTAGAGGTTTTGTTGCACTAGAGCTGCTACCATAAATAGTGTGTTTTTCTGAATGTGCAAAGTTGCTGCACTGCATGCTGCTGATTGCTGTTGCACAATATTGCAAATGAGGCATCCAACGAGCATGTCTTCAATTGGAAAGCAAAAGGTCTTCTTAAGCCAACAACTAAAAAATCAAATGACTAAGTAAGCCAACTAAATTGCTATAATACAACAGGTAATGTCCACACATCAATTATAAGGGGACAAGCATGCCTATACATAGGGTTGCTAGTGCTCATGAGTATTAACTAAAGCCTATAATTTATTTTCTCTTAAATGTTCCTTAGTTACACCAGTTCCATGCTGAAAATCATTAAAAATAATATTGCAAATTGAGCCTCAGATGTATGCCATTGGTATTCTTTTTTTAATTTGCTTTGATCAAGCCTCAAAATAGGGCCCTCAAAGGTAGGCCTCAGAGATACGCCTGGTATGATTTGGTTCAGACTGTATTTACCGGTTCTACATGTTATCGATACACGAACTTGGGAAAATGGGTGGTACACCCAATACAGGGCTAGTACCGATTGATACAGGGCTGGTATTGCTTTGTACCAGATAGTTTTTTTTTTTTCTTTTTTAGTTTATATTTTTGAACCTTGTATGTATAACATGTATGGACACTCGATGCATCGGTGCAGACTGGTATGGTATCAGTTCAAGCTGTGATCGGTACATTATGGTACACAAAATTGTGAGCCTTGGTCTAAACAAAGTGTAAATAACTATCATACCCACATCATGACACTCCAGGCCATTAGGAATTGATGCAAACAATCCTTTTAGGTACATACCACAGGAGTAATATTAACTGTGTCTAGTTTTAGCTTAAGCAGCCCGATGATTAAAAAGGCGCTCGCGCCGCTAAGCGCTGAAGCTAGCGAAGGCGCGGCGAGGCAGCGCCTGCTTCACTTCCCAGCGCGCGCTTAAAGAGGCGCGCCGCTGGCGCGCCGAGCCAAGCGTCGGCGCAAGCCAACTAAGCGCCGTTAAACCGGCGATCAACCATCGCGATTGGTAAACAGGTGCCGCTGTCGCTGTGCGCCGCCGCCTTTAGCTGCCGCTATCGCTGCTCATCGCTTGCTGCTCGCCTGCAATCGCCGCTTATCGCCGTCGCTTTCGCTGGCCGCTTTGCGCTGCCGCTTCGCCGCCGCCATCGCTGCTCGCTGCTCGACTTTCGCTGCATCGCATCGCCGCTGCCGTTTGTCTGCCGCTGCTCTGGCCTAGTTTCGCCAACGCGTCAGAGATGTCAACCCGCGACGCCGAATCGAAAAGTTAAAAAAATTCCTATTAAAATCGAGCCTGCGGGACGCCGCTCGAGGCTTAACGTGCCCTTCTGGGGGCGTGCCTTCGGCGATGTCGCTTCAACCTCGATGACGTCGCCCGAGGCTTAAAAAAACTAAAAAAATAATTTTTTTATTAAAAAATTAATTTTTTATTTATTTATTTATTAACAATATACTTTTAATAAAGATATATTGTTAACAATATCTTAATATGATATACTAATAACAAAATTTTTTATTTATTAAATTAATAATATATTATTTTAATTTTAATACTACTAATTTTATTAATTTAATAATATATTTTTATTTAAATAATTATATTTTTTTTAATTATATTATATATTTTTATATTTTAGCGTCTCGTTTTAGCAGCTAGCGCTGGCGGCGCTAGCGCTCAGGCGATTTTAGGCCTTGGCGCCTTTTTGTCACGGACAAAATTGTAAACGGCTTGTTCGGTGTAATGCTTATGCTTGTCCGTGTCCCTTTTGGTTGGTTGTCACTTGTAAATAAAGGGCTTGCAAAGGCAAAATGCCCTATTTGAGTGAGTTTGACAAATTATTGAGGCTTGTACATAAAGTACGCGTCGAGGAATACTTGTAATAGAAGTCGGTCTGTAGTGGACCAAATCTATACCTTTGTTGTGCAACTGTTCTGAGCTTATGATATCCATTATTGGAATGTGCATTGGCTATAAAGTGTTTACTAAAAGAGTGGCTTGTGGATCCCGTGTGAAGTGCTTTTGCAGGTCCCAAGGGATTGTAGGAGATTTCGGGGAGGCTGACCTTTACGGTGATACGCATTGGTGCCGCACGGCTTAGGCAAAACCAGCTAAGTCCGTGATTGGTATCAGAGCGGGACAAGTAAACACTTAGCATGCATACGTGGGGACCTAGCGAGGCACCACGAGGACAACAAGCTAAGAAGAATTACTGAGCACAAAGGTCGGGATGGTGAGTTTGAGCGTGGAAGTGGCACCCAAACTCGATTGGTGCTCAAAGCAAGCGGAGTGCTTGGCAAAGGATGAGACCGTGCAAGGCGAGTGGGTTGTTCAATGATCGTGCAAAGCTCACAGAGGTGAGGGAGTTGCAAACTCAAGGAATTCGAGAAGGGCTCATACGCTTCGCATCGGAATGCGGGCGATGTTAATCCTGGCCATCCCAAAGCGGCCAGAAGGTCGGCGCCACGGAGCATCAAACTTTCTCTTCGACATGTGCGAGATACTTTCGTAAGATCTTGAAGTGTGCAAGAGTTGCATGTTGCTAGACCAGAAAGTGTATTGGTGAAGTGTCACAATCAGCAAGTGCATTTGCAATGGCGAATGGGCACAGCTTTGTCAAGAGAGGCGAAGTAGTCCAAGGGGATAGTGGTCTCCAAAACTTCCTAAGGGAAGGATGCGAAGAGAGAAGTTGCTCCAACGGGGCTAGAGGATGCAGAGGCAGTTACTCTTGAAGAATATGCCACGGTGTTGCCATTCGAGTTGCCATTGAGCTGTCGAGATTGTCTTTGGTAGGGCGAGTCCCGGGATCGCATAATGGTGCACCTATTTGGCCAAGTCAGGGGACTTCTAAGTGAGGAGCCGCAGGCAACGGATTGTCCTGAGCTAGCCTTCGTCCGAGTGTGACCCGAGAGGGCGAAGGTCGACAAAGAAGCGAAGCAGAATCGAATTGGCGAAGGCCTGCGATGTGTTGGCGCGAGTCCACACATGGAGATATCGCAGATTCGAGTTCATACCACAGGATCGAATGCAAGTCACCAGGAGGCGACAAGGGATCGGGGTGGAATGGTTCGTGGCAAACGACACACACAAGTGTATCCGTGAGGACATGGTCATCTGGAAGTATGGCCGGAGCACAATTAGGAGCTCCGCGTCGGTGAACAACACGGCAAGAAGAGCTATGGATTCAAGGTTGAATGCCATGCATGCAGAGGCGGGTCTTCGTCGCGTGCACGAATGTTGCATTGAATGGAAGCCTTGGTCATCGCCTTATGTGCACTATCGAGGAAGAAGTTGAGGATGCAAGTGAGAGTCCCATGGTGGGGACCTCGATCATGCAGAGGTATGATCGGAGTCATTGAAAGGTCGAACTACTTTGAGCTCACATTCGCTTAAGGGAGCCCGGCAAGTCGAGGACAAGGCCGAGTAAGCGAACATTGCGACCAATGAAGCTAAGGAGAGCAGTATGGTGCTAACCTTGCAACATGATGGTGGAAGCCACACATGGGAGTTGCAATCAGATTTCCATCGACCAAGTGGAAGCCGCTCAGAGAACACAGAGGTGTTGAAGCGGGGGTCGGAAAAGGGCATGGAAGCAATGGCGAGTCCAGAGGGACTCACTACCCAAGATCAGTCATCGGTTAGAAGAAAGTGGACTCAGAGGAGTGCCGCAGTGCCGCAGAGGCGGATCTACCGATCATGAAGAAGGGATGCAGATGCGAGACAACGGATAGTAGTGCCATGGTACCGCTGAGGTGGGACTTTCGAGGAGTCATCAATCCCTTGCTCTCTTAGAGGGAGAGCACTTGGTCGTGATATGGGCCGTGGAGGAGGAGAATGCTTTGGCAAACTTCATGTACCAAGACAAGGTCAAGGGCAAAAGCCGAGAACTCGTAAGACCGGTGTCAGCAGACTTTCCATCAAGATAGCCGTGAGTGAAGGACTCGGTCTATGTAAGAGTGCATGACCAAGGATCGAAGAAGCAGACGACGCAGCTGCAGTCTTTACCTTTACTCGAGCGATCGGAAATGAGAAATGATGGAGAAGCGTACAATCCCAAAAGCGACCAAATCTTATCGAGACTTACTCCAAGTTGGAGTGATAATTTCTTGCATTCCGAAGTTCAATGGCAATGAGAAGGTGAATCACATGGTGACTCATCGGCAAGGATTGCAAACACTTCAAGTGCTTGAAGTGTGAGCTAAGAGTAGGTGAAGTCTAGTAACCACTTGACGCACTAAGTACAACCTCGAGGAGGCGGCGAAGTCAAGTAACCTTTGCCTTCTCAATTCCCAAGAGAATGGGTGGCGAAGTACCCACTCTCTTAGTTATCCAACAGAGGAGCTCACGCATGCATTTGAAGACCCTTGAACAACTAAGTGGAAGAAGATTCGATGGGCAAATTTTGCATGAGGAAGGACTGAAAATTTCAAGGTTGCATGAGGCGATGCTCGTTAAAGCTCCAACAAGCATCTATTTCAAGAGATAAGAAGAATTTGAAGACCGGCATATCAATGATGGTCTTTTACCTTCATCGATGAATCCCGCAAGAGCCACAAGGATCAAAGACAACTCACAACCCCACACCAAAGTCGAGTCATTGGCGAGTTGAAGCATCATGGCGGATTAAAGTTGACGACTCAACAACAACAACCGGAGAACAAATGGGAGCCAAGAGGCGCATCGCGGCGAGGAGCGAAGATCGAAGATCCAACAAAGAAAAGAAGTTGCAGCGTCAAGAAAGGCTTCGACGAGACGCGTCGAAAGAATAAGTGGGGAGAATGTCACGGACAAAATTGTAAACGGCTTGTTCGGTGTAATGCTTGTGCTTGTCCGTGTCCCTTTTGGTTGGTTGTCACTTGTAAAAGCTTGTAAAGGGCTTGCCAAAGGCAAAATGCCCTATTTGAGTGAGTTTGATGACCATTGTAGGCTTGTACATAAAGTACAGCGTCGAGGAATACTTGTAATAGAATTTGGTGCGTAGTGGACCAAATCTATACCTTTGTTGTGCAACTTTCGAGCTTGTGATATCCATTGTTGGAATGTGCATTGGCTATAAAGTGTTTACTAAAAGAGTGGCTTGTGGATCCCGTGTGAAGCGCTTTCTCTGTCCCGTCTTCTCTTTTGCAGGTCCTAAGGGATTGTAGGAGATTTCGGGGAGGCTGACCTTTGCGGTGATACGCATTGGTGCCGCACGGCTTAGGCAAAACCAGCTAAGTCCGTGACATTTTGGCGCCTAGCGCTTTTTAAATCACTGAGCAGGCCAAATGCAAACAAAACAAATACCTTCCGATCTTCTGATACATAATTCATTGAATCTAATTCTAAAGCTGATTAGACTGCATAACATTGACAAAAGAGTGCCGTTGCTGCAAATTCATGTGGCTCAATAAAAAAGAAAAGAACATGGTCTAGTTTCAATACAAGCTTTCATCAGCTGGTTTAGGTTTGATGTGGTAGTATGTTGTAAATCATAGGGATTTTCTACTTCTTGTGCCCATGGATGATCAAGTTTCTAGTTGTTGCTAGCTCCCCCTGGTTTAGCAGGCGGCTCACATGGTACATGTTGTAGGCATGGCATGGGGAGTCACTATGCTAACACAACGCATAGGGGGATTAAGAAAAAGAAGCAAACACCAAATGAAATGGTGATCAGTGTGTTTCAAATATATGCCCTACCTTTTGAAGTTCTGCTCCTACTGCCCTAACTTTTTCTACTTCAGCTACCTCTGAGATCTAGACTCCCATCCCTCTTTTTTATCGTTGAATGAAAATCAACAAATCCTATATTTTGATGAACCACCTACTATGTGAAACCTCTTATAGTTGGATCCTTCTTGATCATGTGTACCATGTTTTAGTGCCATTGATATAATATGTCATAAGTTATTATTCGAGGAGGCTATCTTGCTTTTTTGGTGTCAACTTATATGTCTTCTTGGAGTTATTTCTGGTTTACTTTGAGAGTTATGCAGTTCTAACAATCATCGTTAGAGCTTTCTTTGCAAGTTTAACACTCTGGCTGATGTCGTTCACCAGAGTTGGTCTATCAATTGATTAACCATTTATAGTGAAATAACTTCTTTTTTCACATTCTTATTTCTTTCTTTGCCATGATCAATTCACTACGACATCACATCTCTGCTTTATTTATATATTTATGGGTAAAATGCTGGCTTGCTGTATGGTAATCTATATTGGCTCTGCTATTTTTGCTTGGATTTTAGAATATGAGAGCCGTAGTGTGTTACTAGGATGCTGTCATTGCCTTTATTTCTAAAATATTCCTTCCATAATCAGGTTCAATTTTCTTGGCTGAAGTTTTATAGTTCATATCTTTTCTTCTTATGGCTCAATCATGCATGATCATGGGGGCGGGGGCATGTTAATGTTATATTATGTAGAAATGAAGAATTATCTTTGATTTTAGATGCTTTTAGTTGTGTCATGCACATTATGCATACACATTGAATGCCCTTTACATAGAGCCCAAGGATTCCCTTGCTGTTTGTCACTGAGTTGGTATGTCTTGTGCCAGAAATTATTGTCAGCTAGACATTGTTTGTGAAGGTTGTCCCTGACTATCTGACAAAAGCTGCACGATCATGATTCTCTAGAAGTCTTAAGCCTTAACCACAAAAACTGTTACAATCTTTCTTATATAAGATCCAATGACATTAAATTAAAACTCAACTATTTAAGTGTTATTAACTTGTTATCAAGTATCTTGCCATTCATCCTTTTTAGCAGTGATTTGTTGATGCTTGTCACCTTATAATTTCTTTAGGATATATATTGCTTTTGGTTTTATTTTAAGAGTGACCATTATGAGTTTCTTCTGTACTTAGAGATTTATTATCTTAATTACATGTTTCTACCTGCAGTTTCAAGCTATTTTTATTATGCACATAGCACATTAATTATTAAATGTATTAAATAGTTATGAGTGCATATATCTGATGACTGATATCTTTCCCATGTAATTGCATGTGCTATAATCTTATATACATAAGTTCCTATTAAGAAATATGGAAACAAGTACCCAATTGGTGCAACTGATATGATGGGTTTTACTCTGTAATTTGATATTGTAGATTTTGCCATTTTTTAATCCATATTCATTTTCGCCTTTTCTGTTATGCTTGGATGTCACATGTGAATTACAGCTGTTACTTGGGTGTATTCTATATCCACTTCTTATTTGTAGGAATTGGAAGATACCTTATGATGCTTTTATTTTATAGTACGTGTAAATAAAAAATCTTCAAGTGGATAATTCCTTGCTAAGTTCTTTTGTACAGTGAGAATACAAAGCAGCCTCTTGTTTCATGTGCCTTTGTTCACCTGAAATGCAAAGAGTTCTTGAAATACACGAGTGAGATCTCATCTTTGAGCCAACGTGTACTACTATCTGGTCCACCAGGTCTGCAATTTTGTTCACTTATAAAAATTTTGTACATTTTGCTGTCTGGTTAATATCTGTTTATTCTGCCAATGTTTGTGCAGGATCTGAAATATATCAGGAAACTTTAATAAAGGCACTTGCTAAAGAGTTTGATGCTAGAGTGCTCATAATAGATTGTCTCACACTACTGGGTGTAAGCTTCTCTCTTTGATTTACCATTTGTGATTGTTTTTTTAATTTGTGATGGATTATGCTTTCACGAGTTCATCGGTAATATTCTTTTTTCTTGCCTTTATACAAGGCTTTCTAAGACGCCTGAGTTTGTCTACAATTGAGAGTGGATGATAAGACAAAAATTTCTAATGGAATACTTGATGTCTTGATGTTTCCATAATTTATTTCAGGGACCATCTTCGAAGGATTCTGAGTCCTTTAAAGAAGTAATAAATTTGGATAAACCAACTGATAAGCAACATGGTACATTGTCTGCTTGTTTCCAGCATAGGAGGCCAACTTCTACTGTCAAGGCTGATATTGTGGAGTCATCTGTTCTTGATACGGAACCTTTACCAAAGCAGGAGACTTCAACTGCATCACTAAAATCCTGCGCTTTTAAAAAAGGCATTTTTCTTACTTTACTGTTAGAAATTGTTGCAATTTTTCGTGATTGACCATTTTTCTCAATTCTCACAATTGTGTCCCATAATGAACAAATGCTTATCTAGGTGATAGAGTGAAGTATGTGGGTCCATCACAACCAATCGAGGTTCCTCTGATTCCAAGGTATGTCCATACTTGTCCTCATTGATTTTTGTAGGTTTTTGATACAACTTTGTCTATCCTGCTGGAGATATTATTTTGTTTTATTGTGGATCTTCAATTTTAACCTTAAGTTGCAGAAGTGCAACCTTTTTACATGCAGATAAAATGAAAATTGTTCATCAGTTATATTTGAAGAAAATGAAGATAATACACAATAACAAGTTTTGAATATTTAAATGATGGAGTAGAGTTATTCTATGATAAAAGCAGGGTACCTAAAGCAAGGTTTTAAATATTATCGATGCCAGTTTCAACCTCTCTTATTGTTATCTACATACCACCTATATGACCCGATATCACTAAAAAATATTGAAGTGGTAGGCGGAGCAATCTTGAGCTCTATTGTACCAAGGGTGCTTGGTTGGACCAGTGAATATCGGTCATCTTGTCTGGATCAAACAAAACTAGCTGTGTTAAAGTTTCTTGTGCATTTGTCATTCTTCCCAATTCCCATATTAAGTGCAAGATCTATTTAGGCTTGCAGACCTACTAAAAAATTGACAGGAGTGCCAAATTGCTGGGTGTTAAATGCCTGAGTATCTACAAATATCAGTAGTACCTGTACAAAGTTTTATATTTGTTGTTGTAAATATATTTGAAGTCTTGTTATCATGTCCATCTGTTTTATATTTAAGTCTTGTTAGCACTCTGAGCTGCAGTATCTAGTACCAAGTCAATACAGAGTCATTATATTAAAAGTGGGTACTACAATATTGAGCACATGCCAGCTTATTATTATGGTACTGAGATATTGAGTGGCATACCAACCTATATGGCCCAGTGTCACAGAAAAAAAAAAATAAAGAAGTGGTATACTGAACAGTCTTGAGCTGTAACATTAATGGTTCTTAGTCAGACCAGTGAATATTTGTGAACTTGTCTGGACTAAGCAAAACTAGCTAACAATAAACACTTCTTTGGTAGTTGTCATTCTTTCCTGATCAAGTGCATGCTCTATTTAGGATTTTTGGTTTGTGAGAAGGTGCAAGTTGTAGGCCAGTAGGCCTACACAAAAGTGATTGAAGTGTCAAATTGCTGGTTGTTAAATGCCTGAGTAACTAAAAATTGTCAATAGTACCTGCATAAAAATACCTGTATAAAGTTTTATATTCGTTGCTAACTTGCTATAGATTTATTTTAAATCATTATCTCCATCTGTTTTATGCATAGCACTCTGAAATGCAGTATCTACTACCAATACAGAGTCATACATATGAAAAGTGAGTACCCATAAAAAAGTTATTAATGTAGACTTTGAAGCATCTTTTTTCACATCAAGCTAAGTTTGTTCTATCAACCGGTTTTATCCTTTTGTACAAAGAACTGATCATTACATCCTCTATATTATAAAAAATTAAACCGGTCCATTGAAGCTATTGGCCCCGTAAAATTCAGTAGATTGCTTTGGAGGATCTATGATGGTTCAACCTTTGCATTAACTCTTTAGATTGGTTTCTAGTTTCCATCAACTTGTAGTCTTTAAATGCTTCACCGCCATTTGCCAAGTTGAATCATTTTTTCCTTTGTCTTTCTCCCTTTCTCTTCTTTTATCCTCTCATTTTCTATCCTTGCACACACATGTCAGTATGCATTGTGCCTGATTGTGCCAAGTATATTCTATCCAATAGTTGGTTTATATGAGGATTTTTGCTATAATTGGTCCTTGATCCTAAGGTTTTGTTTCTGTTTATGGTTTTAGGTGGATTGTGTAATTTAAATAAGGATGAAGATATCATGTAGAGCACATGCTTCTTTTGTCTGACATTGTATGCTAGTGTTATATGCTAGAGGAATGGAGGGCGAAGGGAACCTTAACTGCAGGTATTGCTTGCTACTTTGTCATTTAGAGAAAGAGAGAGAGAGAGACAGTGAGAGACTTGGAGGGTAAAGGGATTGAGAGAGAAGCAATGGAGGGAGAAAGGAGGACTTGCAGAAGGAGAGCTCCTCCTTGTAGGCCTAGAAAACAACCCATAGGAGTCACAGACATCACTCCCATGAGCTACTAGTTTTATTTTATTTTGTTTTACAAATTTGATGATCTTTATGTGCATTCTTATCATATTTTTCTTTTTTTTCAGATATACTTCTACATCACTCGAATCCTATTTATTGCTCTCACATTCATATGATCTTGTGTCTGTAGTACAACAGTTTGAAATTGTACCAACCAGTTTTGGTATGAGAGTGGGTACATAATTCTATTTGTTGCTTCTTGGTTTCTATTGAATTTTGTGCAAAAACATATCTGGTCCTAATTGGCATGCTCAAAATATAGAGGTACATAAGATAAGAGTACAATAAAGAGTTGCATCTTGTTGGAACAGTTCAAGCCACACTAGAATAGCACAACATGGTGGTACGAAAAGAGAAAACAGGAAAAGCTGAATATACTAACCTTGATGAGGTGCTGCTTTATAATTGTGTCTTTTCATCTCTAGTCTTCCCCCATTGTAGTAGCCTCTTCTCCTTTCAAGTTGGTAGCACAATGAATCATCAGGTGATATGAGAATGGTGAGCCACACTTTTCCTCTGTGAATCGTATCCAAAATGGTTGAGAAGATCTTTGGCCAGTTTAGTCATTTCTTGTCCAGATTTAAGATTACAACCAGTTCGTCCAATTGAAAGCTGGTTCAGGCATGCCTTCAGTATTTGGTTCAACTAAAAGCCTTTACTGTTTGGTCCAATTAAAAGCAGGTTCAGGCCTTTGTACAGTGGCTCACAAAACATCCCTGTTCTGCAAATTGTTTCCTCCTTGATATGTGTCGTTCTAGTCATAACAGCACCTTTTGCCGAAATTTAAATCCATAGATGATAATTATTGCAATGATAAAATATTCAAGCAACTAGATTAGTTCCCATGATAGATCGTCTACTGTAGAATCAAAGTCTGAACTTGACAGATGTAGCAAAAGGTGAAGATCTGCCAGTAGCTTTTAAAATGATTGAGGGTTAGCAAATTCACTTGAAATGAGAATATGTCAAAATTGTGTTGTAATTGGTAGCTGGAGAGTCATTGTAAAGAATCTGCTCGTTTAGGATATTATCAAGAAAAGACAACAGACCCACTTTTAAGATGTTTGTTGGTACACTCTAATCATTGCAATGATCCATCAAGTTGTTTCAACTTGGATTTTTACAAAGTTGCCTCGAGTAGTTTTTGCTCAGGCATTTTTGAATACATCCACAAGAACCCTGGAAGGCTGCTCTTCGTTTTACTTGAATATTTATATATTGATTGGAAATTTGAAACTGTCTTATCTTGACTCATAGGGGGACCTTCTGTATCACACTAGAGGAACAAGATAAACTGTTATCCGAGTCTGGACATTTTACCTATTTGCATAAATCCTTTGCAAGTCAAGTTTTGACTTTTTCATTGTAAATTAAGTCTAGGAAAACTCTATTTTCCCTGCTGTGCTCCTGATTTCTTTTCCCTCTTTATGCATAGCCTTCTTTTTTGGGGCTTTAACAGCATATTTGTATAGTTATATCAGTCCCATGTGGCTATCGTTGTGTCAGTCTGTTACAGCAGCACTCATTTCTTCCCCACAGTAAGCAATTTATATTTCCATGTATTGATTTCCTCCAAAAATTAGGCAGGATTACAAAATTTTTATCCCCTTGGTCCTTTCCAAGGGTGAGATTTTGTGTTGAGGCAAGTTCTAGGTACAGCTGAAGTTTTCTATAAGTGTTTTTGGGTTTTTTGATTTTGAGAAGCAAATTTTTTGTGATTTTAACCAACATAATTATCCAATTATACTTTCTAAGTTAACTATGAATGCTTTTGATATTGCCTTTTCATGTCACCTGGTTCTTTTCTTGCTTATATACAGAGGTCCAAATTATGGCTATCGTGGAAAAGTACTCCTTGCTTTTGAAGAAAATAAATCTGCGAAGGTTGGAGTTAGATTTGATAAGCATATTGCTGAGGGCAATGACCTTGGTGGCCTTTGTGAAGAACACCATGGTTTCTTTTGTGCTGGTAGATCTCTCATCTATATTGTCTTTGATTCTTCTGATCAAGCTATTAGATACTTTTCTAAAGTTTACTTTCATGCTGATGAAAATAAATTCACATAGAAAAGCCACAAATCTGACTGCCATCTCTCTCTCTCTCTCTCTCTCTCTCTCTCTCTCTCTCTCTCTCTCTCTTTTTCAGCGGACTCTCTTCGCCCAGATACTTCTACGCGGGAAGACACAGGAAGACCTGCACTAAATGAGTTATTTGAGGTAGTTCCTATTCTTCTTCAGTTTATTTGGTATCTTGTTTCCTGTTCTTGTACTAAATGCAGTCTTCCTTTTTAACCCAGTTTGTATCTGAGGAATGTCAACATGGTCCTCTAATAGTGTTTTTTAAAGACATTGAGAAATCTGTGGCTGGAGGTACCGATTCATACCTCACAATGAAGGGTAAGATTGATTCCCTGCCATCAGGCATTCTTGTTATCTGCTCCAATACTCAATTGGACAGCCGCAAAGAGAAGGTACTTATTGTTTTTTTTCGTTTTCTTTGAAACTGGTTTATTAGCTGCTTTGGTTTACTATAGGAAATGTTAACTGAAGTATATAATTATATATGTTGCAGTCACACCCTGGTGGTCTTCTTTTTACAAAATTTGGAGGCAACCAAACTGCACTGCTTGATTTTGCTTTGCCGGTATGGAGTGATATTTCCTGACAAAAAAAAAAAGACATATATTATTATTTGGCATATTTGTGATACCTACTCTATTTTGTGCATTCTAAGCATTATTTTTAAAGCATTGGTTACATAAAGTTGGCATTATCATTAAAACGGACATTGTCTGGATCTATCTCATAATTCAAGTAGCAAGGTATAGGAAAAGAATGCTTTATAAAGTTATAAAAATTGGTGGCTTGGGAGGATTTAGTATGTTGTTAGAAGTTAGAACAATGCCATGGGCACTATCCATTTTCTGTTTGAAACTCATCAAAAAGTTGACTTAGCTTTAATATTACATAGTTGGTACCAGCATGACATGATTTGGCATGGTCTGTCATGAACCTGTTTGTGTTGGAAAAAACATGAAGCCTTGGATGTAATAGGTCAAACCTCATTTTTGTAACTCAATGTTACTATTACAATGAGAAAACAAACTTTATCACAGTGACTGTGATGGTAAATCTGTTAAGTCCTGGCACAAATATCACACAACGAGTTGACACTTTGCGTACGCTCATCTATTATTAGGTTGCCAGTTCTCAACTTTATTTCTAAATTCTAATAACTAACAAAATATTCTCTCCATGTTTCACATAAAGTAAAACAATTCAGCTAAATAGTTAATAATTAAACATAACAGTCAACTGGTGATCTCCACCTCTAAATCTAAGGGCTTCTTCTTAGTTTTAGTTCTAAAAGTTGTTAAGTACCTGAAAAAAAAAAGTGCTTGGGATGAGCATTTTCAGCTCAGTAGGGGTAATTTCGTCATTAACTGTGGAAACCATCAAATCCTACCATATGCCTTAATTAGCTTACAAGATGAACAATGTTATTATGATAAAAAGTAACATTGATTAGAATGTGATCATAATGAATATGATTTAAACTTTTAAAGACGATCATGCATTATAAAGGACGTCATATAAAAGAGTCAGGGGCCTATCTGCACATCGGAAGCATTCGATTGTCCGTGATGGAACAATCTTTTTTACAAATGTGAGGTGTTATTCCATATAATAGTCTAACCATCATTGGAATTGAGTGGTAGCTCCATGCCTCCACCTGTCATAATAGAGAAAACATATCCCTTTTCCAAGCATTGAGAACTGCCCATTGCCATGTCTAGCGATCCGCTTGATCTTTTAGGTATTGCCTATCAATGCTGGCTATTCTATTCATTAATGGGGTGACAAATTGTCCGTATGCACATGCATCAGTTTGTCTTAGAGACATCATTCATCAACATCACTTTGCATGCTTGTGCAGAAAACTTCTATATCAAAAAAATATGATGTCAATGGTACACGAAAATATGATGTCAATGAATATATTATGAAAGAGATAGTTGTCACTATGAATATGAATTAAATAGGTAACAACAACATGCAGGAGTTTTATCACGTCACCAGCTTGGAAAAACTCTTTACTTCATAAGGAATTTAAAAACAATGAGATCATTCATATTGGATTTAGGATCAAAAAGTTATGATCAGTCCAATCCCTGGTAATTACAATTAAGTCCTCAAATATTACAATTCATTTCTCAAATATTACATATCAGTCCTCTGACAGATCTGGTTGCTTATAATCTTTTACTGTTTTAAGTATATTTTTTTCTTGTTTTTCCACTCTTTATCTTGTTCCTCTTTCCTTTCCTCTCTCAAATTCTCATTTTTTCCTATTTTCATCTCCTTTTTCTCAGTCTCTCACTTTCCTTCTTCCCTCTTGGTGTGCCTACGAATTTTTTTTCCTTGCTCTCTTATCTCTCCTGCTTTCTTTTTCTTTTAATTTTCTCTTCTATTTTTTTATTTTCTCTTTAAATCTGCCCTCTTGCTATGGCCTAATGCAGCAATTCTGCAGGCTGTAATGCCTGTGCCTGTGGCTAGATATCTTATTTCTGTTCAATTCTTTAGTCCAACTAAAGGCTACCTTTCTAGTATTCACAGATAAGAATTTATGAATTCGTACATGAAAGCTCAATTTAAGCAATTGTCTTATAATGCTGAACCTTCTGTCTCATGGTTTGCTGTTAATAGCTTTAGATTAGCTATTGGAGTTGAACTTACTAGTAAATTATGCTTTTCCATTACATCTTGACAAAATATGAAGTCTTTTCTTTTCATCTTTCAGATTTCGCATTTGTTTTTTAGTATCAAATTCAGTTTCTGGTGGAAGTGCAGGATTGCTTCAGTCGGTTGCACGAGAGAAGCAAAGAAAGTTCCAAAACAATGAAGCAGCTTGCAAAACTTTTCCCAAATAAGATTATTATCCAGCCACCTCAGGTATGTTTTTTTGAAAAGATATTGAATGCTAATTTTTAAGAGTGATTCTTTTTTTTTATTAGAGAGATCAATCATATGCAAGAATTTCAGGATGAAGGGCAAGTTGCAGAATGGAAAAGGAAGTTTGATAGTGATGTTGAAACACTTAAAGCTAAATCCAACGCTCTAAACATTCGTTCTGTAAGTTCATGATTTTTTGGCAAGGTCAATCAGAGTTTCTGCAGAACATTTTTATTCTTATGATTATCTTCTTTCTCTGTAAGTCTTGATGTATCTAAGTTATCCTATTTGCGTACTCTAGAAGTTGTTGGCATATCCAACATCTGTGTAATGTGAGAAGATCTGGTATTCCTGTAAGTGTTTCTTTCCCCCACTTCTTGCTGGAGAGTAGAGTGAAGGCTGAGCCTGTGAGTTCCCTTCTACTTATTCTCCATGTTCTTTCTCCTTGTCCTTTATCTCTTTTCTTCCTTTTCCTTGCATTTGTTTCCACTTGAAAAGGAGATGATTTTGAGACCTCAAGGGTCTAAACCATATTTTCTTTTCAAAATTTTGTTCTGGCCATAAAACGTGTTGGGCTAGCCTGACAAACAAATTCCATAGCTAATTTGGTTTGATTCCATTTATACACCTTAGCAGGAGGCATTGGACTGCACTCAGTAGCATTTAACTCCATGGTACCATAGAGGCGTTGCAGGTTAAAACCTTAAATATGGATTGGTACCTCTTGCTACTTTTTCCTTAATTCGTTTAGTTGAAAGGGGGGTAAAAGTAATGGACATAAATGCCCTCCATTTTACCTATCTATCTTCAATTAAGTAAACTTCGGTTTCTTTCTGCATTATCATAATCTTCTCCCAAATGCCTAATCTCCTTTCGTTATATTCATCTCCATCTTTATTTACAATATAATCTAAAGTTAAGCCTCCATCTTCTGGTCCATTTCTATATCTCAACTCCATGCCTTGACAACAATATTAGTTATCATTGCAAATATTGGAAGTATTGTATGGGAGACTCTCCAAGAGGACATATACAACACTTTCTATGGCAACTCATTCATTAGATTTGGTATTCTAGAATGCATAGAGAGTTACTTTTATTATCTTTGAAAATTAAATATTTTAAATTGGTAGTTCTCATTTGATCTTGGCATATGTACTTGACAAAATTTACACATCCATCAGTTGTGAATGCTGTAAATAGGTAGTGCAATGGTGCATTTGCATAAACTTCAGTACAGGACAATGTGAACATTTGTCAGAATAATAGGAAATTGATACCACTATTAGTTCTTATTTTAGCACATGGTATATACAAAAAGAACTTATTTATATGGTCAAATTTGATGTTTGTAGAATGCAAATATGTAATTTGATTTTTTCATTAGGGTTTATATGAAAAATCCAAAATGTGTTTTTAGAGAGAGTCAAAAAAATTACATATTTGTCATAGAGGGAATAGGACCTGAACAACTTGACCTGCTGGGGTAAGACCAAATAAATTTGACCTTGAGCCCTTGGTGGTAACCTCATACACCAAGTTGTCCTGATGCATTTTATTTTGCTTTCATCTATCATATGGTATTCTTACTTAGTCTTTCATAAAAAAAAAAGTTTCTTGAATGTTTATGTAAGAATTAAAGAATTGGGCCTTAGTTTTCTGTTTTTTGGGTGTTTTGGTTGTCAGGGTTTGGGGGTGAGGTTTTTAAGATCACAAGTATGGTATGTTATATCAAAATTCAAAAGTCAAGAATTTTGTTTTCTAAGCACGTTATCTTTTATATACTTTTGATTTGGACTTCAAAATTCTGAACTAACCGTACTTTGTTGTGAAACTGTGTACTCACATTTCTTCTATATGTTTCCTTTGTGTTAGTATATTGTTTGTTTGCTCTGTGGGATTTGTATCAAACTATCAATAATTGCACTTTATATGTTTTCTTGATATTTCTACAATGTTTCAGTTCCTAAATCGCATTGGATTTGAGTGCAACAATCTTGAAAAGATTTGCATAAAGGATCAAACACTGTCAAGTGAAAGTGAGTGATATCTTTTATTCCAGGTTCCTCCATGAATTTTCATTTCCTTCAGATCATGTTTAATCTGGTAACCGTTCCAGGTGTGGATAAAGTAATTGGTTTTGCTCTTAGTCACCACCTTAAGAACAACACATCTGAATCATCTGGAGAGAAAACTAAACTCATTCTTTCAAGTGAAAGGTTATCTTTTTGTTCTTGTTGAATTGTTGATAAGTTCCACTAGTTATCTATGTTCCATTATAACAATCGTTGGTACCCTTCAGCATCACGCACGGTCTGCAAATGCTGCAAAACTTCCAAAGTGATTCCAAGAGTACAAAAAAATCACTGAAGGTGAGATTGGTAGCTACCATCTTTTCTGATATGTCTTAAGATATTGTTTGTTTGTTTACCTTCTGCCCATACAATTTTGTTGAGCTAAATACCTATTTGTTAATTCATGCTCGAAAATTGTCTTCTTATATGATTTTTTTGGTCAGCATTTGATTCAATACATTATTTTCAAGATAAGATGAAAGGGTTTGACTTGTCTTCTTTAAGTTCCCCCCTTCCCTTTTTTGTCAGGATGTGGCTACTGAGAATGAATTTGAGAAACGGCTTATATCTGACGTCATTCCTCCTGATGATATTGGAGTCACATTTGATGATATAGGAGCCTTAGAAAATGTTAAGGACACATTAAAAGAGTTGGTGATGCTTCCATTGCAAAGGCCCGAATTGTTCTGTAAAGGACAATTGACAAAGGTATATCAAATTTTCTTTTAAGTAATTTTAGAAATCTCAATTTTCAGATGCAGTTTATTTGTTTGTTCTGTAAGGCACACATGCTTTTTGCTTGGTTTCATATATGTTATGCTTCCTTTGGAAACTTGCTTAAACTTTTTCTGATGTAGACTGCTAGTAAAGCTTATATTCTGATTGTCAATTGATATTCTTGTTGATTCTTAACTCATTTCTGGATAATCACAGAGTCTAGTTATTTAATAGAAATCATGTTTTGAATTTTATAACTTTCTACTTCCATAGCAAGCAAACTATGCTTTAGCCTGTGCCAGCATATGCTAAGGCTCTGCATGCAACTGCTGCAAGCTGCAATGAAAAGCAGCATGCATTGTGCAAAAGATATGAACCATTTTGCAATTTCTACATTCATGTCATGAGGAAGAGTGCTGCTATATGCATATATCAAGGGGGCATCAATATTTATTATTTTATCTTTTAGAAATTCAAATAATTCTCATGAAAAAATTGTGTAATCTCTAGCATTTGGGCATGAGTATTAGTTTGTTTTGTTAATATTTTTGATATTTTATTTTTTAATAATTATCCAAAGCTCTTTACTCCTTTAGACATCACATGAAAGTTCAACAACAACAACAACAACAAGTCCGTAAGTTCCAACTATTTGGGGTTGACTACATGGATTTTCTGTCACCATAGAGATATATAAAAAGTCATATGCTTAGTTAAGTTCAAAGTATTTAAATCTTTATTTATAGTTTCCATTAAAGTCTTTTAGGTCTTCCTTTACCTTTACTCGTACCACTAATATTAATCATTTCATCTCTTCTGACTACCATATCCGGAGGTCTATTAAGCATATGCCCATATTATCTTAAGCAATTTTCTTTTATCTTATCCTCTATTGAAGCAATACCTAGTCATTCACGAATAAAAGGATTTCTTTTCCTATCTTTTCTAGTAAGTCCACACATCCATCTCAACATTTTCATCTTGGCAACGTGAGCTTTTTGTATATATTTTTTCTTAATTGCCCAACACTCAGATCCATAAAACATTATTGGTCTCACAATTGTCTTATAAATTTTTTCTTTTAATCTTAAATGTGTCTGATGATAACACAAGACTCTAACGCCCCTCGCTATTTTAACTATTCACATCACATGAAAGTTATTATCCTATAAGACTAGTATAATTCTGCTCCTTAGATTGAAGCTTAACTAATAGAGCTATCAAACTAGCGGTCTCCAATGCATAAATCACTAATTTAAACCAGATACGAAATAGAAGAAACTTCAATATCCGATTTAAACACAATCTACCTCCTTCCCAACACTAGGTTGCACTTGGTCTTATTTTTCTGAACTTGTATGCTGTTGGCTTAAAGTTTTGAGTTCCTCTATAAGATTTTTTACTATGTTCCTCATTCAACGTTTGCTTTTTCCATTGTCAAAATTTATGCAAAGTTATTTATCTTTTTTGGAAGCCAAATCTGGAATCAAGGAATACAATTTTCTTGATTTGGTTATGAATGTATGGAATTCACAGGTCCTGAACCAATATTCAAAGTTCAAGCTGCCTAATTTTGGGTTGTTCATGTGCGATACAGGGCTTACCACCCAGTAAACCTTGTGAACCAAACTTGCCACCTGATTCAGGCCTGATAATGGACCTGGTTACCGGGCCTCAGTCGGGTGGTAAGCACAACCTTTTTTATATTTAATCTTAAAAATAAAAGATAATTAAAAACCAAGGATTGAAATTTCGTATCGTACCGGAGTTTCGAGATTTGCTCGGTACGGTACGTACCGATATGTATCGTTGGTACGCTAGGGCATACCGACGGTATACTTTAAAATCTTAAAAATACCTTCACCTACTATGCTAGATCGTACCGATCGGTATATCTCGGTAATGGTCAAAATCTGGAGCAGTACCAGTTGGTACACCTCGGTATGGTCAGTACACATCGGTGCTAGTCGGTACGCCTCGGTACCAGTCAAAATACTCGTACTGTCCGGTAGAGGGCGGTCCACGTATTAGTATTTTCTCAGACCGGTACGTACTGCCTGTACTGGGCGGTATTATTCGAAATTCAAAACCTTGTTAAAAACACAACCGGTTATATTTTTCAATTCAAAATTGTCATAACAAAACCAGTTGCATAATTTTCTAAGAAAATTATTTCATCCTCTCTAGTCTTCTTCAGTTTGAGGTTTGTTGATGATTTGACAGCCTCACAATGGTTTGCATTTCTATCAAGAATTGTATCTTTGGTCTTTGATTTATTGGGATGCTAATTCTTGTAGCTTGTGTTTATGTCTATAAACTTGTATGTATTTGTTTTCTTGATCTTTTTGTGAACTTGTCATAGCCATGTAAAGGCATACTGCTCTTTGGTCCTCCTGGTACGGGGAAAACAATGCTTGCTAAAGCCGTTGCTACAGAAGCTGGTGCAAACTTCATCAATGTATCAATGTCAAGCATTAGTTCAAAGGTAAAAACATTATTTTATAACTAACTGATCAGTGACAGTTTTTTGTTTCTGACTTCTAATCATATCTAAATTTCTCTTTAAAACAGTGGTTTGGCGAGGGGGAGAAGTATGTAAAAGCAGTCTTTTCACTAGCAAGTAAAATTGCTCCTAGTGTTGTTTTTGTGGACGAGGTCAGCTGATTTAACTGTTTACATCTGAAATTGATGGTTGATTTTCTAATATTTTTATGCTCAAAATTTGAAGTACCAATCTGATTGGTGCATACCAATTGGTTCTACCCGTATGACCAAGGAGCAATTGGTATTGAACCTTATATCTTGGTACTGGTTATTTTTCATTTAAAAATTTTTTTCAGCGATATTGGACTGTACATCTCGGTAAATAGTTTGGTATAATGGTACTGACTGTACATCTCGGTAAATAGTTCGGTATAATAGTACCGTACGCATCCGTCAAGGTGTCAAAAACAATATTGGACTGAGATTTTAAACCTTAGTCTTCTAGTTGTGCAGTATTAAGGAACAGGATTCAAATTTTCTTAATCTTTTGTTTAGTATCTTTCTTGTGTGCTTATAGGTTGACAGCATGTTGGGGAGGCGTGAAAATCCTGGAGAACATGAAGCCATGCGGAAGATGAAGAATGAATTTATGGTCAACTGGGATGGTTTACGCACTAAAGATAAAGAACGTGTATTGGTACTAGCTGCAACCAATAGGCCTTTTGACCTTGACGAGGCTGTGATAAGGAGGCTTCCACGAAGGTAGACATCAATATATTATTTTCAGTGTTTAACAAAGATTTTGTCTTCACCTAATCATAGATTTATTTTCTTTTGACAGATTAATGGTGAACTTGCCAGATGCTGCCAATAGAGAAAAGATACTTAAAGTAATATTAACCAAGGAAGATTTGGCACCAGATGTTGATATGGAAATTCTAGCAAATATGACTGATGGGTATTCAGGAAGTGATCTGAAGGTCTGTATCCTCTTATATCATGTTATTTGGACCATTTTTCTTCATAATTTTTAGGGCTGCAAGTAAATGAGATATTTTATCCTTGCAATCAACCTCAGAATCTTTGTGTTGCTGCTGCACATTGCCCCATTAGAGAAATCCTGGAAAAGGAGAGGAAGGTTAGTGCTTTCCTTGATGCCAAACTTAACATTGTCTTTGTGCTTGTGATTCTTAAAGTTGACTTGTCAGTGTATGATTGTCATCATGCTTCATGAAACATGTTTCTGTTTTTAACTAGTTACGTCATCTTCCTTAATAAAGAGATTGTAGTCTTAGACTTTAGACCGTGAGTGCTTATTTGTGTATGCTGTTGAATATTTGGTGTAAGAAAGACGCCGACCTCACTGTTAATTTGGACTTGATTTGAGTAAATTGTATAGTTTTAATATTCCAAGAAGGCTTTTTGCAGGACAAAGAGCACTCGCATGGATTTTAAGTGCTTTTGTCATACCAACTGTTGTTGTTTGAGATGATTTTCCACAGCTTTTGTTGATTTATTTCATTTCTTACAGATAATGGGTGAAATCTCACTTTTCATTAAAAGGAAATCTTTCAGTTATCATGTCTTTCTGAAGGTTTAAATAAATAATTCTTGTTTATAATCCAATGTGTCAGTGGTCATAATGAGCTTCACAGTGAAATCCAAGTTTAACAATGATGTAAGTGTAACACCATGTTTCACAGTGAAATGAACTTGAAAAGAAGAATGCACATTTGCTTGACCTGGTTGCATTACAGGGCCAACTTTGTCATGTAACATGCAGACAAATGGATGGATAATAATTAGCATCACCAAGGTTTGTGGCAAAAGAAATTTGAGTGTGTCCTATCTCTTGTCCTGGTTGCTTTGTGAAATGAAGGTTGCTGTGTCAATTATACATGTGTTTCATGCTGTAAACTAATTCCTTCTAAATTCATCTGTAAACTAATCCACACAATCCCCTTGGCTGTCCACGTCTCTACAGTTCGTAAGCCATTATGCAGGCCTAAGGGGTCCATACAGAGCACTAACACTAGCTTCTCTCACCTTATGACACTTGGGGCCTCTTTGTTCCATTGAAACTGAAGCACTGAATTTGACTTTCGGTGGAAGTCGCATTAGTTCTCATGTTTGTTTCACCTGAAGTGAACTGGAATTTGGAAATGGAGTTTCAGGTCTTAAATTCCATGTAGCCTACAGTAGATAAACTTCCGTAGTCATTTATGGAAAAGTGAGAAAGAAGATCAGTTATTTGATTTGACTCCAGGTACATGGAATTTGATTTAAATTCCATGTAGGCTTCAGTAGATAAACTTCCGTAGTCATTTATGGAAAAGTGAGAAAGAAGATCAGTTATTTGATTTGACTCCAGGTAACTCCAACTCGGTGACTATGGAATGGAAATCGATATGGGAAACTCTACATTGGTGCTGGTTTTCACATTCGGTGAAACTAGGAGGCCCTTAATCTTAGTCGATTGTCTCCAATTCCTGCTTAACCAACCATCTAACATCATAGAGTCCATCAATAGCCCAGTATCACTTGTAGCTATGAAGCTTATCTTTTTTTTGTTTTTGTGTCATTCAAACTCCACTATAATCTTCCACGGTTCCACCAACTTGCCACATTCACACATGTTCAGCACTGTTCCAATATCCTAGTGTTGGAAACCTACTTTGTAGGCAAAGAAAAAGCTGTCAATTTATTTCATCAAGACCATGAAATAAGTACAGAAGAGAAATAGAAGGTAGAAGAAAAAGGTTGAAAAGATGCTGTGATTGACCTTCTCATGAATACTATTACTGGTTATGTAGAGACATCATTGAATAACCAGTTGAGTTCTTTATATCAGTCTCTTCGCACTCAAAAATTCTTTTCAGTTTTGTAAAAATTTTGGTAATATCTTTGATCAAAATAACTGGGTCGCTATCCAATCTCTCTAACATTCGTGCTCCTTCCTTTCCAAGGTGTCCTACAAATATAGTAATGATTCCATCTCAGCCACCTCTTTTTCTTTTTAGTTGGGTTCTTGCTTGATTTTTTTCAAAGTTGGAGGCAGGGAGGTTCTAAGAATTTGAGAAAGGAAGAGATCAAACTCAAAACAGACATTGGATATTTAAAATATGCTCAAAACCAACAAGATTCAATATCAATGCCTGCTGTAGTATGAACTTCCTGTCAGTTGCTTAGCCTGTGATACTTTTGTTTTCTGGCAACATCAACATCGGCAACATTTTGGTGGTGATTTATGGAGTTTTAATTTAATTGTTTTCATTGTTCTTATCTGAAGTCAGCTTTTACCTGACATATTTAATTATTGCATTGCATTCAGTAAGAGACTAGTTCATGTCATATGCTGCCATTTAGTCTTAGGTGCATCTAACATATCTTTTAACTAGTGCTGTGTTACTCCTTGTAATATAGGTTATTGTTTCTTCAATTATGCCCAAGACATGTGCATGGGAGCATTTGAGCTTCTAGCTATGGCTCATGCTATCTAGCACTTGTTCTATTTTCGGAGCATTTGAGCTGTTTTTCTAGGATTGTCTTCTGTTGGCTCAGCTAGTCTGCGCCTTTGAGATAAGCATAACTCTTGCATTTTCTCTATTGCCAAATGAAATTTAAGTGAGTTTCTCCATTGAATAGGTTTAAGACAAACTTTTATCTCTGATGGTTTCCTTGTATAAATTCAAGTTCTTGGACAAAGTACCTATTTTATCTTGTTGGGCTTTGCTAGGAATTTGCATCAATTCGGAGCATTGACATCAGAATGATAACAATGCATAAATTTGTCAAATTCTTCAAGGAATATTTTAGATATCACGTGTGGTGACGGTCACATTTTGCTTCATTCTATGAGCTTCTGCTTTTGTTTTGACTTTTGATCTATACTGCAGCAATTCCACTTAGTGCCTCCAAGCGTCTGCTTCTCGTGAATTTACTTCCTTTATATCTGCAGGAGAGAGAGAAAGCATTAGCAGAGGACAGACCTTTACCACTCTTGCATGGAAGTGATGACATCCGTCCTATAAACAGGGATGACTTTAAATATGCACATGAACAGGTAAACTCAGTGTAATTATCCATTTTGATTTATTACAGTTGTGTCATGCTACAGTCCAATTCTACCACAGGCACCTCTAATTTTTCACAGCTGTGCTGCAGTCCTCTTTGATCAGAGGCACCTCTAATTCTGACACACTTCTAGCATCTTTACCTCATATCTTTTCCGGGTTTATATTATCTGAAAATCCAATATTTTTCTAGCATTTTCAGGTTCTATGTACCTGTGTTTGTGTAAGCCATTCCTTTTTGTCAGATTGTAAAAGCCACTTGGTCTCTTAGACACATCCTCTCTTGCTTTTATGGTAGTAATTAACCTATGTATGACCTTGGATGTTCTAGATTTTTCTCCCTGGTCACAGTGTCTCATCTTGAAACAGACATATAATGCAACATAACTCTCTATATATGTATATGGTTGGCTTTTTTTTTTAAATTTTATTGGGAATACCTATTGACAACACCATGGTGCGATAATAGGTTTGCGCTAGTGTTTCATCTGAATCCTCAAGTATGAGTGAGCTTCTTCAGTGGAATGAGCTGTATGGGGAAGGTGGTTCTAGGAAGAAAAAGGCACTCAGCTATTTCATGTAGCAGATACCTATCTTGTACAGCTCTTCTTTAAAGCTCTTCCGCAGAAAATCTGAGGATTGGCGATCATTACTGGCGGCACTTCTTTTCAGGTTCTTATGTAACATATGCATGCCGAGTCATATTTAATGTTAAATTATATTCGAATTTAGTTTAATTTTAGATGGAGCAACCTACTTGATGGAATCCATTTCCATGGGTACTCGATACAATCCCTTGAAAAGTGGATAAACTTTCGGTACAAGGAATTCTCTTTCTAATTTATTCTCTTGTTATTCAACTGTTTGATCTGACAATTTGCTGGGTTATGATTAGGCTTCATCTGCTCAGAGACTGTTTTCCTACCCTGGACACCTTCTCTGTAGGTCTCTGAGGGTTCTTACCTTTTATGCACATGTTCTTTTATGTGCTTATATTGCCCAAAATACTGCAACTATAGAACAATGTTGTGTTTTCTTTTTCTTTTAGGCTCTGTTCAGAGACCATCTTATCCAAGATTGTCTTTGCTGCATTCTGCAATCTTTCTGTGGATGTCTCATGAAACATGAGAAATTCCATGGATGTCAAATATGGCATTCAATGAAACAAACAGCGCGATCCGCAGCAGTTTAAAGGATGTTTTTTCAGTTACAGTATGGCACTGTCCTTTATTAAGATATGTTGCATTTACTGAGAATTAGAGTAGACAGACAGTGCCGAGTTCTACAGGTGGGGGAAAAGATTTATGACTTACCATGGTTGCTTATTTTTGAAGGTTATAGTGTAGTATAATCTTAAATATGCTATAATCTATATCGTAACAATTTGTTGTGGTGAATCATTGTTGTTTTAGCTTGTCATAACTTTTTTTTTCTTTTATGGTGAAAAGGTGTGTGATAAGTTATAATTGATGATTATATTTCTTTGATTTGCATATGACTATGGAAAATTGAACACAGTACTGATAAGGAAAATGTTAATACTGAACACCAGAATGTCATATTTTATAAAACTGTCCAAATAATATTTTAGTATTTATGATTTGTCATGGTTGCTTACTTATCGACAGAGAATACTCCTAAATATGCTATAAATTGTAGTGAACAATTCTTGATTGAGCTTGTGACAACTTTTCTAAATTAAAATTGATTATTTGCTCTCTGTTTTGCATATGATTTAACAGACGGTGATGTTTTGGAAACATCAATACTGAACAGCAGAATATCATATATTATGAAACTGATTAAATAAATTTGAAGTACATTGAATAGATATGCTCCTTTGTCAGAGCATTTCTATGGTATTAGATTTTAATTTCTGTCATTTATCATTGTTACTCATTCTAATATATTCTAACTTAAGTTGTTACCTGTTTCTAATGAGACATTTTAGTTGGTCTAATTATCTGTTAATTCAGAAGTTCATGTGACCACTGAAAATATTTTCTCTTCATTTCTTAGTTATATTCTTGTCCATCTCAATTCTTTGTCATTTGTTTAACTATAAGATCCAGATAGATATAGGAAGCAAGAGGACTTATTGCAAGCTATAAGTTGGAGTTATAATTGAAACAAGAAGAGGTCAATAAATTTAAATTGAATGATTAGGTGAGAGAGAGTGTCACGATTAGATGATTAACTAATTAACTTGGTAACCGTCAGGTCAAAAATTTCTAAGTTTAGGTAAAATGGTAGTATAATTGTGAAGCTCTTATATGCCAATTGAAGTCTTTACCCAATTTCGATGTGAGTCTAAACTTGGCATGGCCTAATGCTATCATCAATGTTGGATTTCAATTCGTACATATGAGATGTTAATTCTGTCATTATGTGTAAGCATCAATTATGCTATAGATAGTCCTTTTCTTCTCATATGCAATATTAGGTCAATTCTGATAGCATTCATCACAACAATTCTGTCTCAGTAGATTTTCGTTCTTACTTTTTGGATCAACCAAAAGCATTTAGCAACGGCTTTGTTCAATAATAATAAAGATTCTTTCTCCAAATCTTTGCCTTGACCTTCATGCCCAAACTTCCTATGCAAATCTACACTTAGAAAAGGGCAAAGACTGTGAACACCTTTGAAAAGCCATGCAGTGGAGGGTAGTCTGTTCCATAGTAGTTTTCATAGAGAGACTCTTCAAGTTAGAGTGAGCTTTTATGAAGTCTTTCCTTTTTCTTTTCTTGTTTACTTGTAGGGTTAAAGATTGTGTACATTGATGCTCCTGATGTGCATCGAGTACCTCGAGCCAATGTGATCTGAAGCCTCCAACGACATAAATCAGAGAAAATGACAGAAGAAAACCGCTGTTTAACGATCATACGACTAAATCTTCTTGCTCCCATATCCAACAGCCCACCATGGCACCTAACCCTTCTCCTACCCACCGTTCTGCCGCCCTCACATGGATTCGCTGCAGCTCAATCGTTTTCATGGTGTTTCAATTGGTCAAAAGGCTCATCATTCACTCTTATCGAGTGGTCGCCGGCACGCCTGGCGTCGATGCTTAAGCTGTCTTCTTCATGGCAGCTTCAACCCCATCCCTCACGTCGAGATGAGAACCGGATGGATGCTCTTCGTGCCACCTGTGTCGCCTAAAGGAGATTGGTGCGTTTCACTCTTCCGCAACTTTGACTTCCTGCACTGTGCTGGTCTCTCTCTCTCTCTCTCTCTCTCTGGAGATTGTGAAGAAAGCTTAAGCAAGAAATCCAGGGAGGCTTTTGTATAAATAATAATAGAAAAAACGAAATTTAGCATACCCGTGAGGTTGGCTATGGTCAACGGCCGTCGGCAGTGGCGTTCCGATAGGGGTGGCCGGCGGGCCCCACCTATTGACCCCTCGGCACGACTTTTGGCACGGTCACTGACGGCTGTGATCTGGCCCACCGTCCTATTCTGATTTCGTTGTCCTTCCCCGTCGTCCACGGCCCATGATGCTGCTTCAGCCGTCAGATCTCATCTGGCCGCCCGGGGCCCGCCGACAGCCCCGGGATAACTCTCCCACTTAGGGTATCCTTCACGGCAGGATGTTCTAACCTACGGTGAGCCGCTTATGTGGCGACGTGTGGGAGGCGATAAGACTTCCGCCGCGTACTCCGGCTCGGTAACTCGGCCGCCCGCAAGTCCTCCCGCACCGCCTTGGACACCCACCATGTATATAAATGCCCTGCCGCGTCTCCATCGTTAAAGGACGGTTCGTCTTCTGTCGTTCCCGCGGCGCAGGTTAGCGGGCGGATGGAGGTGATGAGGCACGCCTCCACTTTCCTGCGGCCGCCTCCTCTTACCCCGGCGGCCGACGGGCCCCCGCTAACGTACGCGCTCGTCGTGCTGAACCAGCGTCTCCCTTGGTTCGCGCCCGTCCTCTGGAGCCACGGTGAGCGCATCTTCGTTCCTCCCTCCCTCCCTCTATCTCCCCCAAGTCGTCTTTCTAGGGCTTAAGTTCGGTTCCTGTGGACACTAATGCGGCTGGGTATTTGAATTTTTTTTTTCTTTGGAAGTAGCAACGTTGCGGGTCTTTGCCGATGGAGGGGCAAATCGGGTGTATGACGGGATGCCGAGGCTCTTCCCTGAGCAAGATCCGCTTGAAGTTCGGCGCAGGTTTTTTTTTCGTCTTTCTTGAGGAATTCTTTTGCCAATCTTGTTTGGCTTAATGTTTTAGCTTTTCGATCTTCATCACATGAACTAATTTGCTTTGTAGATATTGAAACTCAACTTGAATTCATTGCTTACTTGTGTTTCGTTTTAAAATTTACGCATGCCGTGGTTTTAGGAATATATTTGCATTTTTTCTGTCGTAATTGGTTATTTTCCTTTCTGAGAACAATCGTGTAGGACTAAGTCACGCACTATTGGAATGTTCTGCTTTGTTAATATGTATAAGAGATTTATTATACTCTTATGACAATTTTTTGGAGATGATACTGCGTGGGAAGGATACTATAACTTTAGAATAAGTTGATGAAGCTTTAGCGTCTCGTGCAACGAGGAAAAATGATAAATTTGAAAATATGGATGGTGGGACATTAGCCGCTCAGGGTGGAAGTCAATAAGGAGGATTATCTAATAGGGATAGATTTCAACATCATAGGTCAAGATTAAGAGGCAGGTCTTTGGATGATATTAGGTCCTATAGATACAAGGAGTATCAACATATCAAGCAAAATTGTCGAGGGAAAAGAAATAGAAAAAAAAGATTAGTGAGTGCTCTCTTGTGATGGATGATGATGGAGATATTCTCACAAGCTTCAAAGGCAATATTCTATCTTTCCAAAAGAGTTGGTTTTTAGATTTTGCCTGTGTTACTTATGTTTGCACAAAGAAGGATTATTTTGATTCACTGACCGACAAGTTGACTAGTAAGTTGAGTTTGGATTGTATAGTTTGGAGGATATGGTTTATGTTTTAAAGATGTGGAAGAATCTAATTTTCTCAAGTTATGTAGATGTTAGGGTTATGGCTACAAGGTTGGAAGCGAAGTTTTAAAAGTTATTTGGATTGCATGGTCCTGACGAGAGGAAGATTATACCAAGGGTTATATCGCCTAGAAAGAAGTATAGTAAAGATTTCAGAGAGTTGAAAACAGGCTGTACATGCAGAGATGATAGATACCTACAACAGCAAGCTTCATTCGCGGTGTAGAAAATGAATAGTGATATTTATGGTTTCCAGGATGCAGACATTTTGGGAGGGAAAAAAATCTTGCCTGGTGGTGAAACAGTGAGTGTTCTCTTTCTGGAATCAAGTAGTACCATTGATTTGGTTCCAGCTATATAGGATGCATTGGCAAGTTTATTGGAATCAAGTACTTCACCATGAACTGATTCAGTTTGTCTACTTGTGGTGAATTCTTTAAGCCAATGATTCAGTTTGTAATTAGGTGTTGTATCATAAACTGATTGAGTTGTACAGCTGTGGTGAATTCTTCAAGCCAATAATTCAATCTTTGTAGGAGGCACAAAATGAGAAAATACTCACTAATGTAGAGATTGTTAGGGTTGGTAATTTTTTTTAGTTGTTCTAATTATGTTTTAACTACTTAGGAAGAGTACTAATTAAATTCAAAGTCCTTGGTGCATTAAGATTAGGATTTAGATTGGGGATTCAAGTAGGAAGAGTTTTTAGAGAATTAGAACTTTCTATAAGTTCACATTGAAAGGGGGAGGCAAGATACTTTGGGTGGTCCTTAGGGTATTCTCTGGTAGATCTATAGAGAGTTGAGAGAAGAGTTCTTCGGGTTTATGTGAGAGGGTATACAAGGGGTTTTGGGCTTGGGTTTGGGTTAATTCAAGGAAGAGTGATTCCTTGTATTATTTTATTGTCATATAGTGAATAATTTGGTTTTCTCCATGAGTGTAGGTAGGGAGTTGCTGAATCACATTGAATCTTCGATCGATGATCGACGTTCTGGTATATTCTTGATTGTTGATTTCTGCAATTTCTTTTGTTTTGGACGTCTTCTCTCCCTCCTAACATATTGTTTTAAAAGTCACAAACACATTTGATTTCTATTTGATAACCTAATAATGTAAACTAAAGGTGAATTGTGTTACAAAAATGGTGAGGAATTTGAGTAATCCAAATGTTCAAGTGGTAACATATGTTGAAGATTATGTTCAAGTGATGCATATCCTGCTTTAATGAAAATCTTACTTTGTGACTATTATCATTCATGTGTAACACTGTTACAAATAATTTGATGCAAAATTCTCGCAATTTACTAGCTGCCTAGGTAACAGGCTGGCGTTTTCCTTCTAGGCTGACAGATATGGTCTGCAAGTCCAAAAGGACTAGGCATTTAGGCAGTGTAAACAACTAATTACCTGGATAGACTGCTAAGCATCTAGATTGCTGCATGTGACAAGTATGCTACAGAGTCAAGAATAATGGATACACAGGTCCGATTGGAGACCCAAATATCTTAACTTACTGGAAACCACTGCCCTGTTGTTCTATAGGAAAAGCAATTTTGTTTCTTCCCATTAATACCCAAAAAAAATCTCATTTTATGTACACTGTTTTATGTCTCTGTATCTTGCTAATTTTATGTGGAAGAAATTGTTAAGAGTTACTGAATTCATCTTTTCTTCTTTTTTATTTTTAATTGTCAAAGGTACAAACCAGATTTAATTAGAGGTGACATGGACTCAATAAGACCAGAAGTGAAGGAATTCTATTCCAACCTGGTAGATTCTTTGTTCAAATATTGTTGTATTATATTTGTTGATATCTTATCTAGTGAATATCTTATTGATATGGAGGTGTGTTGTCTTGTGCTTCTTCTACATAAATGACAAAATCTGGCTTAAGTTTTGTCCTAATACTGCTATGAATCTGTGATGGTCAACCCATCTGTCTTCATGCGCTGAGAATGATGCATTAGGATTCATTTTCTGCTAGGACAAGGGGCATCTCCCAAGTTCAAGAGTGGTTTATACAAATTTCATGCTGGTTGGTATGGCTTGGGGTGCCTTCAAAAAGGAAAGACAAAAAAGAAAAAAAAGTCAAAGCATCACTTGACTTAGTCTCTTAAAATGAGAATATATCATTTTCTAATCCTTCTCTGGCATCAGTAGTGCTTCCTTTGGCATAGTTTTCAAAGAGAATTGCATCCTGATCATTTGTCCTTCAGCACAATATTTCAAGCTTTCAGGTCTAGCAAACTTTAGACTCAAAAAAGGAGTTGACAAATTGTTTCTAATGCATGAATTTGACCAACTTAGTACGGTCGTTATTTCTTAGCCAGTGCGATCAGACACATGCCAGTTCAGCCCATAAATTAATTTAAAGCAATAGCTAGTTCCGAATACTAATATCTCTTATTGTGGGTGTTTGTGGAAGAGAAGAAGATTTTTGTGCAGATCTTTATTGATTGATAGGTGTTTTGTTGTATAAGTACACTTTACATCTGGTGAAATGTTAAAGATAAATATAAACTTATGTGTTGTAAAAGTTTAAAGGACCTCTTATGTTCAGGATTTTGAAATGATAAGTTTAATTTGTATAAGGATATGAACTTGTGGTAAATGTTGATTTTTGTGATCGTATGTATTCTCACATTTATGGATTTATGATGTGGTTGATGCTTAGTTGAGTTGGTTTTGGATTTTATGAATCATCGGGTGAAGGGGTTTATGATTATAAAGTGCACAGGTTTTATGAGTGTGAAATTTTTATGACTTTAATGATTCTCAGTGTCCTCAAACGATAGTTTGGATCTTGGGATTGGATTGTTGTTGAATTATAATGTTATCGATCTAAGACAGGGTCACACCTTCTGGATGCGATAAATTCGGAGTGGCGTGACAGAGGTGGTATCATACGAGGATTGCTTCTGTAAAATTCAGAGAGAGTACTACAACTGCTTCTGTGAAATTCAGTTTTCTCAAAGGATACAAACACTAAACACTGAAAATACATTCCATTTGCTCCGATCATATACAATCTTAGCCAACTAAAATTCTAACTCAATGTAGACTTCTTTCATACTTAAGTTCTCCTTAATACTGATCATGATAACAAACCTTTAGTTCCTCTTGTCTAATTCAATTTTCAATATTCTAAAGATATATATCGTCACAACCTCTTGTTTAAGTAAGATGCGTGACATAGAACCTCCTAAAATGCCAGGGGGATCTATTTTGAAGCATCTCACTAGTGATCTACTATGCACTTTGTAAAATACAAATCATACAAATATGAACCAAATTATCATCTCAACACCCCAGGATTAACCCCCAGCATAGGCCTTATATAATTTTTCTGGTATGCATCATAAAAGTTGAGTTGAATAGGCTATAGGTTTTTGACAAATTGCAAGATTTAATGATGATATAGTTAATATTATGTAAATACCATATATCTGACACTTAAATTCAATGTTAGACCATCAATTGAATTGTTCTTTTTTTAAGCATGATTGAACTCATTAAATGAATTTACACCAGCATTTTTGGGGAGTTGAGCACATGTTTAAATATTTTGTATATATTCATAGCTTGTCATTCATGTCCTCTATTTTATTTTTTTTTCTCTTTACCTAATGCAGTGCACAAATATTTAGGAATTCAGCTATCATGCATTTTGAATAAACTTTTTTTTTTTTTTTTTTTTTTGCATTAGTATAACTCCTGCAATCCATGATTTAGTACCCAAGATGTTGTTATTGCAAACTTTCTCAATGGTGCTGATATGCATATTTGTTTGGCAGGGTGTCAAAATAGAGGATGTGTCTTATGATCAGGATACCACTGATCTGCACAAATGTGTAACTTTTATCTGTGACTTCACACCCAAAATGGACAAATCAAATGTAAGCTGCAAGAACATTATCTGAAATAGATGTGTAACTTATATATGATGTCGTTGATTCCCTTTAGATGTGTCTTACAATTTTACTGTCTATAAATTTTGCATATTAGCAACGTGCAGATGCATGTGCACAATAATGATGATTAGAAATCAATATGACAATGTTGTGAACTTGTGATAGGTATGGGGAGTGTGTAAAAATGTAATACCAAAGAACTTAATTGGCAAAATGTTGGAGGCAATAAGGGATATGAATATAATGATCAGCATGTACAAGTTACTTTTGGATTTATGAAACCATGCAGGAAGTATGTAAGATGAGATCTCTGAATGACATCAGTCATGCAAATGCGAGATGACTAAGTGGGTCCAAATTAGTTAGTGAATTTTCATGAATTGCAAAATCAAGTAGCCCATCATATATTTGATAATGTTGATTCTTGGTTTCCTTTCTCATTTGACTTGCTAAATAAGTAGGCATATAGGTAGAGATGTGAACATTTGGATTTGATAAACAACAAAAGGTTATTAGTTCTTTCACATCCAAGATTAGACTAGTTAAAGATGAAGAAATGACAGGCTTAGAACACCTAATTTTGTCTCTGGCTCACATTTATCTTTCCTTACTGGTAAATCTCACACCATATCAAGAATGACACAGAACAAGATCCTGAAGAGGTTGTTCATGATGTGGTAATTGCATATATGGTTATGCGGTAAAGCTTGTAGTCTGCATATACATGAGTGTGATCAGATATCTGTTTTAAGGTTTGTTTTTGTTTGTAATTATCCTTTTGAGTACTCTAGTGTTCCTTAATAATATCGTACAATAACTTGGGCCTTATCCATTTCTTATAGCTAATCTCTTAAATAGCTTACTAAATGAGAACAATTTCATCCCATAAAATAAACGCATAAGGTCCAGTAGAACAAAATTTTCCATTTATTGGTCTGGTAAATATAATCTCAGAAATGACATTGTACTGCTAAATTTAGCATTGCATGTTCTGTCTTTTAATTGGCTTCATCGGTCTTAGCTTCCTCTCATCTACAAGAGGGGCTTCCTTTTACTATGCTTCAAACCAGGATATGGACACTTGATGCTCTTGAACATGGAAACATGATTGTTTAAACTGACATATTATGAAGCATATAATGTACCATCTGATCTGATTAATCTTAGGAATGCTGCCTAACATGGTGAAATGCTGGTCAAACTATTATAGAAGATGGATGGATTGTGCTCGTTTTTCTTTTGAAATGAATCTTTTTCACTATTCTTGTTGAAATTCATTATTGAGAATGATACACTGAAAGTTTTGGACTTCTTTTTTATCTTTTTCTGAAGCATCCTACTGCTGATATGGTTAACAATTTGTTGATCTAGGATTTTGTCATGATGTGAAACAAGAGGGAGGAAAAAAAAGCTTTCTGAAGTTTGTCTTGCAGAATGTATAAGGAGATAATATTTAGTAAATGTTTGTATGAGAAAAGTGACTCTTGATGATTCTTCATAAGCATGTCATTGTGTAGTGACTAAACATGTGACTCTGGTCAGAAGGATTTTAAAGAGCATCAGTGTTGGGCATTTAAAAAGCATGGTGAGAAACAATATTAGCTTAGATTCATCGCTTTTTTGGGTTTAGGAACTAGGACAGTGTTGAATTATTGAAACTGCCAGAAATGATATATTTAAAGACTTTGAAAGCTATAAAAGTTCAGTTAAATGGAAATTAATGGATGATGCCTTAAGCATGGTCTGATCATGTATCAAATATCTGTTTTCTTATGGAATCTTGCAAAATGACTGAAAGATATGTTTTTGACAAGAGAATGGGGGGTTATTAGATGTGCATCCAAGTTGCTGAGAATATCTTTCTCTTCCCTGCTGCCGTACTAGTGGGTTAGCACACTTCATTAGATGTGCATCCAAGTTGCTGAGAATATCTCTCTCTTCCCTGCTGCTGTACAAGTGGGTTAGCACACTTCATTTTCGTTGTTTACTTGAGGATTGTTCAAAATTTTCCTAGCAATGAGCAACAACTTTAGAAGTCAGATCAATATAGTGCGGGAAATGGAGCTGAATGCCAATTGGAACTTGCTGCCTACTTACATTACTTAGTTCAAAGGACGAGCTTTTATATGTCAGCATTGCTGCCGCCCTTTCCTAGAATCCCAGTGGTTGCCTAAATCGTCTCCCTATTTTCAGCTATGGATACTATGGTGATATCCACATGACCTGAAGTTTTATTATTAGTTCAAGAAAATAATAGTCACTTGCTCCTTGGTTTTAGTAGGCTGAGCACAGATTTTTCTTCCTCATTTCAAGGGGTTTCTAGGTGTTGTCTTGAAGTGGTAGATGCAGCATTAAGCTGTATGCAACTTTTCTTTATGGATAAGTCGATGATTTGCTTAGTGCCTGCAACTAAATGTGGTTTTGATTGTATTGCTTGTGGTTCACACTTATATTTTCTTGCATGTGTGTTATAAGCATCAACTACTCTTGAAAGGTTTGCCCTGTTTTGGTTTTAGAGTTTTACCTACCCGTTGCAGTTGTGCATTTTAGTCAGTGGGGCACTTGGAGGAAGGTTTGACCACGAGGCTGGTAACATCAATGTATTATACAAGTTCTCAAACACCCGGATTGTTCTTCTATCGGATGATTGCCTGATCCAACTTCTACCGAGGACGCATTGCCATGAGATCCACATCCAGTCATCGGTAGTGGGCCCACATTGCGGATTGATTCCACTCGGTGCACCATCAGCGAGCACCACTACGACTGGCTTGCAGTGGGATTTAAGTAAGCATATCCAATCATTTACTTACTGTTTCCTACTTTATTTCTTTGTCAATCATAATTGAAAGTGTCAGGAATTGGCACATTTCGACTAGATACCTAAAATCTTCACCCTCTCCATCTGCAGCCAACACAAGAATGAGCTTCGGGGGTCTAGTAAGCACTTCAAACATTGTGCGTGAGGAGAGAATAACAGTCCGTTCTGATTCGGATCTTCTATGGACGATATCCATCAAAAAGGATATTTGAGTTCATGTTAATTTGTTCTATTTACTTTCCATGAGTGATATATACAATGGTGATTATAGGTTTTATACAGTAACATTTATCGGTGTATTCTGATCGAGGGTTTCCATCATTTTTTGTCTTCATTTAGCTTCCAAGGATGTGGAAGCAAACAAGTTGACTTCTTACGATGTCACCTTTGAATTCCATGGGTTTGCATCATTTGCAGGAGAAATTGAATCGAGCCACTTTATGTGCTGATTTGACTTTGCTCTCTTTGTTGGTGGTGCCTTTGGATTGAAAAAGGAAACACATCTATTGGTTCTACTAATTGAGAGAACATATCAGTGTATATATACGATCTGTTAATTTTTATACGATTAATGCATGTGAAAAGAACTTTACACTAAAGTTCATCATTTTGTGGCGTGTTGTGGGTAATTTACATTATATATAACAAGGTATCCTACAATGTAATATACATTTATAAAAGAAAACAATCAAGTTTCCAATGTAAGATTTTACAAGATTATCTTACCGATAGTGTGAGAATATTTACATGATGTATAACTACTGATTCTTTTCCGAATTTATCAATTGTTTCTAATACGATGAACAATAACACAAATTTTAGCCAGGAAAAAAAATATATCATTTTGTTTCTTCAAAAAATGTTTTGAACATTCCTAAATAAGAAGAATATTAGATGACCTGAACAATGAAAATTTGCTTGTATTCGTAGATTCAAGAAAAAAAAGAAAAAGCTTCTTCGTAGAAGCAGCATATTTTACTAATTTTCTCCTATTTATATTGTCATCATATTAAGAAATAATTAAAGATCATCAACTATAACTCATCGTAATTTTAGTTGGAACGTAACTTGTTATTTAACTTGCTGCTGAAGCGGTGGGATCAAGGACTTTTGAGATTGTGTTTCTTCCGACCAAATCCTTCTCCAACGTCCTCGATCCCAACGGTCGAATTCCGAATTCAGATCATCATCAAATGCAGCGGATGGGGTGGAGAGGACGTAGCCTGTCCGCCGATGGATTCAAATTTCGAACGCCCAAATCCCCTTTCCCCACCTATTTCTCTTCGATCCCCATCGCCGTAGCTCAACGAGAACAAGGAAGAAGGAGGAGGAGGAGGAAAGATGGCTCTGAGATCCCTCGACAACGCTCTTCCCATGTCCTTGGAGCGGCCCAAGAAGGTCGCCAAGGTGGCCGCCCCTCCTCCCGCGGCCAAGAGCCCGGCCCCTAGCAAACTTCCTCGCGATGTCTGCACCAACAACGAGAACACCCCACCGTCGGCACCGCCCATGGAGCAGTCCGTCGAGTACGTCGCTTCCGAGGACCTTAAACCTCTCTCCGTCCCCGACACCAGGATGGCAGTATGTATTTAAGTGGGTTTTGGACTTCGCTACAATTTGACTCCGTGATTTGGGATCTAACGTTGACATAACCAGGTCTTGTTGGATGAATTGAGTTCCAAAGATTGGACGCAAGTGTGCGAAGCGTTGAATGATTTACGGCGGATGGCTCTCCATCACTCTTCTCTTTTGATTCCGAGCTTGTGAGTTCAAATCTTCTCTCCTCTCCTTCGTTGTGCCTATTTATTTGTAATTGAAGATGGAGTAGAAATGGTGTTTGTTGATATGCCAACCTGAAAAGATGGAGAACTACTGAGATCACAAAGTTACTACTTATTATAATATGTTAAGTCTGCGTGTTTTATCCAATTCAGAGGGCAATTAGCTACTTTTCTCTTCTAGGAAACTCCAGATAATGGTAAGCTTCATTTTGTTTTTTGCTTCGGCCATGCATGTGTTTGATACCGTAGATGGATTGTCCACCATTAAGAACATTACACAAAGGTTTGTACCGGCAACAGGTCTATTTCTACTGTGTACATCATCTTTAATCTAGCTAAGTTCTGCTATTTATCCCATCATCGTCCAATGGGCTTCTGATCGCGAAGCTTTCAAAACCGTGTCTTGGTAGACCACTAGGCTTGAACTCCGGCACCACATTTTAACATTATAATGCTGATATTTTGATGTTTCCTCTAAACTAGATCACATGTTATGCAAAATGTTGGCAACATAGTTAGTGCTTGTTTGGCTAATGTGTCTTTTATTTTTTGATGGCCAGAGGAAATGTGACGGAAGTGATAGTTAGAGCAATGAAAAGTCCGAGGAGTGCACTCTGCAAGACATCTATCATGGCTTCAGCTGACATCTTCCATTGTTTTGGTCATCACTTGCTGTTTACAACAGAGAAAAATTCTTTTGGCCAGCTGGTAATTTTGTATCCCCTTCGTTGGCATTTTTATTCTCTGTTAAAACATATTACATTTACAAACATTGTTTGTAAATGATGAAGGCTTTCTGACCAATTAAATGCTTTTCCTCCACCCAAGTTGCTAAAATTCATGAAGTGACTTAGTGATAGAAGCATAAGACCAGTATGCTTGCTTGATATGGGAGCTTCAAATTACGGGATCTATGTCCAGAATTAAAATCATGATTCAAAGTTTCAAACTACATGCTAACTTCTTGCCTAAAACAAGCTTAATGCTTATCTTCATAACCAGTGACCGACATTTTGATAGCAATGATTTGCTTGAAACCTTTGCAGCTGCTGCATGCTAACTTCAAATTATGGGATCTATGCCCAGAATTAAAATCATGATTCAAACTATGGCTTGCAACACCATACCATACCGCTCGGCACGGGCAGTAATGTACTACTGGTCCAATAGATGACTCGTATGGCCGGTATATTAATACATCTTATTGTTCCATGTGTTGATACATTTGGTACAGCTTGGTACGTATCGTACCGACAGTTGATCGGGACACCGATACGGTACAGTATTTAGAACCTTGATTCAAATGGCATACTAATTTCTCTCCTAAAACAAGCTTAATGCTTATCTTCATAACCAGTGACAGACATTTTGAGAGCAATGATTCGCTTAAAACCTTTGCAGCTGCTGCATGCTAACTTCAAATTATGGGATCTATGCCCAGAATTAAAATCATGATTCAAACTATGGTTTGCAACACCATACCATACCGCTCGGTACGGGCAGTAATGTACTGGTCCAATAGATGATTGGTATGGCCGGTACATTAATACACCTTAGTGTTTGATACGTTTGGTACAACTTGGTATGTACCGTATCGACAGTTGATCGGGACACCAATATGGTACAGTATTTAGAACCTTGATTCAAATGGCATACTAATTTCTCCCCTAAAACAAGCTTGATGCTTATCTTCATAACCAGTGACAGACATTTTGAGAGCAATGATTCGCTTAAAACCTTTGCAGCTGCTGCAACTTTTAAACATTAAAATGGTTTCCAAAATGGTGAGGGCCAAAGCTGCAGTAGCCATGTCGAAATGTGTTTCCAAAATGGTTTGTCTTTCCACTGTATTTGTTATTCTCTGCTTAAAGCATAGACAACATCTAATTTGTTGTTCCCTCTCATTCCAGGGTTTTGAAGCTACGAAAGGGTTTGGACTCGCAACTCTTCTCCAAGTGGCTGCTGAATTGCTTAGTGACAGATTGCCTGAGGCTCGTGAAGCAGCTCGGAGCATAATTAATTCAGTATACCGTGAATTTTCAAACGATAGTAATATAAAGTACGATGATGAATCAGCAGCTGCAGAGTCATGACAAAATTTCTGTGCTTCAAACTTGCCTCCCATTGCAGCACAGTCGGTAGCAAAGATTGTTTCGCTATAGTTTCATCTGTTCTTTGGCTTCTACATGAAATTTATACTTTGCGTTTCACGGGTTGTGAAATGTTTGTGCGGCACTGAAGCTGATAAACTCCTCTAAATTTAGAAGATATCTAATAAACATTCTGGTTTGTTTCTTTTGCATAGTGATTTGTGGAACATAAATTGTGTACTATACTGGTTTTTTTGTTCTGTTGATATAGTTTCTGTAAAGGAGAACTCAAATCATTTATGCGCTTTATATCAGAACGCTTTACGTGCTAAATCTTCTCACGTGCTGATGCATCAATATCTTCATCACTAAGGATTTAAACCATAAATAAAGCGAGCCATAAATAATATATAATTAACGATGCGTACCGTATAAATGCGTGTGTGATGGACGGTGTTGAAAGCAGTTACCGTCGCTATCCGGAAAATGTCGCCCCGTTATCGGGTTATAAACGGGTCGGAGTTACGGTTCCGCCGAACCAAACCGGGTCGCCCGTCTAGGCGGAATCTTATTTGTGTGAGTTGATCTTGACCTCGGTTTGACCCGAAAACGCCAATCGAGATCGGCCCCTCCGCCTCCGGCCCGCCCCCTTCGACGCTTTCTCCCTTGCTCTTCCAGTAGCGGCCCGTCATCCATGGCCGAGCGGGTCGTGGGATCCTCGCCGGCGGCCGCGGGCAATGGCGCTGCCCCCGCCGCCCCTCGCCATAACTTGGTTCGCACCTTCAAGTACCTGATGGGTTCGTCGCATGTGCTGCCCTTTCTAGATTGATCCCGTGGTTCTTTCTTGAAGTGATGTGGTTTATCTTCTTCGTTGATTTCAGCAACGCAGTTCTTGTCGAGGGGGATCCCATTCATGTTTAATTCGTGGATCGTGAGGCACCTCACGGCAGCTGACTACGCGGTAATTTTCCTTCGTACTAACTCAACTTCATGATCTTTCTTTTGTTGTTGTTTTTTTGTATCCTTTGGTAATCATCACTAATATTCACATTTAAGAAAGTTCTGTGAGCAAGTCAGAATTCTGTGGTTGGATTCTAATAAAAATCGTGTTTTTTTTTAATGTTTACAAGGTTGATAATCTAATATGATGATTAAATATCGGTACAAGTTCCTGAGAAGACCAATGCACAGTTAGAAAGAAGAAAAAAAAATCTGATCAATATTGTGTTTTCTTCACTAGTACAGTTTTTATATGGTTATGCTAATTTGATTCCTAGAGTTGAATGATGAAACATTTTCTCTTTTAAATTGAAACTAAATGAAACTTAATATGAGTACTTTTCTTAAAACTTCTTTTGACAAATGGAACAGTATAAAAGAAGATTGTCCTCTAACAAGTTTTTGTCTTTTTTCATTTTTGTGGGAAGTAAACAAAACATCAATTACGGCCCTGAGCTAACCACACAATTTAGTTCAATGAACTTGATAGTAAACCACAGGAATTCTTAAAATATTCTTACACTTCATTCTCTCACATAGGATTTATTAGAATTCATTATCAGAGCATGTCGACCTCTTTTCCTTAAAGGTTACCCTTCGACTTCTGATAAAATCACTTTGTGCATGTAGTGATCACTGGCTAGAGGGTTCATCATCAACCTGCCACATATAAACAAGATATGCTCTTCAACAATCTAGTACCAAAAGTGTTAATAATTCACATCGGCTGCCAACTTAAAGGAGTTTAAATTCATGAGGTTAATTACTTGTTAAGTATAGATTTCACTAGTCAATGGATGCTCATTTGGTTAGGACATGCAAGTAGCAAAAGTGACTCTACGAAGCTAAGTTCAAGTGGTTCAGGATATGAATTTAGTTTTGCTATTCTGAACCTGAGTTTTCTGGAGCTAAAACAGTTAGTGGTTAGAGATGAGTGTTATAAGTTCTGTATTTCTCTGACATATTATGGAATTAGGTCTAGTTAATATTGTCAATTAATTTTGTGGATTTGATTTTTCACACTTCTTTTTTGTGTTGATAGTTTATGGAAGATCTGATATCTTCTCACGTTTCAAGCATCAAGTTCTAGGATTTGTTGTTTTCTTGTATTTAAACTAAATATTTTTTTATGTATTAAAATCAAGATTTTTAATTTCAAATGATACGGGTGGTACGTATTGGTCCGCCAGTAGACCGGTACACGGATTGCCCGCTATTGGGCGGTACCATCGATTGGGGTTGTTTTCGCCTGTTATTGTCTGGTGGTGACCGAGGGAGAAGAAAGAAGAGGGATGACCGATGGAGAATGGGAAGAAAGATAAGGGAAAAGAAGAGGAGAACTTGGAGATCGGCGCCGCTTTCCGTCCTCATCTGTCGGCGACTTCTCATCCGCGCGGGGAGAAGAATCATCGGTGTCGTGGGGAGAAGAGAGGCGACGCCTCGGCGAAAAGAATCAGATTTTTTCTTTTTTTTTTTCTGCGATGTCACCTTGGCGACGTCGCCTCGTGTGGGGAGAAGAGAGGCAACGTTGCTGAGGCGACATCGCAGATTTTTTTATTTTTTATTCTGCAATGTCGCCGCGTGGGGAGAAGAGAGTCGACATTGTAGAAAACTTACACACATATATATATATATATATAGTATATATATATATATACCGCTCAGTATATAGTACCGTACCATACCGAGTGTTTCTCGAAACTTCGATACGGTATGAAATTTCAGTCCTTGATTAAAATAATGTTCCAGGAAACCTTTGAATTATGTTCTTTTTTATGTCCCAACTGGATACTAATCTAGTTTTAATCCTTTACTCCAATAGTTGTATTTATTGAATCTCTATGACTTGCTCCTTTATTTTATTCAATTATTCTTTTGCAGCTTTATGCAGTACAGTTCCATCTTTTTATTACCTGTATCTTGTTTCTAAGTCGGGAAGGTTTTCGACGTGCATGCATGCGCACAGATATTCAACGGTAGTACCTTTTCTCTATATGCTATATTCATCTAATTTTCTTTCGTATTTGTGAAATATACGACACTTATTTGATTTTTATTTTTAGTATGAAAGCTGTATTTATTATATTGCGAAGATCTTGAATTAATATGTCTAGGGGGACCAGAAAATATATATGAAAAATAGGTTTAGCATCTTCATAAGAATGAGAAAATAACAGTATAAGGTGGTTTGGATGTAATTATAACTGTAAGTGCATGGGTGAGGAGTCAATGAGACTTATGTTTGTGAAGGCAAACAAAGACCAAATAAGATTTCCGAAGTTTCTGATGTTTACATCAGCCATATCCCATGAAATATTAATTTCTCTGTTCATGAACTAGCAAATTTTGGAAGAACCAATGAGTTCACTTCTTTTTGTAATGTTAGTGAGATAGTCTTACTGTCTAACCCTCTAGCAAAGTTTTTGAATAAAAAGTTTCTTCTTCTGCATTAAAAAAAAAAAAGACTTATTAGAACTCTAGAAGTAACTCTTGGGATATGATTTCACTTGACCTTAAGTTACATTTCGCACGGTAAAACTCAATCGCTGTAAGAGAGCCATGTTGCTTCCCTAAATAGATTGGAAATATCAACTTATTATAGTTATGTTGTTTCAAAAATATCTTAAAACCATTTAAGGTGGCTTGGTATCAATAAAGAAGACCTCTAAATCTATGGGCAAGGAGAGTCAATTAGATATCATGGGACCAATGAAGGTTTTGGCCTTCTTTGTGGTCTAGGAGAGTTGGTCCATATTAAGTGTTAGACAGAAGAAGGCCAAAGAAGACTTGATTAATAATATCCTGAAGGATATGATTGCATCTGGATTATCAAGTGTCCATGACCATTCATATATATTGCTCCCATGCATTCAGAATATAGGTAAATTGGGATGGGTAGGTTCTTTTTTTTATTTTTTTTATTTTCCTGATAGCTATCTTTTAGTTTACTGTGCTGTTTCGCATGTGCCATGCTTTTAACAGGTTAGTTTATGTAGTAGAGTGTTAGTTTGTTGGATTAGGTTGGTTTGTGGTCGGCTACAAGGTTGAGTCATAGAGGTTTGTAGCAAGGTTTTGAATTTCGAATAATACCGCCAGGTATGAGCAGTACGTACTGGTCCGACAGCATACCGGTACACGGATCGCCCGCTATTGGGCGGAACGCTTAACATTGCCTCGTATCGTCTGTTATGGGGTTATATCAGGCGGTAATGGTTGAAATTTCAACCGTTACCGCCCGGCACAGCTCGGTAACAGTGCTCCAATAGTCAAATTGATCGTTAGAGCCGTTTGAGTCAAACTGCTCGGTACGCCCTGGTGTACCACTCAGTAACACAATACCATACCATATCGAGCAACGCTCGAAACTCCGGTACAGTACGAAATTTCAATCCTTGGTTTGTAGAGCCTGCTTAAACCCCACATAACTCTTATCTTCTGTACAACAAATACATCTGGTGTGGTTGAATTGTTTGATCAAGGTTGGTTTTACTTCATTTCTTCCAAGGAAAAGAAAAAAGGTTAGATTTGGGTAATTCTCACCATCAAGAGAAAAAAAAATGCTTATCATGAATCCATTGCGATTCCAGTAGTTTGACTTGCTCCAGCCTAAAACTAATCAGTGGACCTGCTTGGGCCCTGCTGGAGTTAGGTTGACCCAAGGATCAGTATTATGTTCTATATCATTGTTGTAAGGCAATGTTTTATTCTTGTTGCTGTAAGCATATTTAAATGTTTGACCATATGCATGTCTCAATTAATACAAAAAACAATTGGCAACATTTTGTGAGCAATTTATCTAACTGGTGAATGTATGTTGTGTTGATTTTTTTTTCTATTTATTCTGTTCTTTTTCAGTGTCATCTAAAATAAAAGGATTTTCCTAATTACAGCAATGATTCATCAATGGAAGAAAATGCTGCAAGATTATTGAAAGTAGCTTGGATGACATTTCCAATTGGCATCTTGTTTACCTTAGCAGTCTGCTTCATTGTGTTCTGGTTCCAAAAGCTCACTCCTTCAGATGCATATGCACAAGCTATATTGATCCATGGTATTTCCAGGTCATCTGAAAGTTTCAACTACCATACTGTTTTGAGTGATTGGATGCTGTTGATTGATATCAAGCAACAAATTTGTTCACACGAGAAATTTGCATGAGTTTGCAATTTAAATTTTCAGGATCAAATCCATGAATCTGTAATTTTCATTTCTTTGTTAAATGGTTCAGTGTTCTACAAAGAATTGTGACTGACAATATAAAAAAATTTGCCACATGCTGATAGCATGTGTCATGAAATAGATGCTGATAAAGATATTAACTAGTCCCAGTTCTAGGAAGTCATATAATCTGCTACTGATGGCTGATGATGCCTGCCAAATGCCAAACTTAAAGAGTTCAAAAAAAAAGACAACTTTCAAATTGTCCTGCTATCTGTCATATTAATACCATGTCAATCTTTATAGGGACCAAAATCCTTGATGAGACCTGTTGCTGAGTTTAATTTTTGTTTTTGTTTCTAAAAATAAGCACCCACAATATGGTTGTACTTACTCTTGGCTTTGGGGGAGAAGAGCAGCTAGCATAGAACATTGCAGAAGGTATTATATGACAGAAGGTAGTGTGTACATTAATATCTTCCAAAAAATAGATTCATAAGGCTAAGTGAACAATAATGAGACATACTGAAGCTTTTGTGGTTACACTTACTCTTGGCTTTGGTTTTAGGGTACAACTAGAATATTACAGAAGGTAGCATCTAGATTTAATTTCTAAAAGATTTAAATTGATAATGCTAACTGAAACAAAAAAGAAGCATACTCAATCTTTTAAAGCTCGCATAGTTTTAGAAATCCTTTTAATAATTAAAATATCTTTTGTGCATTTGTTCTACACCTTTTATATGGTGCTTATCACATTAATCTGTTGCACATGACAGGACTTGCTTGCATATTGGAATTGCTGGCAGAGCCTCTGTATATTCTTTCTCAGAATTTGCTTCTCCTTAAGCTGAGATTGATAGTTGAAACTGCAGCCACCATACTTCGATGCATGACAACCTACATCCTCATAGTTAGAAAACCTAACATGGTAATACTGTATCCTTCATCACTTTGCGTATTTGCCATAGGCAATATTACTAATTTAGCAATAGAGAAGAAATGAAAATGATTATATAAGTTTCATTATTTTCTATGTGCAATGGGTGAGATTTATTTTCTGATCTGTGGTTTTATTTTCTCTTCTTTTGGGAAGGCACTTGATATATTTGAAAGTTTTTCTTGATATTGATATCATACTTTGTTTACTTGGCACAAACTTAGGAATACTTCAGCCAGTTACTGTTTCATGGATCATGTTTTATTTTAAAAATTTCTCTCTTTCTTTAAGATTTCTGTATAATACTGGCAGGAAAAAGGGATTGTGTTTGCTCTATCTCAAGCTTCATATGGAGCCTGCTTGTTGTTAGGTTACTGGGCGTATTTTGTATTCTTCTGCATAAATAGATATGATCTTTTTCCCTTCAGGTTTGACATTTTGAGTTGCAAGTTCTTGTCTTGTTTTTACAATAATGCTCGTATTGGTGCATTGAATTGTCCAAACTTGTTTTCAGATTGTCAAGCTTGATGGACTATGATAAACATCTTTTGAAGATGTGCTTATTATTTACTGGTCAATCTTTTCAAAGGTTGGTTCTTCAAGAAGGTGAAAAGATGGTTCTTGTATGGTTTGACACACCGTATAACCAGGCCGTATATGGCCTTGTTGATAAATTAGGTAGGTGACTATCTGAGACTTTTTAAGCAGTAAAGCAAAATTTCTGCAAAATCTAATGATGAAGATTCGTTGAAGTTAACATGGCTTAGCAAGTTGGCATAAAGGTATTTCTGATTGTGGTGACATTTGCAGGCAGTCTAGTTGTAAGATTGATATTTCTCCCTTTTGAAGAAAGTACTTATGCTACTTTTGCCAACATGTCATCAGGTCAGTTTGGCGAGGTTGTGAAACTCTGTGTGTATGTGCATATTTTTTTGTTTGTTTTTCCTTGGAATACTTTATCAAAATATATATTAGACATCTGGATCAACTGTTGACTGGACATGCTTGATGTAATGATCATTTTTTAATCATGTGATCAGTTTTATATGAAGTTTTCTACTGGAATGCATTCTGGGTTTATTTGGTTTGATTAGAGGGAACTGCCTCCTTTCATATAGAAAGCTGCATAGATCTGATCATCTTTGATCCTGTATTAATGTAAATCTTATGCAGTGTTTGACCTTTTTTTTTAACTTCTCTACATATTATTAGAGTAAACTAGATATAGACCCAAGTGCAAATTGCTGCACTCTGTTAGTTTGTTTTATTCCCCTGAGCTCTTTTACTTGCAATCTTGGCAGATCCATGCATAACATTTTGGTGATATTGACTTTGATCGAAAGGTTGGTCATTTATGGAAACTTTATTGTTAATGGTCATTTTTTCCATTATTGATGTTTGTTTGGATGTGATTGTATTCTAGTTAGTGCATGTTGACAGTCCATTGATTGCAACATTTCTAATCATTTTGTAATTGTTGTTTTTACCAGTGATTTAAAAAGACGCTCGGGCACTCGCCTAGGCGCTCGAGCGAGGCGAGGCGAGGCCTGAGCACCTCGCTACACTTCCAGGTGGTGCGCTTTAAAGAGGCACCGCTTGGGCGCACGCTCGAGCCCAGGTGTTGGGCGCTTTGAGCGAGTGCCCGAGTTAAACCGGACGACCGAACCAGAATTTTAGGTCTGGTTCGGTATCCGGAGATTTAGTTGGTTCGATTGAACCAACTAAATCACCGATAACAACCTAACCCTTGTGACTTCCCCATCCTAACCCTCGCCTAACCCTTGTGATTGGCACTGCCGCTGCCGTTGGTGTCTGCTACCGCTGGTGTTTGCTGCCGCTCCCACTGCCGCTTCTGCTCTCGATGTCGCTCGCCGCTTCCGCTCCCGTTGCCGCTCGCCGCTCCCGCACCCGTTGTCGCTCGCCGCTCCCGCACCTGCCGTCGCTCGCCGCTCCCACTCCAGCTATCGCTGTCGTTGTCGTTGTCGCTCGCCGCTCCCCCTCCATACCTGCCATTGCCGCCGCTCGCGTTCGCTCAGTGCCGCTATACTTCGCTGCCGCCATTTGTTGCCGTCGCCTACCACTCCCACTCCCACTCCAGTGCGCATTGCCGTCGCCGCGCTTCAAGAGGCTCGGTCTTCTCAGTCCTACTTCGACAGTATACTGTTAACAGTATATTAACAATATACTATTAACAGTATACTAATAACAAAATTTTTTATTTATTAAATTAATAATATATTATTAATATATCTACATACAGTTATAGTAATAATTATTTAAAATTTGACAAATGCTAGGACTATTAATATACTATTAACAATATGCAGATATAGAGTTGGGTTAAAATTTTATTATTCGGTTTTTGGGACTTTTTAGTAATGTGATATTATGATTTTGTACCTTAGATTTTCTTAATTTAATAGTATATTTTTATTTAAATAATTATATTATATATTTTTATATTTTAGCACCTCGCTTCACTCAGGCTAGCGCCTGGGCGAGCGCCTAGCGCCTCGGGCGATTTTAGACCTTGGCGTCTAGCGCTTTTTAAATCACTGGTTTTTACAGAACTTGATGCATCAGGTCCATGAGTTTCTGTATATGGGAAAGCATATCCAAAATTTTTGAAGTTTCTTCTGAGATCAAGGATGGGGAAAGTTGTTTGACTGATTCCAAAGGTCTTTAAGAGTAGTAATTTGGACTCATTCATGTGTAGGTTTTATCTACTTGCTGCAAATCCAGGTGTGTGGTAGGGCAATCCTGTGTCTAATCTGGTACAAAATCCATCACCAATCTAAAGACAATATATTAATTAAAAAACAACTAAACTGACACACTTGATATCCATGAAGAAGGCGACAAGGACATGAAACCATGGATTAGAAGATGACTCTTAGCTGGAAGAATTTCTTCCATCACATAGAAAGGCAAAAGAAGATAAGTGGGCCACAAGGACTTAAAATCCAAGATTCACTCTCATTGTCCTTGTCATACATGTTTGCTTCATTTATAGATTAAGAACATAAACTACAAATGTTGGATAAGATAAGGACTCTGTATTATTTTATCAGCTGGAACTACTAACTAATCTAACTCCTCTTCGAGATGATATCTTATTGTATGTAGAGAAAAAAAATGATAAAGCCCATAAAAATGACAAGACATCTCCTATACAAACCTGATATATTAAAAATACTGCACAATCCTAAAAAAAACTGATCTAGTCTAAACTATAATGAACTAAAACAGAAATCACGACTCACTCTTCCTTGTGTCATGAAAAGTATTCTGCACAATAGAGAGCTCGGGAGTCCACACAGCGAACAACAACAATAAAGCCTTAAGTCCCCACTATTTGGGAGTCCACAGCCCACTAATATTAATCAGGCAGGTCTGGAGGCAATCTGGGTGATCATTGTATGGCTTTTGCAAAAAGTTCTGCTTAGTTTCTGTGCTCCAATAGGGACAATGCTTCTTCAATCTTTTACTTGTTCCTACAGTGTTCAGTTTCCTTGTGATTGTGCTCAGACTTACTATAGTATGCAGCTTCTGGGAGAAATCAGCCATATATTTTATATCAATTATATGTTTCTTGGCACATATAGGAATTTGATAAATCTTATTGTGTTCAAAGATTATTTTTTTTGCTGCATTGAGTTTTATCTTTTTTCTTGGACAGGCCAATCTTCACAAAGGATTGTTAAGTTAAGAAGTTCCCTTGTAGAGGCTCTCAAGGTTGTTCTGTTGATTGGTATGGTTTTATGCTTTTGTGAAATATTTACCCTTTTGCAAGCAGTGTGGTCTCTCTCCAACATGTACTTGGAACATAGTTAAGTCTCTTTGACTGTTATGTATAGCCAAAGGTTATAGATCTTTCTTTTCTCTATAATACTCTGTGGGGAAGAATTTTGCTCTTGAATTAGGATGAGAATCATCAGTTTAACATATATAAACATTTACATATATATGCATATATACCTATTAAAACACCATTTAAGGGTAGACTGGGGAGACATTAGTAGTTGCAATGGATTCATTTCAGCTTTTAACTTAAAAAAATGAAGCAGAACATGAGTCTAAGAAATAGATACAATATAATCTGATTGTTCAACTCTTAGCAGTTTGTTAGATTTCATTTGTCTTTAGCATGTGTAGTTGTGCTCTAAATGATGACACTGAGGATTTTCTCGGTGATCTACTCTAAGTCATCTCAAGTTAATTTTCTGTGTATATTTTATCAGAAAGAACAACCTTATTTTTGTTTTTGCTTTTTAAGAGAAACTGTAGGAGTGACCACACCAAATAAGCAATACTTGAGGAAGCACCTTCAGTGTTTGAACATGAAACATTTCTGAAGTAGGAGTGGTACCAGTCAAAATGATAGTATATGTTCGTAGAAGATCTATGTATGATAGAATCTTTAAGTGATTCATGTCATATAAAATCTTTAAATTGGCAATACATGTATTTACAGACAAAATGACTTATTCTTCGTCATTCTGCATGCTCTCTTGCCTTTCCATATCTGGTTGAGTGTTTGATTTCCATCTTTCATGATAACTTTTTGTGGTCTGGTTGACTCTCACTAGAGTTTATATGATGTTTCAGTTATATTTTAACTTTTACAGGCCTCGTAGTACTGGCATTTGGTCCAAGTTATTCATATACTCTTATAAGACTGCTCTATGGGAGGAAATGGAGTGATGGAGAAGCTCCAGCTGCCCTCCGCTATTACTGTCTTTATGTCATTACCTTAGCCATGAATGGTACGTAATTTGTTGTATTCCTGCTTGTAGATTTCCTATTAAGGTTTTGAATACCTTGTCTGACCAATCACTGATATCAAAACATATAGCTCAATACAAGAACTATTTTTTTTTTCATTTTGCTAATTTTATTCAATGGTATCTAATGATATAGGTGAGTATCCTGTCCCCATATACCAGTACCACATTGGTCAAAGATTATTGAAACTGCTACGAACCAATAGTAAATCCTCAATTTCTACTTGAAACTCTGAATTCTTAAGGCCTTTTAGTTCTGATTTGTTCATCTTCAGATTCTTAGTTAGGTATAGCTGGTATGATCCTTTTATTGCTTTTCTCTTTTTTGAAACTTTTGAGTCAATAAAGACAGATAGCACCATTGTAATTCAGATCAATAATAAAAGGACAAAGAGATTAGCTTAAATAACTCAATGTTGATTCTCTTCAAGTATATTTTCCATTTCATACAACCTAATCCTCTATTAATTAGAAAAGACATTTATGAATTTCTAGTTGAAGTTGATAGAGCTGGCACACAGACAACTTCCTTCACCAAACATCAAGAACCAATCCCAGCAATTAAGAATAAGAATTTAGTTGAAATGATTTCTCCCAACTACTAAATGACTGCATACCACATTTGGAACTTTTTGATAATTTTGAGCAAACTCAATTCTCATTTGTTGCTCATTTGCTATCTCGCTTTTTTGGACCATTATGATTCCTGTGCAATTAACTAAAAATATAAGGTTGTTCTCTGACTTCTTTAAAATCTAGTTAGATGACTGCTTTTTAATGCATTTATGAATTATTAAATCTGGAAAGATAGTTTATGCCTGGGCTTCCTTCAATTCATTACGTCAGTTAAATCAATGTCAAACACCAAACTTCATTCTATGTTATTATATTAGGATTTAATGATTCTTGTTTCATTGTTCATTCATTAAGAGATGTCCTCAATTTTAGGCCTCTATTATCTTTTAGGTCAATACTTATCCGAAGACGTGTTTTATTTTTGTAATGAATTATTATCTTTGTAATTCTTGACAAAGAATTATAAGCATGTGATGGCATTGTAGTCATTTGCAGGGATACTCATTTTCCTTTAACTTGTAAATATGTTCATTGATATTATTGTTATTATGTATTAAAAGTCTATTTTACTGGACGCCCTCAATATGTATTTGGCTGAAGCAAAGGATGTTTGTTTTTCTCTCTCTCTAGGGACATCCGAAGCTTTTCTGCATGCAGTTGCAAATGAGAGACAACTTAAGAGATCAAATGATTCATTGCTTATATTCTCTGGGATTTACATAGCACTGAATGTCATTTTGATTCGATCTGCTGGAGCAATTGGGTTAATTGCTGCTAATTCATTGAGTATCCTTCTACTGTAAGACCTTTTTCCCATAAACAATAAAGTTGTTAACTAGGAGACACAGAGACATGGCTTATTTTATATATGTGTACAAAAAGACCAGAGAATTTGACTAATATTATTTTGATTCGATATGCTTGAGCAATTTGTTTAGTTTCTGCTAGTTCATCATTTATCCCTCTTGCAGAAGACTTTTTCTTAATAAATAATTGCAGTTGATAACTAGGAGACATGGCTTATTTCATGTAGACAAAAAGACCAAATAAGTCTTTGTAGGATTTTTTTTCTTTTGTTTTCGGTGACAGGTTCAACATATGCATTGATATTTGTTTTGTGCTCTCATTCTTTACATGGTTAGAAGTCTGCATCTCAGTTGCATAATGCAATCCCATGGGTGCAATGGATGTATTGACACCCTTCAGCATGTCTAGAACTGTGTAATGTTCACTACTTCACTTGGTCAATAAACTCTTTATCTCAAGCTGGGAAGGCCAAAGATGATATTAAGAATTTGAATTGTTTCTTTCATCTTGCCATAAGATATCATGGGTGACCTCCATCTATGCTTTTCTGTCACATGTAAAGCTTCTGCTTTTAAATCTTAACTGCTGCTAGTGGCTGATGGTAAAAGGTGTAGGCCTTACAACACAGTGATTTAAGCTTTATCATTCACAGCTAGTAACAAAATGCCAACTGCACTATCCAACTCAGGGAGGAAGCGAGGGAGAGGATTTGCTGTCCACTTTTGTTGGTTGCAGCTTCTGTTATGTTATAATTGACTGCTTTTTTCACTAGTTAATTCAAGCCATACCATTGACTGCTGCAGTTATTATTTAACCTAAATTTTATAGCTTTCAGGCTTAGAACAATTGAAGAAACTTGTACATAAAGTTGAAGGCTGCACCGGAAGGCTGTGACCATTGCATTAAGATTATAAAGAAACTTGTGGATTTGCATATTTGTGTAGGAGGTCAACTGTTACCTTCATGAAGTGTTGTCAAAGATAGTTGTATATATTACAGCTCGTACATATGTAGATTTGCCATCTGTGTTTAAAGAACAAGCAATGTCTATAATCTTTTAGAAAACAGTAATAATTTTTTCTTTAACCGTGACTAAGATATGATTCTAAGGATTATCTACTCTGCAGTATTTATCAGCAGCTATTTCCAGGTATGTAAGCTCATATACAATTTTAGGCGATACATGTATGCTAGTTGTAAATAATTCTCCTTTCTGTAAGTGAGGGTATGCAATTGATGATAAAATCTCTGCTTGTGTTTGTCAAACAGGACTCTTCATTTTCTTTTTACCGATGCTTGCCGTCTGGTTGGGAAGTTCTGCTTCTTTCTTGCACAGCAACTGTCATATCTGAGAGAGTATTTTTAGACAAGGAAAACTTCTGGCAGACTCTCCCTATTCATTTAGCCATTGGTTTAGCATGTTTCTGCTTCTCATCCATTGTCATGTATGTAATTTTTTCTTTTATGTTTTTTTGGGTCCTCAGAAGATCTTGAAATCAACTATATAATCCTCACTGCCATTTGGCGAGTTTAATGAATCTAAGCTATTGTCTCTAAAACAGTTATTCTCGTGAGAAGCAGCTCATCAACAAAATCATAGGTATGCATAAACATGCCGACTGAGAAGCTGATGAAGTTGTGTAAGATGACCAACACCTCAAATGGCCTCAATGTGAGTTCATTATCTCTTAATCCTTACTGTTATTCTTTTTTGAGAGCCTAAATAACTTTTAACGTCTATGATCTGCAGTCTTCTGAATGAATGGCATGAATCTGATGTCTCATCTCTGTTCCTGTTGGGGAGAAGCATCAATGGTTTCTGGTAGGCATCTTCGTATGAACTCCTCGACCGCTGTACTTCATTTACCACGGGTTGATTGGAGATGGAAGATATACTTGAAGTTGCACATTTGAAGGACTTAATTCTTGGCTCAAATAAAGTTCCCCTTACTTTCTTGTATTACTTGCATTGCTCTTTCTACGAGTGAGGGAGAGACGTATTTGTGTCTTCAATGGTGATCCAACTAAATTATCTGGTTGTCTGTGGGTGCTGGATGCCTGCCGATGGAGCAACAACACTCTGGGACCACTTTTGGGAGCCTTTTTTGGTTGTCCATGAGAAGAGTTTGTCCATTAATGTGTAAATGCAATGCATTTAAAATCGATCTATATGTTTTATGTAATACTTTCTCAGACATCTTCCTCACCTTGATAAATTTTTATTTTTTTTCTTTGCATTGGAGCTTTTCAAAGTTATGGGCAATTCTTTGAGACTGGTTTCTTGTTTGATCTATGTACTAAGCACTTCCTCTTGAGTTTTTCCCCTGATTGGCAGTTGCGTTTGTGTTTAAACTTTCCGGTTAATCTTTTAGTGATGGAAATTTCAGTTGTACGGTGTCTTTCTAACTTATCATCCGCTGTGATTTCATGCTGTTTACAAGAAACCCCAGTTGCAGTAATTCTTCCTCCCGGAATAGTGAGTTAGGTTATCTAATTATTACCTTCTTCTTTGGGATCCATTCTGATCATTTGTTTTTCCCAGTAAAAGAAAAGAGAGAGATGCAGTTGGAGACAGATTACATTCCAGTTCATAACATCTCCAACATAACTTTTGGAAGCATCTCAAACAGCAGTGACAAGTACTTGTGTTAATTGTGCCACCTAATTTATAAATGCAGCTTGCAGAGCACGGCCAATACAATCTTATGCCTGTTTAACGGAGGGGGGAGGTTAAAGATTCGTGCTTGCCATCAGAAACCAATTTACAGGCATTTCTCAATGGAACTGCAGGTTCGAGCCGCTGTCTATCAAATATCCACCAATTTCCTCTCCTATATGAACGTAACTGTCAAAGTTTGGCTTGCTGGCACTTGAAGAAAACAGGAATAGCAGATTCAGGGAGATCGATATCCACATCCATCCATCACAACTAGTATCAAGGATCATTGTCATCCCTTTCTTCGGTATAATCTTTCTTTTAAGATGTGTAACATTATAGATCGGTAAAATCTTTCATTGTCATGCAGGAACTTTTGAACTCCAAGGTTAAACTCATACAAAAACACTTAATATGAACGAGTAGAACACTTTATTTCCAGTCTTACCAGTTTTAGTTACTTTTCGTATTGAGCTAATTCGAGTGTTTCTAAATCCATTTAACACAGGAATTGTGCAGGAATTTTACCACTGAGCATGGTATTCTGTATCCATCGCAGTTTTGTTCAGTTTCATTCCATCCTTTCCTTCAAGAAGTTTAGAGTACCAACCGGCAGAGAGCTTCGGCTTTCTTTTACGGTTCTCATCGTCAAAATCCACATGATACAATCCACAACGAGATTGATACCCGGTCAACAACTCGAAAACATCTATGAAAGACCAAACAAAGTAACCTTTCACATTCACTCCATTCCTGCAAACAAAAGAGCCTCCGATAAGTTAAGTATTAATAACAATAAAATTGTCATAATGTTTCAACTATTTGGAGCTAGCTATATCAATCGTTTGCTATCATTAAGCTCTAAAAAATTAGATTTTTAATTACATTAAGAATATTTTAATTTTCATTTATTATTTTTAATAAAAGCTAAAAAAAAATTTGATTGTAAATCTAAAGCATTACTTTCTACATTTGGAAGCTTATCGTATGCATGTAATCAAGATATCAATATCGACCTGATAGCATCAAGCATGCTACCGATGAAGCCATTCAAGTAATTGACCCTATCAGTGTCATTAAGCCCACTCTCTCTCCTTCCAATGCCATAGCCTGATAGAAATTATGATTGTTGATTAAAAACAAAGCATCCTTTTAATCCATGATGGTAAGCGATTGCTTTGGAGTGGCTGAACTAACCATTTTCTTCAACAAAAAGAGGGGGATTTCCGTAGGCATCTCTGAGATACTCCAACATGTATTGTAGCCCCTGAGGATCGAACGATGAAGGTGCCGTAGGGTCATACTGGTTATGTTACAGTAGATGTTAGCCCATTCAAGTATTCACAGTAAGGAAACTACATGGTAGGAAGACTAACTTAACTCTTTTACCTGACCAGGTGTCTCATTCCTTGAAGCTGCATTGAAGCATCGACAGTAAGCAGCTCACTGCAGCTAAAAACACAATGCAAATCTGACTCAAAAGAGCAAGAGAATAACTTACTTATCATCAAGGCTAAGGAATCTATAACAAAGTCGCGAAGACGCATCTCAGAAGCATTGATGTTATCTTTGACATATACTGAAGAATAGTGATTCACGCCAATGAAATCATATAAGCCCTTTATTTGTTCAGACTGAGATTTGGTGAAGGATGGGAGTCGTGAGCCGACAATCTTCTTCATGACCTCAGGATAGTCTCCAAACACCAACGGATTTAGGATCCTAATAGTGGATGGCTCATTAGAACATGATCGTGTGAGGCTATAAGATAATGCATATTGAATTAAGTAGAATACCAGCCAACATAAAACTCGAGCATTCTTTGGGTTGCCTCAATGTCTGCAGAAGAGTTTGTGAATGGATAATACCAAAAAGTGTATACGTTGATACCTATCCACCCATTTTGCTCTGCCTGTATAAATGGTAAATGTATAAAATCAATGTTGATATGGTCAAATAGTGGATAACACAGTGTGAAGAAGGCAAATGACTTACTTGGTATTTGCTTTTGTATAATTTGACGATCGATGCATGGGCTAATAGGATGTTGTGAACCGCAATGTAGGGCTCTGTCGTAGAATTTCCTACGGTGCAATTGATGCCAAATGGATAAGAGCACCGATTTGGTGGAAGTAATGCCAAGTCATATGCACCCATTGACATTATATTGGGTTCGACAATAGTCGTCCATCGAGGAACTCTGTCACCAAAATTCTTGAAGCATACATCTGCAAATGCTGTGAAATCATCCCTGAAACACATCTTTTCATATCAGCTTAATTGGCTGAGATTATCATAGTTAGTTTGGGGATAGAGGAAGTTTACTAATGAGCAATGGCAATGAAGAAGGACATCTTACACCATTTTGGGGCTCAACCATCCTAAATACTCATCTTCGAGTGCTTGGGGATGGTCAAGATGGTACAATGACACATGAGGTTGGATTCCTACAGCATTCAGGAAAGGAATAAATTTGAATCATATTGAATATAATAAAAATCCATTCTCATACAGAAATTAAATTCAAATCTTATGTATAACATTCCTTACTGCTGCTACTTCTGGAAATAATTGTATCTTGTTTTTGTTTTTTAATCTTTCTTGCAGCTATTATGTGTTTACATGATTGCGAAACATATAATTATCAAGTATAGATTATCTACTTGGACCATGCACAAAAGAATGTCTTATCTCTATGAGTACGCAAAATGTACATTCTCTCTTTTTTTTTATCTCTCATGATTCTCCCTCGTCTATCATTCATCGAGCTTCTTTGAAAGAGATTGATTTAGTTTTAATTATAGATTTTGTAAGTTAAATTTAAAATTCGGAGAGTGACACTCAGAAATGATTTAGCTATGAACAGATACAGTTTGATGCTTGTTAGATAGTTTCATAGTTCATTCTACTCTTGTTAAAGAAATGATTGCCTCACTAAAGGAATAATTTCCAAGAAGAGAAGTTTAAGCATTTTTCATACATGATCATTCATCAGTAGTGTTGATTTGTCACCTAATTGGTTGGCAGTTCCAGTTGAGAGATAGATTATAATTGCATAATCACACATACTGAAAACACACTCACTTAAAAGAAAGACTCACCATATTTTACCAGCTCATCAATCAGGTTGTTGTAAAACTGCAAGCCTTTAGGATTAACAGCTCCTCTACCATCTGCAGAACAAGTAACATAACATAAACAACACCACTTTTGTCTGAGATCTAAGAGTTTTGATCAAGTCATACTTGGGATAAGCCTGGACCAAGAGATGGAGAATCTGTAGGAGTCCAGTCCTGTTTCAGCCATCAGCTTGACATCTTCCTGAAATATTACCTCACTTGTAAGAAAGGACTCACTCTTGGTGAATAAGCTTATGTCTTTGGAAATCTTTTATCTGCATACTCCTTACATGTACTTAATAATCTTAAACTTAGTGGTGGCCTATATGAAAATTTGTAGCTTAAATTGCACTAGGTCGTGGTCTATATATATCAGAGCACTTCTTGGATCATAAATATGCAAAAAAATTAATAATAGAATTGATAGCTAATAAACTTACAATAGGGGGAAATGTCGATATTGGTATAGCTAGAGCAAGATTTTTTTTTCCTTATTTTTCTTGTATTGATGAGTTTGAGAACTTGAAGAACCAACTGATCACACATTTATAAACTTCGGTGGTGTTCCTCCAACATATCATAGATTTTATCAAAACAATTTTTTTCATTCTGAAATTGCTTTGATGAAATAGTGCAACCATTCTTCATATATCTCATATTCAGAGAAGAAAAAGGGCAAAGTTTCAGTACAAGTTTCTGATGACTACATTTGTCCTCCTTAGAATTCAATAAATGGTTTTCGATGAAAAGTCACCAAAGTAATCATCAGGAAAATTCAGAAATCTACTCTCTTTTTTTTTTCCAGTTTCAACAGGGAAAAAACCCACCTTATTAATATTTAAACATAGAGGACTTTAGAAATGCTGGATATGTCATGCATATCTCATTGGCAATTATAAGTGGACAAACATGGGGAGTAAACATTACTGGGGGATGTAAGTATGCTTAAAGCTTCTAATATTGTGATCAAAAGTGTCTCTTCTTTGACTTTTGTGGGACAGCATAAGTGCATATTTTCTTGAAACCGAGTTTCAAGGTGAAAAAACAGGCTATTGCATCATGGTCAATTTCCGATCCAAGAACTAGTCAGGCCATGTAGAGACTAAAAGTTTACCAGGCAGAGAAATCTATGAAGAGTAGGCTTCAAAGAAAAAGGTTTATAAAGAAATTTAGATCCATACATTTTCAAAGGGCTCCCTATCTACCGCATAGTTGTAAAGAATGAGAATTTGAGTCGTGGCCATTGTGCTTCCAGTGAAAATATAAGCACTTTGGTATGATTAAAACTTTTTGTATGTGTCCTATGCATAACCATATATTTACTTTTACAACTTAAGAAGAAATTGCTATATATATTACTGTTCTATTTTATGATTGTCTTCATAAATGGCATTAACATGGGACATGTTTTGATTTCTATGGATAAATCCTTCTTCCTTTTCCCACAGTGTTGGAGCCAGAAACATGGTTTGTCAAGACAATTTGGCACAATAGAACAAGGAACAAGAAAGGTCTAGATTGGAACTGGTAATTTTGTGACACCTTTAAATGAAGAATTCTATTTTCTTTTTTCTTCTATAGATTAAGGTAGAAGTTGCAGACCTTGTATTTGTGGTAGCCATCAGAAGCCACATCTCCTGTGCTCTTGTCCAGCATTCGCCCTGAAACATTCATCATCCCCATTCAAAATCCCAAGTTATTCATCGCAAAAATAACAACAAATTAGAAGAGTTCCTGATTTCAAACTCTTCGTGCATGGAAATTATTTTAACATACTATTTATTAGTTTGATAAATAATAATATCAAGTGAAGTAATTGAAGAGGAAACGAGGAGTGTTCACCTGCATGAGTAAAGGTATCCCAAATGCTTGGTTTCCTTCCATCCTCGGATACTGCTCCCTCCACCTGCATATGTAAAGGCATCTCAGTCATATACCTTTTTCATCTTCATCGCCCTTCACCTCTCCTCTCTCTGCAATCTCTCATGTTTTCTCTGCTATATCTCATATCAAGAAAAACTCGAGAAGATGATGAATAGATGGAGTGATGGGCAGTCTCGCACATAATTAGGTGAGATTTGCAGTAAAGCATGTGAGAGTGCACCGACTGATGCCCAGCAAGCATCATCAAAGGGGGAAACATCCTTACTAAGAATCTATAAAGAACAGGTCATGGACGGTGATCGAGGATTTAACACTCCCACTATGGAACGAGATGAGAAGCCAGGGCGCAGAGGTTTGCCTGATAAGACGACGTCCCAGCTCCGAAGATGAAGTCTAAAGGGAAGTCAGCTCTGCTGAAGCTGGGCTCCGTCAGCTGCCCTGAACCCTCTTCTAACGAAGACAAAAACAGGAGGAGTACCGCTCCTAGGATTAGCAACCAGGCTGGTCTCCCTTCCCTCATCTCCTCTCGCTCGAGTCCCCCGAGAGCACGAAGGTGAGGAGGAGGAGGAGGAAGCGGTCAGTGCAGCGCAAGTCGTCGTGCCGTGAAGGCACCCCGGTTGTGAGGTAAGTATTTTATTTGAGCATGGCGCGCAGAAGACGGGCTTCACGAAGATGATAATGGTGGAATTTTGTGAGCCACGTCAAAAATGGAAGGGATAATATTTTGGTCCTACATTTTTTTTTAATATACTTTTGAGTATAGAACTCCTCTTTGTTTATTAATTTGTAGTAATTAATAAGCATAGTTAGTTCTATATCACAATCAACAACAAGTAACAAATAATTCCTTATGAACCTCTAATTCTTTATGAGAATAGTTGCATATTATTTTTCTGAAAAAATAAATGATAAAAATAACATTCACGTTACAATAAACTATCAATATCTTTCTTAATTAGAGTAGCTAACACCTTTTAAAATATGTTAGTTGGAGGTTTCCCACCATCACCAATGTTTATATTTGTGCATTGTACATCACAAGCTCTTTTTAGCACTATTCAATCCCTCAATTAATTCAAACTTTTCCAAAAAAATAAAAATGATATCACTGTGGTTATTAGCAACTAGTAAAGCTCTACATAACTTTTTAAAAAAAACCTAATTTGATGGTATTGATGACCATAATTATTACTATTGCGTAAAGCAGCCAAAGAGAGAAAGTGGCATCTACACTTGATTTAATACCGGGATTGGTGACTTCTGGGAAACATGCTGTCAGCTAGAACAGGATAGTCTCTTTTAATGGTGGTTTTCTCTTTCCTGGTTGTCTCATGTATGACCTGCGCCGGTCGGACAGGAAGAAGAAGCCAAGATGTAGATGAACTTATCGGATGAAGAGCATACCGCAACTCAGGCAGCGAGCAGGCTTTGTTCATGAGTGGAGTTGGTCAGACATGCGATGAACACCGCATATTTTCGTATTAATTTTGATTTTGATTTTATTGAGATCCTCTCGAAGTACTGTTTAAGGCATACATACATATCTCATTGTAATTAATCTTCTTCAGTTGTCTGTGTGCGTAATGGTGTTGATTAAAAAAATTTATTGACAATCATGGTTAGTAATTGTTAATTTAAATTTATTGGATGGATGCTAACTGAGCGCGACGTATACTATTGAATTAAATAAAATGAAGGGTAACATTAATGTTAAAAAATTTATTAGATGAGATTTTAAATTCTTAATCTTTATTAATAATCTGGAACGTTCAATATGTAAAATTTATTAGTTGATGCTTCGAACCCTCAATTGTTATTGAAAGCATCAATATACCACTAGATTAAGAACATTAATATATCACTTAGACCGTGTTGTAAGTGTAAAATTTTCAAAATGAGTGACATGATCATTATATCAATATTTTAAATGTAACATGATAACATCGAGTTGGAATGATAATTGTTAAGGCCGGAGATATAACACATCATTCAATAATTTTCTCACGTATTATATAGACTCATTATTCTAAGAAACATAAGCGACTGTGATCAAATAGCAAAATAGTTCAACTTAGATCTGAGGTTCCGCAAAAGGAAAATGTTCCTCCAATATTAATTAATACTTTGTGCATTTAATGAATATTTTGTGCAATAATGAGCAGACGGAGATGCCAACAAAGGAGGGAAGAAAATTCATTAATATTTACTTGTATTTTTACGGTGGATTTTAATGCAACTGTCTCAGATTTAATCATTTGGCATTTGGCATGAGCTTTCTACTGAGATTAAGCTCAAGTCCATAGATGTAAGTTGATAGTACAAAGTGAAGTAAATAATAAATAAGGTTTAGGAATTTAATTTGTATAAATTAAAGTATACGGACCAAATTAAAAAAAAAAAGTGAACAAGAGTTCATGGCTAATGAACTAATTTACTCACTGGCAATTGAAAGCAAAATTAAAATTTGTCCAAAGTTCAGTGACTAAGAATTGAGAATTTGAACATGACAAAAAAATGATTTCTTTTTAATAATTAATTTCTATTGATTAATTATTAAACATAGTCTCAGATTATGTCCAATATGTTCTTCCATGACGGTCCAACTCAATGCAATTACATTCTGGTTATGTCAAAGATATGAGTTGACATGAAAGTTTTCCAGACAGCTTAATGAAAAGTCAAGATAATAGTTTATAAATTCCGACGCATGCACTGACAACAGAAAGACCACTTGAGTTGGAAAATGTTGCCATGGTGGTTATAAAAATCATCAACGAGTCTACCACAACATTTTAGCATAAGTTAAACACTTCATTCGACTTTAATTTGGTTAGACTTTTTTATAAATATATTTTTGGAAGCATATTATCATGAACTTAACTAGTATTACCTAAATCATGAGGTACCCTTATGATAAAATCATGGACTTGACTGAAGTTACCTAAATCGTAAAGCACCATTGCATCAACTTCTCAAACTTAATTTGGATTACTTAGGTCATGAGGTACTCCTGCGATATATACATCAACAAATGGTCAATCTAGTTGCAACCTCGTATAGGTCCCGAAGGGCCTGTAAAATAAAAAATTGATTAGTTTAGAAATAAGTGACAAACAAGTCCTAACGTCTCGCGAAGAGGAAAGCTTTACAAGCAATTCAATGAACACCTTGAATGCATGAGAAAAAAGAGAGAAATGAGGAAAACAAAGACTTTAGAAGGTTGAACGAACAGTTACAAATTCACAAATAACTGCTCCTCGAGTGTTAAGTGCGAAGGCAAGTTCCCGTCAAGTTAATGTGCAAACTTGTGAAGAGTATTCAACACCCGACACTACCTCGAAGCTCCATCCCCCCTGGTGCCACTCGAGGGGTTTTAGAGTGTTGAGATGACTGACGTTTCTCGTGTAGTTGTAATCTATAGAAAACAAGTCGTAGCACATGAAAACGGAGCCATTTTGGAGTAGTTTTGCCTGGTACAGCAAGCGATCACACTACAATATTATAAACTATCATTGTTGACATTTTTACAAGCAAAGCACACCAAAACTAAGGTAAAATATGCTATCAAGCATCTGTACAAATATACAAAAGCAATAAATAGTCTGTTGAATGAAATTATTGTAGATCTAAGTGGTACGCTTTTAAGTTACTGGTATAAAAAACAAAATGAATTTTGAGTCACACTAGTAGTTACAACTTGTAGGAGATATTGCCTACCCTACTGATAATTGGAAAGGACCCTTCGTACTTACACATCAATCCTTTGTGTACTTTTTATTTAAAGAATTGGAGTGAGGTTAGTTGGAGTTTCACCAACACCAAATCACTAACTTTAAACTCCTGAGGTCACATTCCCAAGTTTGCCCACTTTTTCATCTTTTTAATCGTCTTCTCCGAGTAAGCTCACACAGTATTTTGTATTTTAGTGTCATTCTTTTATAAGATGATATATTAGCAGACTACTTCTAATATAACCAATAGCCAAGATATGAGGAGTCAATGGTTGTTATCCTATAATGATCTCAAAGGGGCTCTTATTGGACGTAGAGCTTCATTGTAAGTTGTAGGAGAATTAGACTATGTCTAACAACTTCACTCAATCTCGTTGGTTTGCACTCACGTAATGTTGAATATATTGCTTAAGAAGCAAGTTTATTCTTTCAATTTGGCCATTTGTTTGGGGGTCGAGGCTTGTGGAGAAGTATAACTTAGACCCCAATAATTTAAATAGCTCAGTCTAGAATCATCCCAGGAACTGAGCATCTCAATCATTGATGATATTGCTAGTCATATGTGCCCTGCAAGCCAATCACATAAGTGATGGCACTTGTGACTTGATATGCACTTTTTCTCTTTGCTTATTATTAGGTGTTTTATCACTTTATCTTGCATGTTGCATATATTGTGATGTCCTTGGATCTGTGCAATGGAAATCGGATCATGATGAGATCACGATAATGAGATCGATTCACCTTTAAATACAAACCCTGAATTATCCTGGTCATAGATTACTCGAAAAGGACATCGAGATAACCGGATAGACTAGTGTGCTATATACCCGTTCATATGATGGAAGTAGCTGGTCTCATAGCTACTCGTGTGGGGATACTAAGGATACAATGCAGATGCTCATTGGGTAATGAGTTCACTGATTGATCCGCTTACGGAATGCTGGATAGTTATTGATACCTCACGTCAGACAGCGATTCCGTAGTCCCAGTAGTGTATCTGGTCTTTAGACTTGAGACATCAAGGATGTCCTGTATGAGTACTCCACTCTTTGATACAGGACTTATAAGTTTAAAATGTTTCAAATATAGTACAACTGGTTATTGGGAGTGGTAGCCAACCTTACGAAGGCTATTGAGTGTCAATAGAGGATCATCCGCTCTTGATATCATAAGAGGAATATCTCATGTATTCTTACTCGAACAAATCCTTAGCCAAGATTATTCGGATTGAGAGAGAAAGAGTTCTCCGGGAGAATCCGACAAGAGCAAGATTTGAGGAGAGACCGTATGGGCCTGACAGCACCATGCTTGGTATAGGGTCTCTAGGATATTGGATGGATGAGGGACTATAGATACATGGCAACTGAGGACAGATAGGTCAAAGGATTGGATTCCCCTGTGTAATTTAGGGGTCGCGGCATAGTGGCCTGGTACGTCCGTAATCGATGAGTTGGGTGAATTATTATAGAAATAATAATTCACTAAGTCAAAAGGAGTTCTGATAAGTATGACTCATGGCCAGCTCGATATTGGGCCTAGAGAGTCACACACATATGGTAGGTGTTGCGACGAGTAGAGGTTCGGATATGAGATATCCGCTGAACCCCCCTACTTATTGGATATCCATTAAGCCCCTGAATTATTGGATCCTGAGATGAGATCCAATAATTGCTAATAAGAGATTATTGGATAGAGACCCACTAATCCAAGAGGTTTGGGTAATTTGATGGAGATTCAATACTCAATAGGGCAAAAGATCCATTAGGGTTTTCAAGGGGCCTCTATAAATAAGAGGGAACCAAAGCTCTATAGGCTGAGGGTTTCTTTTGATGTCTACCTCCTGTTCTCCTCTCCCAGAGAGAGAGGTGCATCGTCGCAATCCCTACCGTGTGGATACCACTAGAGAGGAGGACGCTTGACCTCCTTCATCCTCTTCCACGAGATCTATGTAGAATTCAAGGATATACGATCTCCCTAGGTATCTTTCTTTTATACATGCAGTTTTGCGAATTTATTTTTGATACACCGATCTTCGCACGATGACAAAAACTTTCTATGAGAAATCTAGGGTTTTGTTTTATGTTCTTCCGCTGCGCATATGATGTCGCTCCCTTGAAGGATTTCCCAATAGATATTATGTGGGACTCCCCAATACTTCATCACGTTTTTCATCAACTTGGCTACATCCTCTATTGAATAGTGTAAGAGGGCAACAATAAATGTTACATACTTTAAAAATTAATCGACTACCATGAGTGTCAATCTGAGTCCCCATATTACAGGCAAGCTTGATATGAAGTCTAAAAAAATGCTCTCCTATGACCTTTCTGGTACTAGCAAAGGTTTCAAAAGTCTTATTGACTTTCACTGCTCCTCCTTGTCCTATTGGCAAGTATAAAGCACGTTCGAACATATTCCTCCACATCAGTCCCTATCTTCAGCCAGTAGAAGGCCCTCTCCATGAGAGCTAATATTCGGTGAATGCCCGAATGTTCAGCCCAAAGGGAATCATGACATTCTCTCAAGAGTTTACGGCTCAAATTATCCACATGAGGAACATAAATCCTATTCCCTTTTATGTAAATGAGTCCCTCCTGATTTAAAATTATCATGTCTTGCCTTCTTTGATCAGTTGCAATAGGGTTACTGCTTGTGAATCATTGTATAGCTCATTCCTGATCCTAGAGAGGAAGTTGGAGTGCAATTGACTTGCTTAGCCTCTGCCCTTCAGTTGTATGGAATTCACCAACTTTACTTTCTGGCTCAATGCATCGGTCATGACATTTGCTCTTCCAAGCTTGTACTCTATTGTCATATCAAACTCAACTAAGAAGTCATGCCATCGTGCTTGTTTTAAGGAGAGTTTTTTTTTTAGTTTAGAAGTAACTCAAAGTGATATTGTCCATCTTTAGTACAAATCGCAATACAAGAAAGTAGTGCCGCCAAACTTATAGACAGTGGATCACCGTTGTCATCTCCTTCTTATATACCGGATGCCGTCACTCGATCTCATTAAGCTTACGGCTCTAAGGCCACTATGTGACCCTCTTGCATGAGTACTCCCCCAATAGCAAAGTCTGAAGCATCTGTATGGACTTCGAAGGGCTTCCCATAGTCCAGTAATTTGAGTATCGGTTCTTCCAACACAACAACCTTTAAATCTTATAACATCACTTCACATTTGTTGGACTATCGTTAAGGCTACTCCGTCTTTAGCAACTCCATCGATGGAGATGCACGTTTTAAATACCCAACTATGAAGCACCAATAATAGTTGATGAAACTAAGGAAGGATCTTAGCTCTGAAATATTCTTTAGAATTTACCATTCAGCCATAGCTTGCATCTTTACTTTATCCATCCGAATGGAAACCATCACTGATTCGATGCCCCAAGAACAAGATCTCAATTTTAGTAAAGTAGTACTTCTCCCATTTTATGAATAAAGTGTCCTCTATGAGAACTTGAAAATTATTTAAAGGTGCTCGACATGCTCCTCGAGCATTTGGCTGTAGACAACGATATCATCCAAGTATACAACTATAAACTTATTCAAATACTCCTTAAATAATTGGTTCATAAGAGTACAAAATGTAATCGGAGCATTGTGTCACGCCAAGCGCCCAAAGAGGGTAGGCAGGGTGAATTCTCAAGGATGTCACGGTGATCACCCCGGAGGGGGTATCACGCCGTGCACCCCAGGAGGGGGTGCGCCCCAAGAGCGGGTAGGCAGCCGTGCACCCCAAGAGGGGGTGCGCCCCAAGAGCGGGTAGGCAAGGTGCATTTAGTCCCACATTGGTAAGGAAAGGGGAGATCTTGAGCCTTATAAGCGTTGGCGCTGCACACCCGGTAAGCCGGTTTTGTTGGGAGAGGGTAATGGCCACGTGACAAGTGGTATCAGAGCAACCCCTGGCCTTCACCAATCACCCCAGAGGGGGTGTCCACGCCGAGCGCCCCAGAGGGGGTAGGCAGGGTGGCCTGTCTGTGACGAGGACGTCACGAGATTGGGTGGGGGAGAATGTCACGCCAAGCGCCCAAAGAGGGTAGGCAGGGTGAATTCTCAAGGATGTCACGGTGATCACCCCGGAGGGGGTATCACGCCGTGCACCCCAGGAGGGGGTGCGCCCCAAGAGCGGGTAGGCAGCCGTGCACCCCAAGAGGGGGTGCACCCCAAGAGCGGGTAGGCAAGGTGCATTTAGTCCCACATTGGTAAGGAAAGGGGAGATCTTGAGCCTTATAAGCGTTGGCGCTGCACACCTGGTAAGCCGATTTTGTTGGGAGAGGGTAATGGCCACGTGACAATTGGTTAAGCCAAAAGGCATCACCAAGAACTCAAACACTCTATACCAGATCATACAGATAGTCTTTGCTTCATTACCTCTAGCAAATTACACACTTGCTAATACCTCGATCGAAGGTCAAGTTTGGAGAAATACTTCGCTTTGCCCAGTTAATCGAACAAGTTCGCGATGAGCGGAATTGGATATTTATTCTTTACTGTCTCTTTATTAAGGGCCAAATAATCAACGCATAATCGGAGGCTCCTATTTTATTTCTTCTGGAAGAGAACTAGAGCTCCGAATGGTGCTTTGGAACTATGGATGAGACCACCGCTTAACAGTTCATCTAATTGCTTTTTGAGTTTTACTAATTCTGGAGGGGACATGCGGTATGGTGGTCTCACTGGAGGCTTCACTCCCAGCTCCAACTTAATATGATGATCCACGCCTCTGTATGGCGATAGAGTTTTCGGTAACTCAAGTGGCATAATATTTGTGAACTCCTTCAGAACATTCACCACCATAGTAGGTTCATGAATGGTCTCCCCGTCCAGTGGCTCTAGCTTCACAACAGCCATGAAGGTTAGTTCTTTTTTTCGTACTCTTTTCTTCAATTGTAATGTCGATATTTATTAGAGGTCCTTGGTTCCTCTTTGAGAGATGAGAACCATGCAGGGGTTGTCACCTCACATTAGATATAGAGAGTTTAGAAATAACATTAGCACTAACTTCATTACATGCATGAACTTCATTCTGAGAATCACTAAGAAGTCATCCAGTGGCACCGCCATTATGTTTGTGGACCCACTCCAAGTTTTGATCTTGATGGGTACTCCTTTTGCTAACTTGGAGATCCACTTGGCCCCCGAGTTTATCGCTTTCATCCAACTTAGGTTCTTTTCTAATATCAGTCTAAGTCGCTTTGCTTCTCGGTTGGCACTAAAGTTATGGGTAGCACCCATGTCCACCATTGCACGAGTTATTTGGCCATTGAGCTTGATGTCCACCTATATTAGCTTACTACTCCCTACTTTAAGTGGCCTTGCCTTCATGTTCTCCCTCACTTGACCCTGCAATGGATTCAACAAACGCGTTGCTCCCATCAGAGGTTTATATGACTCCTTGTTATCGTTGTTAGATTTCAAGCTGCTTGAACTGAAGGTAACGACCTTACCCTTGTTCGATTTAGGAGGGTGGATTGAAGTTGTTAAGGTATTGAGTGCCTATTTCTATGGGCACTCGCTTACCATGTGCAGCCCTCCACTTAAAATGCATCCGTCAGGTTTTGGGGCCTTTCCTTTTGAGCTTGACCCTTTGTAAAAACTCTTCTTCCTTTACTTACCCTTGAGCTCCTTCCCTCAAGAATATTTTAGAGGGTAATTTCTTGAAGAATGTTTCCTCTTCCTTGAGTCATTTGAAGAAACAAAATTAGTGAGCCTTTCTGTAACCATAATTGCCCGATCATATCGGTAACATTCCTTCGATGTAGTTCATGTTGAGCCCATGACTTCATGCTATCAAGGAAGCTGAACAGCTTATCTTTTTCTGACATATCCTGGATGTCTAGCATCAGTGTAGAAAATTACTTCACGTAGTCCTGAATATAAGTAATTTGGCGGAGTTGTCTCAACTTTCTTCTTGCGACGAACTCCATGTTTTTAGGTATGAATTGAGTTCTCAACTCTCACTTTAAATCTTTCCATATGTCCACTTGACACCAACCTTATAGGATCTTCTCCCAATAGATCCTCCACCAAAGTTTTGCATCTCTATTCAGATACGTGGTTGCTATTAAAATTTTAATTTCCTTAGAATCAGGTCTCGTAGCCCGAAAGTATTATTCCATATTAAACAGAAAATTCTCAAGCTTTTTAGCATCTCTAGCACCCTCGTAACAATGCGGCTTAGGTGCTCTTAAATTTTGTAGTGGTGTAACGCGAGTGTTGCTCCCTCCCGCATTTAGCACCCTTATGAGCAAAGTCACTTTACAAGTTCCACCATGATTTCATGCAGGTGTTGCATAGAGTTTTTGGTGTCTTCCGTTAGTAAGTCAACTAGGGCTTCAACATTATCAATCATGAATTCAGCTTCTTCTTACAAGCTCTCTACCTCGAGAAGTCTTTGTTAGCCTTAGTAGAGTTCCTCCAAGTTTACTTCAAAAACATCCAAGTGGGTTTCCACCATTATGAGTCTCTCCTTATGGCCTTTTTTCCCGATTAGCGCTCTAAATTGTGCCTTCGCTACTCACGAAGAGTAGTCAACTTCTTGCTCGTCATATTCATCATTGTGCTCCTCCTGAGTGACTTCAATACTAAGAGAGCGAGTCTACTTTTGCAACCCACCTGCGGTTACTTTAGGCAATGGTCCAGCTTGCCTTGTTTTGCTCAATTCACCACGATGCTTTATTATGGCAAGATTATAAATTTCTTTCGCTACTTGCTTGAATTTCTTATCCACTCTAATACCAAAATGTCAAGAACTTAGTTAGAATTACTTAAGTCATAAGACACCCTTGTGACAAAGTCATAAACTTAGCTGGAGTTGACTAAGTCATAAAGCAACATTGCACCAACTTCTCAAACTTAGCTAGGATTGCGTAAGTCATAAGGTGCCCCTACGACATACGCGTACACAAAAGGTTAGTCTAGTTGTAACCTCAGACAAGTCCCGAAGGACCTATAAAACAAAAAGTATAATAGTTTGAAAACGAGCGGCGGAGAAGTCCCAATATCTCGTGAAAAGGGAACCTTTTCAAGCAATTCAACAAGCACCTTAAATGCATAAGAGAAAAGAGAAAAAGAAGGAAAATAAAGACTTTAGAAGGTTGAACGAATAGTTGCAAGACCGCAAACAACTGCTCCTCGGATGTCGAGCGCGAAAGCAAGTTTCCATCAAGTTGATGTGCGAACTTGTGTAGAGTGTTCAATGCCCGATACTACCCCAAAGCCTCATCTCCCCTAGTGCCACTTTGTCACGGACAAAATTGTAAACGGCTTGTTCGGTGTAATGCTTGTGCTTGTCCGTGTTCCTTTTGGTTGGTTGTCACTTGTAAAGCTTGTAAAGGGCTTGCCAAAGGCAAAATGCCCTATTTGAGTGAGTTTGATGACCATTGTAGGCTTGTACATAAAGTACGCGTCGAGGGAATACTTGTAATAGAATTCGGTCTGTAGTGGACCAATTTTATGCCTTTGTTGTGCAACCGTTCTGAGCTTGTGATATCCATTGTTGGAATGTGCATTGGCTATAAAGTGTTTACTAAAAGAGTGGCTTGTGGATCCCGTGTGAAGCGCTTTCTCTGTCTCGTCTTCTCTTTTGCAGGTCCTAAGGGATTGCAGGAGATTTCGGGTAGGCTGACCTTTGCGGTGATACGCATTGGTGCCGCACGGCTTAGGCAAAACCAGCTAAGTCCGTGACAACCCGGGGGGTTCCAGGGTGCTGAGATGGCTGACATTTCACGTACAGCTGTGATCTGTAGAAAACATATCGTGGCACATGAAAACGAAGTCATTTTGAGGAAGTTTTATTTGAAACAGCGAGCGATCGCACTGTAACACTACAAACTATCATTACTTATATTTTTACAAGCAAAACACAATAAAATCAAGGCAAAATATGATGCCAATCATCTATATAAGTACATGTATGCAAAAGCGACAAATAATTCATTGAACGAAGTTATTATGGGTGTGCGATAACTATAACTGTTCATGACAACATGGTAGATAACTTGAGCTAACTTAGGTGCATAATATCAAGAAGAACATATATTCAAAGAAAACTAAGACCAGAAACACCGGTATTAATAGTTCAGCACAGAAAAATATTTTGTTCTTGTCTTATGTATATAATAGACAAATTCATATTGGGGGCCAGTTCATTAAGAATGTCAAGAAATTCTCTAGTGCAAAAAGGAACGCTAGATCTTAACATAGTTGTCGAACAATTCTATCACGGATCAAAATTAGATGGATGGAAGAACGAAGAAGATGAAAAGAGATTCAATTACACAACTTAAAAAAGGTTAGTGTTGGACAAAGATAATTCTAGAAGCATCTTTCTTTCTCTTCTTTTACAATTCCAGCATACTGGAAAGGCAGTTTTAAAAAAATCAAAACCTCTTGAAGTTTTGATATTTCATATTTCATATCACCTTCTTAATAAAGATAGAACAAATAAAGAACAAATTGAACTTGGGATTACTCACTGTATCTTGCAGAAAAAGTTCCTACAGTGGAACAAGCGGCAACTGAAGAATCACTCTCGTAACTTACGTAAGCACAAAGTGTTAGATAATGTGGCCATATTTAATTAGATAAGATATATTAAAGATATGATTGGATTTTGATTATGGTTATTGGCTAATAGAAAGGAAGTCCAATCAAAATGGGATTCTTTAGAAGAGGCCCTTGATGGGAGAAAATCTTCTAATATCTTATCCTAGACCCTCTGCTCTCGCCTATAAATAGACAGGACCTCAGGGGACTTAGTGTGTCAGTGTGAGAAGCAAACGAAGCATCTAAGAGTTGCGTAAAGATTAGCAACACAGATGCGTCTAAGAGTTGCGTAAAAGAAATATTTTACAGACACCGATTGGGAGAGATTATAGTTTTCCCTCTCAATCTCCCTGAGCCATCAATTATAGTGGTCCTGTGAAAGGATATGAAGAGAGGAGAAGGAGTCTAGTTCTCCTTGCAGATTGGCGGAGGCGTTGGATCAAAGAAAGGTATTCAGATATTTTCTCCTTTCTTTGCGGATGGCATCAAAGCACAAGATCGTAAAACACAGATCTATTCATGTTTTGATTTCGATCCTAGCATTAAAGTTTTTCCGCATTACGAAGCATGATTAAAGTCTTTTATGCTTACAATTGGTATCGAGCCTAGGTTCTTGAAATCAAAATTTTAGATCTGTTGTTTTCGATTACGATGTTTGATCGAATTGCATCAAATCGTATTCTATCGATTTTGGTTTATTGTCATGGTTTATCGTTTGCTTGTTGGCGATATTAAGGAAACAACGATGATCATCGACCTCGCCTGCATCTGACGGCCATAAGGGGCGCCGTCGCGATCGCGATCGCGTCGCAGATTGGCGCGACGAGGGCGTAACCATCTTGCAGCGGACGCGGCGCGGCCGAGCCGCCGCAGCATGCGAAACGAAGCGCCTGAACAGCCGTCACAGCGGGCGCGAGCACTGAGCCGCTGCCGGCGGCAGCGCATGCGAAGCAGCGTAAGTCGCGAGCGCCTGGAAGCCAAAGCCGCGTGAAACCTGAGCACTGGCTGAAGCGCATGCCGCACCGGCGGCAACGGCCGTCGCAATGTCAGTTGAGCAGCATGGCGCAGCATTTACCTCCTTTCGGCGAGCAAGCGTCAAGAACCGCCGCACCTCGCTTCAAGCAATGGCAGGAAGGGTTTGGCAAAAATTACAGTTTTGCCCTTGGGTTAGGGTTTTGCCAAATTACAGTTTTGCCCTTCTGTATTTTATTAATACTTTTAGTATTTTGATAGTTTTGCCCTTCATGAAAATGAAAAATTACAGTTTAACCTGTTAATATATTTACAGTTTTGTCCTTATGAAATTGAGAATTTTTTGATTTATATCCTCAATTATTAAAATTGATCGAAAATAATTAAATTTGATCATGATTGTATTTTGAATTTGATTTTGATCAAATTTAGAAAGGATTAAAATTTTTGATCAATATTTGATTTTGATCGACTAGTTTAATTGGGCTAATAGTTAACCCAATTATGGGCTTACCCAATTAAACTAGATTGATTGGCATAATAGTTCTTTTATAATTTTCTCATATGAATTATTGATTGTATTTTATAAATAAAATCCAATTATTGTTCTTGGATATTTATTTAGTTATTCATATGTATTTATTTGAAATTGTGAAATGACAGTTATCTTTCACATAAAAGTTTTTCATGATTTATGTGTTATCATGATTATGATTTTTTCTTATACTGATCAATATATATGAATTATTGATTATAAGTTATAAATAATATCCAATTATTGTTCTTGGATATTTGTTTGATTATTCATATGTATATATTTAAAATTGTGAAATGATAGTTAATTTTCACATAAAGGTTTTTCATGATTTATGTGTTATCATGATTATAGTTGTCATATGAATTTTATTTATGCTCATTAATATTCAATAATCATTATGGTTGTTGTATTATTGAATTGTTTAGCATAAATTGAATTAAAGAAATTTAGTGAATGTTATTTGTAATTCATCTTCCTAAGTTTTATCTGACCAGTAGCTGCCAAAGTGGCCTGGGATGATAAGCTTATGATATATGAATTACAATAAAAGTTATCATTTATAGGATATTTTAGATTATATTTTATATTTTTGGTATTGGTCTTGCAGCCACCAAAGTGACCTAGACCAATAATTTATAAAATACATTATGGAATTGATCCTAAATGATATTAAAAAAATTTTATAAGTATTTGTAATTTATTTTCTTAAGTTTTATCTGATCAGTAGCTGCCAAAGTAGCCTGGGATGATAGACTTATGGAATATAAATTACATTAAAGTCTTATCGGATATTTTTATATTTTATATTTTTGTATTGGTCTTGCAATCACCAAAGTGACCTAGACCAATAATCTATAAAATACATTATGGGATTGGTCCTAAATGACATTAAAGAAAAATAATATTTACAATGGCACACATAATTAGGAGATTTAGATAATCCCAAAGGAGAATCTATTTTGAATAATTATGTGATGGGGTTGGATGATACTGTTTTGGATATTCTTGACGTTTAGTGTTTTATACCCAAAGGTATTAACACTATTCCACAAGGATGGTATCAGTCCTCCATAATGATTATATGTGTGAACAATAGATATATTAATATTGAAAGTAAAATATTGATGATATCAATAGTTCAACATAAAACTCAAAGCATTGATGTTATATTATTACAGTGGTACTTCCTTCATTGTATTTTTATAAATGTCCCTATATTTTCTAGAATAAATGGCTTGAGCATATATAAGTTATATTGAATGAGTGAGACCTTGATCAGATTATTTGAAGGAACACAGACTTATTTACTGAAAGTTCTGTGGAATTAATAATTAAGGTTACTGATCAGGAAAGGTCTGAAAAACTCAATTTGATGATACTTAGACTTCAGTACAGTAGCGCATGAGAATATTTAAGGATCAATATAAATTTTCTGATAAGTCATGAGTTGATATCTCAATGAAAGAATTGACTAAAAATGAAAGTATTTGAGAAATTAAAGATTATCTCCTCAATATAATTGACAAAGTTGTAAGCTCAAGACTTAAAATATTTGAGTTCTACTCAAGGAGTGGGTAACAATAAAATAAGGATGAAGCATAAGCCACCTGAGTTTATAATTATTATATAAACTCATAAAAGAATTTCTTCATAATAAAGTGTTACTTGTGTAACAATGAAAGTTATACAAAGAAGAATTATAAGATTTGATTTGAAATGAAAAGTTATGTGATTCAAATCAAATATTATAGAAATTATTGGTGGATTAATTTGATGCTTCAATGTATGTTACCAATAATAGAGATTTATTTTAATATTTAAAAGGAAAAGGAATAATCAAAGGAGATTGAAATATTTATCATTACAGGGAATCATCTTAAAGTGAAAGCGATAGTAATTTGTATTTATCGCCTATGCCCAAAGATGATTTATTTGATGAATCTTGAGGATTTGTGTTATATTCTTATAATTCTAGGAATTTGGATTCTTTACCTAGAATTGTTAGAATACTGTTTCTCCTTTGATAGTTGTGAACTCAATATGATTCAATAAAAGTTAACATTTGGATTCTGTATAATGGTCTATACAGAATTAATATGAATCTTGAGTTTACAATGATCCTGTAAGTAAATATTAAAATAAAATATAAGTTCATAAACTCCTTGAGATTATACTTACATCTGCGAGTCACTCTATATTTTTGTCTAATTAAAGAGAGGTATTTTATCACCATATAGATAACCTATTGAGATATGATTTTATATATATCTAATTCATGTAAAGTCTCAAGCCATTGACACTCTTAAAATGTGCATAAAAGAGGTCGAGAGACAATTAGATAGAAAAGTTAAAATCATCATATCTGATAGGGGTGATGGATTTTATGGTATTCATGATTTACAGATGTGTCGTAGCAAAACATAATTGTTGAAAGGTATAATCGTACATTTATAAATATGATTAGGAGCATGATGTATTATTCTTTTATACCTAAATTCATGTGAGAAGAAGTCTAAGGACAAATATGTATATCTTAAATGAGGTTTCTAGGAACCTAACTTAAGATATTTACATATTCGGATGTCTGTAGAGATAAGGATCTTCAACTCACATAAAAGAAAATTAAAGTTAATAACTATTTCTGAATATTTTGTTATTTATTCAGAAAAGTTTAAAAGTAAAAAAAAAGGATATATGTCTTATTGCTCTAATCATAGTACGAGGATGGTTAAATCTGGTAATATAAGGTTCCTATAAAATAGCGAATCAGTGGGAGTAAAAATCTCAAAATTTAATTTTGATATAGAGGAGATACATGTTGATACTCCTTTATTATTTGAGAGATTGTTGTTACTCAAATTATTAAATAATTTGATAAAGGTGAACAACAAAATAATATTACCAAACTCTCACATTATATTGATATCGCTGATAATGGTCTTATAGAATAACCACATTTGATAGCATTGAAAATTTTTCAATGGGAAAGGAATCCTGTCATTTATGATTATGTGGTATATCTATAAGAATTATATTTTGATATAGGAATCAGAATAGATCCCTTATTGTTTTCATAGGTCATGAAAGGTAACGATTTTGAAAAGTAATATGATACAATGTAAGAAGAGTTAAAATCAATAACCAGAATGGTGTCTGATGAATTCGTTGAATTATCCTATAATTGCAAAAGAGTCTATTATATAAATATGACTCAAAGGACAATGTCGAACGATATAATAGTCAGACTTTTAGTTTTTATATGGTTATCGATTTTTACTCATAAAGAATGTATCAATTATAATGAGACATTTAATTTTTTAAATGAGCTCGTTAAGAATCGTCATGACATTAGTGATTCATTATGAATTTGAGTTATATCATAATGATATGAAAACAAATTTTTGATTAAGGATCTAGTTTTATATGGGTTACTCTGAATGACTCGCAGAGAAAATGAAAGAAATATATATAATTTGATATGCAAATTCAGGAATCTATTTATGATCTTAAACAAGCTTCTAGACAATGATATATAAAGTTTCCTAATATCATTGATTTCTTCAGATTTAAAAAAATCATTGTTAATCGGTATTTATATCGAAGATTAGTGGAGCAAGTTTATTATATTGATCATATATATGGATAATATTTTGCATTGCCAATAGTGACTTGGTTTATTATACTAAACCAAGAAATTATCACTAAGAATTTAAGATGGTTGATATGAATGAGACATCTTATATTATTAGTATTGAGATACTCAGGATATATCTCAATGATTATTAAGACTGTCTCGAAAGGTGAGTCTTGAGATGATATACAACTTTGTTCAACAAATCATAAAAGTAAAATTTTAGTCAAAATTGAGTGTTTTAAAATGACTTGAAAAGAATCATATAAAGGAAATATTTTTATAGTTGAAAGTCTATGCTCAAGCCTATGTCGAAAGAGATATCGCTTAGGTGCGGTTAAAATACTGGATAGATATTTGAGTTATCCAGAAGTGAAAAATATTAAAGGACTGCAAAGAAAAGTTATAAGATATCTGGAAGGGACAAAGGATTATATGCTCACATGTATGAAATTATATCAGCTTGAAATGATGGTGTTTTTCAAATGCTGATTTTATAAATTACCTCAATAATAGGAAGTCCACCTTATGGTTAAGATCTATATCAATTAGAGAGGCAATTTATTATAAAAATTGATTTTTCTGGTGTGCTTTGAGGCCACTAATTCATGAAATTTTATCTCAGGACTTAGTGTACTCAATTGTCAAGTCATTGAAGATATTTTGTGATATCGCAAGTAGTTTTCTTCTCTAAGAAAGACAAGTACTATTGCATTTCTATGCATTATGGTAGAAAGTACTTGATGGTTACGAGTCGAAACATCTAATGTCAATTAATTACTTGAGTTCCACTATATTGATTTCTTGATCCATTTACTTAGGACTTACACTAGGTATTTTGAAAGAACATGTTCTTATGATTGGGTTTGTGAGCAACCTATAAAGGATATGGTGATGCATATTTGAGTGGAAGTAATTGACATTTTTACTTAAATTAAAGTTATTTGTTTTCGGTTCAAAGAAGTAGAGATTATTATGATGATGTGAACGGGATTGTCTTGACAAGACAAATTACGAGGGATCATTATGGACTGCATTAGGAAAGGCTAATAGTGTTGTAGTACATAGAAGGAAGTGTGACATTGATGACATACAACCGCTATGAGCATTACTAGTCGGACTTAATGTAGTATTATTATATTCATTGGACTTATTGCTTTGTTTTTAAATTCACAGCGTATAAATAGTTTTCAAAATTTGGAATCAATTATGCAAAATTGTTTTCAAATAAATTTTGTTTATTTATTTTGATTTTGAATATCTTTTGTATCTTATCAATTAATGGGAAGTGGGAGAATGTTAGATAATGTGACCATATTTAATTAGATAAGATATATTAAAGATATGATTGGATTTTGATTATGGTTATTAGCTAATAGAAAGGAAGTCCAATCAAAATGAGATTCTTTAGAAGAGGCCCTTGATGGAAGGAAATCTTCTAATATCTTATCCTAGACCCTCTCTGCTCGCTTTATAAATAGACTAGGACCTGGATTTGGTGTGTCGTGTGTGAGAAGCAAAAGAAGCATCTAAGAGTTGCGTAAGATTACAGATCGTCTAAGAGTTGCGTAAAAAGAAATATTCTCTGAAACCGATTGGGAGAGAGATTTTCCCTCTCAATCTCCCTGAGCCATCAATTACAGTGGTCCTGTGAAAGGATAGGAAGAGAGGAGGAGTCTAGTTCTCCTTGCAGATTGGCGGAGGCGTTGGATCAAAGAAAGGTATTCAGATATTTTCTCCTTTCTTTGCGGATGGCATCAAAGGTACGCATCGTAAACACAGATCTATTCATGTTTTGATTTCGATCCTAGCATTAAAGTTTTTCCGCATTACAGAAGCATGATTAAAGTCTTTTTATACTTACACAAAGAACATGGTATCCAAAGCTTTCCCCATAAGTAAGAAGAAAGAACAAACAATGCAGTCCAATTTCTTAAGCACCAAACAATCAAGATACTATAAGTTAAAACTACAAATGTTGGATAAGATAAGGACTCTATTATTTTATCAGCTGGAACTACCAACTAATCTAACACTTCTTAAAGATGATATCTTATTGTGTTTAGAGAAAAAAAAAATGATAAAGCCCATAAAAATGACGAGACATCTCCTATACAAACCTGACATATTAAAAATATTGCACAATCCTAAAAAAAAGTGATCTGGTCTAAACTATAGTGAACTAAAAAGGAAATTGACTCTTAGAAGAAATGCATCACTTCTCACTCTTCCTTGTGTCATGGAAAGTATTCTGCACAATAGAGAGCTCGGGAGTTCACACAGCAACAACAACAACAAGTTCGTTCCTACAGTGTTCAGTTTCCTTGTGATTGTGCTCATACTTATTGTAGTGTGCCGCTTCTGGGAGAAATCAGCCATATATTTTATATCAGTTATATGTTTCTTGGCACAAATACGAATTTGATAAATCTTTTTGTGTTCAAAGATTTTTTATTTTTTTGCACAATTGAGTTTTATCTTTTTTCTTGGACAGGTCAATCTTCACAAAGGATCGTTAAGTTAAGAAGTTCCCTTGTGGAGGCTCGCAAGGTTGTTCTGTTGATTGGTATGGTTTTATGCTTTGGTGAAGCATTTACTCTTTTGCAAGCAGTGTGGTCTCTCTCCAACATGTACTTGGAACAAAGATTAAGTCTCTTTGACTGTTATGTATAGCAAAAAAATTATAGATCTCTCTTTTCTCTATAATACTCTGTGGGGAAGAAGAATTTTGCTCCGGAATTAGGATGAGAATCATCAGTTTAACATATATAAACATTTGCATATATATACCTAATAAAACACCATTTAAGGGTAGCCTGGGGAGACATTAGTAGTTGCCATGGATTCATTTCAGCTTTTAACTTCAAAAAAATGAAGCAGAGCGTGAGTCTAAAAAATAGATACAATATAATCTGACTGTTCAATTCTTAGCAGTTTATTATATTTCATTTGTCTTTAGCTTGTGTAGTGTGCTCTAAATGTTGACACTGAGGATTTTCTGGATGAGCAACTCTAGTCATCTCAAGTTAATTTTCTCTGGATATTTTATCAGAAGGAACAACTTTGCTTTTTGAGTTTATCTGATGTTTCAGTTATATTTTAACTTTTGCAGGCCTCGTCGTACTGGCATTTGGTCCAAGTTATTCATGTACTCTTATAAGACTGATCTATGGGAGGAAATGGAGTGATGGAGAAGCTCCAGATGCCCTCCGCTGTTACTGTTTTTATGTCATTATCTTAGCCATGAATGCTACGTAATTTGTTGTATTCATGCTTGTAGATTTCCTATTAAGGTTTCGAATACCCTTGTCTGACCAATCACTGATCTCATGACATGTAGCTCAATACAAGAACTATTTTTTTTTTTTTCATTTTGCTAATTTTATTCCATAGTATCAAATGATATAGGTGAGTATCCTGTCCCCATATACCAGTACCACATTGGTCTAAGAGTACCGAAACTGCTACCGAACCAATAATAAATCCTCAATTTCTACATAAATCTTTGAATTCTTAAGGCCTTTTAGATCTTATTTGTTCATCTTCAGATTCTTAGTTAGGTATAGCTGGTATGATCCTTTTATTGCTTTTCTCTTTTTTGAAACTTTCAACACATTCGATCCTCGGTTGCAGTAATTCTTTCTCCTGGGAATAATGAGTTAGGCTATCTAATTATTAGATTCTTTCGGATCCGTTCTGACCTTTTTTTCTTTTTTCCAGAGAAAGAAAAGAGATGCAATTGGAGACAGATTACATTAAGTTCAGAACATCTCCAACATAGGAGGTATGATTTCCCTGCCACACTTGTGTTAATTGTGCCGACTAACTTTACATGCAGCTTGCAGAACACGGCCAATACAATCTTATGCCTGTTTAATGGAGGGGGGAGGTTAAAGATTCCATCAGAAACCAATTTATAGGCATTTCTCAATGGAACTGCAGGTTCGAGCTTCTGTCTATCAAATATCCACCAATTTCCTCTCTCTTAGATGAACGTAACTATGAAAGTTTGGCTTGCTGGCACTTGAAGAAAACAGGAATAGCAGATTCAAGGAGATAGATATCCACATCCTTCACTACTAGTATCAAGGTTCATTATCATCCCTTTCTTCAGTAAAATCTTTCTTTCAAGAAGTGCTGCATTATAAATTGTCCAATAACAATTCTCCAGTTTAGGTGAATGTGGTAAAACATAACTCATAAACCACTGCAGGAACTTTTGAACTACACGCTTGAACTCATACAAAAACATTTAATATGAACGAGTAGACCACTTTATTTCCAGTCCTACCAGTTTTAGATCCACTTTTTTATTGAGCTAATTCAAGTGCCTGCATTTGCTGAAGACGAGAAAAGAATCAACCCACTCTTAACACAGGAATTGTGCAGAGGAATTTTACCACCGAGCATGGTATTCTATATCCATTGCAGTTTTGTTTAGTTTCATGCCATCCTTTCTTTCAAGAAGCTTAGAGTACCAACTGGCAGAGAGCTTCGACTTTCTTTTACGGTTCTCATCATTAAAATCCACATGGTACAAGCCACAAGGAGATTGATACCCGGTCAAAAACTCGAAGACATCTATGAATGACCATACGAAGTAACCTTTCACGTTCGCTCCATTCCTGCAAACAAAAGAGCCTCCTGTAAGTATTAACAACGATAAAATTGTCATAATATTTTAACTATTTGGGGCTAGCTATATCGATCTATTACTATCATTAAGCTCTAAAAAAAATATATTTTTAATTATATTAAAAAATATTTTAATTTTTATTTATAATTTATAATAAGTGCTTCTCAAAAAATCTTGATGGTAAATCTAAAGCATTGCTTCCTGCATTTGGAAGCTTATCATATGCATGTAATCAAGACATCAATATCGACCTGATAGCATCGAGCGTGCTACCGATAAAGCCATTCAGGTAATTGATCCTATCGGTGTCGTTAAGGCTGCTCTCTCTCCTTCCTATGCCATAGCCTGATAGAAATTACAGTACTTGATGAAAAATAAAGCATCCTTTTAATCCATGATGAAAAGGGATTATTTTGGAGTGGCTGAAATAACCATTTTCTTCAACAAAAAGAGCGGGATTTCCATAGGCATCTCTGAGATACTCCAACATGTATTGCAGCCCTCGAGGATCGAATGATGAAGGTGCTGTAGGGTCAAACTGGTTATGTTGCAGTAGATGTTAGCCCATTCAAGTATTCACAGTGAAGAAACTACATGGTAGGAAGACTAACTTAACTCTTTTACCTGACCAGCTGTCTCATTCCTTGAAGCTGCATTGAAGCATGGGCAGTAAGTAGCTCAATACAGCTGAAAACACATTGCAAATCTGAATCAAAAGAGCAAGAGAATAACTTACTTGTCATCAAGGCTAAGGAATCCATAACAAAGTCACGAAGACGCATCTCAGAAGCATTGATGTTATCTTTGACATATACTGAAGAATAGTGATTCACTCCAATGAAATCAAATAAGCCCTGTATTTGTTCAGATTGAGATTTGGTGAAGGATGGGAGTCGCGAGCCGACAATCTTCTTCATGACCTCAGGATAGTCTCCAAACACCAACGGATTTAGGATCCTAATGGTGGATGGCTCGTTAGAACATGATCGTGTGAGACTATAAGATAATGCATACTAAATTAAGTAGAATACCAGCCAACATAAAACTCAAGCATTCTTCGGGTTGCCTCAATGTCTACAGAAGAGTTTGTGAATGGATAATACCAGGAAGTGTAGATGTTGATGCCTATCCACCCATTTTGCTCTGCCTGTATAAATGGTAAATGTATAAAATCAATGTTGACATGGTAAAATAGTGGATAACACAAAGTGAAGAAGGCAAATGACTTACTTGATATTTGCTTTTGTATAATTTGACGATCGATGCATGGGCTAATAGGATGTTGTGAACCATAATGTAGGGCTCTGTTGTCGAATTTCCTACGGTGCAATTGATGCCAAATGGATAAGAGCACCGATTTGGTGGAAATGATCCCATGTCATATGCAGCCAGTGACATTATATTGGGTTCGACAATGGTCGTCCATCGAGGAACTCTGTCACCAAAATTCTTGAAGCATACATCTGCAAATGCTGTGAAATCATCCCTGAAGCACATCTTTACATATTAGCTTAATTGGCTGAGATTATCCCAATTAGTTTGGGGATTGAGAAAATTTACTAATGAGTAATAACAATGAAATATGCTAGTCAACGAAGGACATCTTACACCATTTTGGGGCTCAACCATCCTGAATACTTATCTTCAAGTGCTTGGGGATGGTCAAGATGGTATAACGACACATGAGGTTGGATTCCTACAGCATTCCGGAAAGGAATAAATTTACGAACAAGACTTGGAATCATCTTGACTATAATAAAAATCCATTCTCAAACAGAAATTAAATTCAAATCTTATGTATCACATTCCTTACTGCTGCTACTTCTGGAAATAATTGTATCTTGTTTTTGTTTTTTAATCTTTCTTGCAACTATTATGTGTTTACATGATTGCGAAACATATAATTATCAAGTATAGATTATCTACTTGGACCATGCAAAAAAGAATGTCTTATCTCTATGAGTACGCAAAATGTACATTCTCTCTTTTTTTTATCTCTCATGATTCTCCCTCGTCTATCATTCATCGAGCTTCTCTGAAAGAGATTGATTTAGTTTTAATTATAGATTTTGTAAGTTAAATTTAAAATTCGGAGAGTGACACTCGGAAATGATTTAGCTATGAACAGATACAGTTTGATGCTTGTTGGAAAGTTTCATAGTTCATTCTAATCTTGTTCAAGTAATGGTTGCCTTACTAAAGGTACAATTTCCAAGAAGAGAAGTTTAAGCATTTTTCGTACATGATCATTCATCAGTAGTGTTGATTTGTCGTCTAATTGGTTGGCTGTTCCAGTTGAGAGGCAGAATATAATTGCATAATCACACATACTGAAAACACACACACTTAAAAGAAAGACTCACCATATTTTACTAGCTCATCAATCAGGTTGTTGTAAAACTGTAAGCCTTTAGGATTAACAGCTCCTCTACCATCTGCAGAACAAGTAACATCACATAAACAACACCACTTTTGTCTGAGATCTAAAAGTTTCGATCAAGTTATACTTGGGATAAGCCTGGACCAAGAGATGGAGAATCTGTAGGAGTCCAGTCCTGTTTCAGCCATCAGCTTGACATCTTCCTGAAATATTACCTCACTTGTAAAAAGGACTCACCCCTGATGAAGAAGCCTTTGTCTTTGAAAATCTTTTATCTGCATACTCCTTACATGTACTTAATAAACTTAAACTTAGTGGTGGCCTATAAGAAAATTTGTAGCTAAATTTGCAATAGGTCGTGGTTTATATATATCAGAGAACACTTCTTGGATCATAAATATGCAAAAAAAATAATAATAGAACTGGTAGCTAATAAATTTACAATAGGGGGAAATGTCGATATTGGTATAGCTAGAGCAGGATTTTTTTTTCCCTCATTTTTCTTATATTGATGAGCTTGAGAACTTGAAGAACCAACTGATCACACATTTATAAACTTTGGTGGTGTTCCTTCAACATATCACATATGTTAACAAAACAATATTTTTTCATCCTGAAATTGCTTTACTGAAATCGTGCAACCATTCTTCATATATCCGATATTCAGAGAATGAAAAGGGCAAAGCTTCAGTACAAGTTTCTGATGACTGCATTTGTCCTCCTAAGAATTCAATAAATGGTTTTCGATGAAAAGTCACCAAAGTAATCGTCAGGAAAACTCAGAAATCTATTTTTTTTTTTTTCAAGTTTCAACGGGGGAAAAACCCACTTTATTAATATTTAAACATAGAGGACTTTAGAAATGCTGGGTCTGTCAAACATATCTCATTGGCAATTATAATTGGACAAACATGAGGAGCAAACACTAGTGAGGGATGTATGAAAGTATGCTTAAAGCTTCTAATATTGTGATCAAAATTGTCTCCTCTTTGACTTTTATGGGACAGCATTAGTGCATATTTTCTTGAGACCGAGTTGTAGGTGAAAAAACAGGCTAATGTATCATGGTCAATTTCCAATCCAAGAACTGGTCAGGCCATGTAGAGAAATCTATGATGAGTAGGCTTCAGATAAAAAGGTTTATAAAGAAATTTAGATCCTCTTCTTCTTGTGACCATACATTTTCAAAGGGCTCCCTCCTATCTACCACACAGTTGTAAAGAACAAGAATTGAAGTCCTGATTAGTTTGCTTCTGGTGAAAATATAAGCACTTAGGTATGATTAAAACTTTTTTGTGTGTCCTATGCATAACCATGAACGAACCTAGCTACTATATATTTACTTTTACAACTTAAGAAGAAATTACTACATATATTACTGTTCTATTTTATGTTTGTCTTCATAACTGGCATTAACATGGGGAATGTTTTGATTTCGATGGATGAATCCTTCTTCCTTTTACCACAGTGTTGGAGCCAGAAACATGGTTTGTCAAGACAATTTGGCATGATAGAACAAGGAACAAGAAAGGTCTAGATTGGAACTGGTAATTTTGTGACACCTTTAAATGAAGAATTCTATTTTCTTTTTTCTTCTATAGATTAAGGTAGAAGTTGCAGACCTTGTATTTGTGGTAGCCATCAGAAGCTACATCTCCTGTGCTCTTGTCCAGCATTCGCCCTGAAACATTCATCATCCCCATTCAAAATCCCAAGTTATTCATCGCAAAAATAACAACAATTTAGAAGAGTTCCTGATTTCAAACTCTTCGTACATAGAAATTATTTTAACATACTATTTATTAGTTTGATAAATAATAATATCAAGTGAAGTAATTGAAGAGGAAACGAGGAGTGTTCACCTGCATGAGTAAAGGTATCCCAAATGCTTGGTTTCCTTCCATCCTCAGATACTGCTCCCTCCACCTGCATATGTAAAGGTATCTCAGTCATATACCTTTTTCATCTTCATCGCCCGTCACCTCTCCTCTCTCTGCAATCTCTCGTGTTCTCTCTGCTATATCTCATATCAAGAAAAACTCAAGAAGATGATGAATAGATGGAGTGATGGGCAGTCTCGCACATAATTAGGTGAGATTTGCAGTAAAGCATGTGAGAGTGCACCGACTGATGCCCAGCAAGCATCATCAAAGGGGGAAACATCCTTACTAAGAATCTATAAAGAACAGGTCATGGACGGTGATCGAGGATTTAACACTCCCACTATGGAACGAGATGAGAAGCCAGGGCGCAGAGGTTTGCCTGATAAGACGACGTCCCAGCTCCGAAGATGAAGTCTAAAGGGAAGTCAGCTCTGCTGAAGCTGGGCTCCGTCAGCAGCCCTGAACCCTCTTCTAACGAAGACAAAATCAGCAGGAGCACCGCTCCTAGGATTAGCAACCAGGCTGGTCTCCCTTCCCTCATCTCCTCTAGCTCGAGTCCCCCGAGAGCACGAAGGTGAGGAGGAGGAGGAGGAGGAGGAGGAGGAAGCGGTCAAAGCAACGCAAGTCGTCGTGCCGTGAAGGCACCCTGGTTGTGAGGTAAGTATTTTATTTGAGCATGGCGCGCAAAAGATGGCCTTCTTGAAGATGATAATGGTAGAATTTTGAAGTCAACAATGGAAGGGACAATATTATGGTCCTACAATTTCCTTTTTTTTTTTTACTTTTGAGTATAGAACTCCTCATTGTTTATTGATTTTTAGTGATTAATAAGCATGTTAGTGCTACATCACAATCAAGAAGTCGACAACAAAGCAAACAATTCCTTATGAGCATCTAATTTTATTAGATGAGATTTTCAATTTTTAAGTACATTAATGATATGACACATTCTAAAATTTATCAGTTGAGGTTTCGAGATTGAGGACATCAATATACTACTCAGACCATGTTGTAGGCATAAAATTTTTTAAATGAGTGACGTGATCATTAGATCAATATTTTAAATGTAACGTGATGGCATCGTGTTGGGATGATAATATTGTTAAAGCTGGTGACGTAACATATCATTCAATAATTTTCTCACTTATTATATGTACTCATTATTCAAAGAAACATAAGCGAATGTGATCAAATAGCAAAATAGATCAACTTGGATCTGAGGTTTGGCACAAGCAAAATGCTCCTCCAATATTAACGAATACTTTGTGCAATGATTTGGGAATTTAATGAATATTTTGTACAATAATTAGCAGACAGATGCCAACAAAGGAGGGAAGAAAATTTATTAATATTTACTTGTATTTTTACAGTGGATTTTAATGCAACTGTCTCAGATTTAATCATTTGGCATTTGGCATGAGCTTTCTACTGAGATTATGGAAAGTCAAAGTTTATAGATGCAAGTTGATAGTACAAAGTGAAGTAAATAACAAATAACGTTTAGGAATTTAATTTTTATAAATTAAAGTTTATGGACCAAATAAAATAATTGGACAAGAGTTCATGGCTAATGAACTAATTTACTCACTGGCAATTGAAAGCAAAATTAAAATTTGTCCAAAGTTCAGTGACTAAGAATTGAGAATTTGAACATGACAAAAAAAATGATTTTTTTTGTTAATCAATTTCTATTGATTAATTAGTATTTTGTTAAGATCATAACTGCTTGACAACTCATGCTTAGGCCACTCTTGGGATGCAACATAGTCTCAGATTGTGCCCAACGTGTCCTCCCATGACAGTCCAACTCAATGCAATTGCATTCTGATTATGTCAAAGATATGAGTTGACATGAAAGTTTTCCAGACAGCTTAATGAAAAGTCAAGATAATAGTTTATAAATTCGGATTACACACAAATCAACTTTTCATAATCTCCAGTGATGCATGCAGGAAGAGCACTTGAATCGGAAAAAGTTGCCATGCTGGTCTTAAAAATCACCAACTAGTCTACCACAACTTTTTGGCATCAAGTTAAGCATGACACTGCATTCACCTTTAATTTGGTTAGACTTTTCTACAAACATATTTTTGGGAGCACATGGTAGATAACTCGAGCTAACTCAGGTGCATAATGTCAAGAAGAACACACGTATAAAGAAAACTAAGACCAGAAACACCGGTATTAATAGTTCAGCATAGAAAAAAGAGTTTGTTGTTGTCTTATGCATATAATAGACAAACTCACAAGGGGAACCAGTTCATTAATAGTCAAGGAACACTAGATCTTAATATAGTTGTCGAACAATTCTATCAAGGATCAAAATTAGATGGGTGGAAGAAGGGAGACGATGAAAAGAGATTCAATTATAAAAAGATTAGTGTTGGACAAGACAATTCAAAAAGCATCTTTCTTTCTTTCTTTCTTTCTCTTCTTTTACAAATGAAGACAATGAAGACAGTATGCTGGAAAGGCAGTTTTAAAAGAATCAAAACCTCTTGAAGTTTTGATATTTCATATCACCTTCTTAATAAATAAAGAACAAATTGAACTTGGGATTACTCACTGTATCTTGCAGAAAAAGTTCCTACAGTGGAACAAGCGGCAACTGAAGAATCACTCTCGTAACTTACGTAAGCACAAAGAACATGGTATCCAAAACTTGAGCTTTCCCCATAAGTAAGAAGAAAGAACAAACAATGCAGTCCAATTTCCAGTTAAGCACCAAACAATCAAGATACTATAAGTTAAAACTACAAATGTTGGATAAGATAAGGACTCTATTATTTTATCAGCTGGAACTACCAACTAATCTAACACTTCTTAAAGATGATATCTTATTGTGTTTAGAGAAAAAAAAAATGATAAAGCCCATAAAAATGACGAGACATCTCCTATACAAACCTGACATATTAAAAATATTGCACAATCAGAAAAAAAAAAAAAAGATTGATCTGGTCTAAACTATGGTGAACTAAAAAGGAAATTGACTCTTAGAAGAAATGCATCACTTCTCACTCTTCCTTGTGTCATGGAAAGTATTCTGCACAATAGAGAGCTCGGGAGTTCACACGGCAACAACAACAACAAAACCGCAAGGCCCATCTATTTGGGAGTCCATACAGCCCACTAACACTAATCAGGCAAGTCTGGAGGCATTCTTGGTGATAATTGTATGGCCTTCGCAACAAGTTCTGCTTGGTTTCTGTGCACCAATAGGGACAATGCTTCTTCAGTCTTTTACCAGTTCGTTCCTACAGTGTTCAGTTTCCTTGTGATTGTGCTCATACTTATTATAGTATGCCGCTTCTGGGAGAAATCAGCCATATATTTTATATCAGTTATATGTTTCTTGGCACGTATAGGAATTTGATAAATCTTTTTGTGTTCAAAGATTTTTTTTTTTTTTTTTTTTTTTTTTTTTTTTTGCAGCATTGAGTTTTATCTTTTTTCTTGGACAAAGGATCGTTAAGTTAAGAAGTTCCCTTCTGGAGGCTCTCAAGGTTGTTCTGTTGATTGGTATAGTTTTATGCTTTGGTGAAGCATCTACCCTTTTGCAAGCAGTGTGGTCTCTCTCCAACATGTACTTGGAACATAGATTAAGTCTCTTTGACTGTTATGTATAGCCAAAAATTATAGATCGCTCTTTTCTCTATAATACTCTGTGGGGAAGAAGAATTTTGCTCCAGAATTAGGATGAGAATCATCAGTTTAACATATATATACATTTACATATATATGCATGTATACCTAATAAAACACCATTTAAGGGTAGCCCGGGGAGACATTAGTAGTTGCAATGGATTCATTTCAGCTTTTAACTTAAAAAAATGAAGCAGAACGTGAGTCTAAGAAATAGATACAACATAATCTGACTGTTCAATTCTTAGCAGTTTATTATATTTCATTTGTCTTTAGCATGTGTAGTTGTGCTCTAAATGTTGACACACAGGATTTTCTGGATGAGTAACTCTAGTCATCTCAAGTTAATTTTCTCTGGATATTTTATCAGAAGGAACGACCTTATTTTTGTTTTTGATTTTTGAGTTTATCTGAAGTTTCAGTTATATTTTAACTTTTGCAGGCCTCGTCGTACTGGCATTTGGTCCAAGTTATTCATGTACTCTTATAAGACTTCTCTATGGGAGGAAATGGAGTGATGGAGAAGCTCCAGCTGCCCTCCGCTGTTACTGTTTTTATGTCATTATCTTAGCCATGAATGCTACGTAATTTGTTGTATTCATGCTTGTAGATTTCCTATTAAGGTTTCGAATACCCTTGTCTGACCAATCACTGATCTCATGACATGTAGCTCAATACAAGAACTATTTTTTTTTTCATTTTGCTAATTTTATTCCATGGTATCAAATGATATAGGTGAGTATCCTGTCCCCATATACCAGTACCACATTGGTCTAAGAGTACCGAAACTGCTACCGAACCAATAATAAATCCTCAATTTCTACTTAAATCTTTGAATTCTTAAGGCCTTTTAGTTCTGATTTGTTCATCTTCAGATTCTTAGTTAGGCATAGCTGGTATGATCCTTTTATTGCTTTTCTCTTTTTTGAAACTTTCAAGTCAATAAAGACAGAGAGCACCATTGTAATTCAGATCAATAATAAAAGGACAAAGAGATTAGCATAAATAAGTCAATTTTGAAACTCTTCAAGTAAATTTTCCATTTCATACAACCTAATCCTCTATTAATTAGAAAAGACATTTATGAATTTCTAGTTGAAGTTGATAGAGTTGGCTCACAGACAACTTCCTTCAACCAAACATCAAGAACCAATCCCAGCAATTAAGAAAAAGAATTTAGTTGCAATGATTTCTCCCAACCAGTAAATGACTGCATAGCATATTTGGAGCTTTTTGATAAATTTTAGCAAACTCAATTCTCATTTGTTGCTCATTTGGTATCTCGCTTTTTGGACCATTATGATTCTTGTGCAATCAACTAAAAATATGAGGATGTTCTCTGACTTCTTTAAAATTTAGTTAGATGGCTACTTTTTAATGCATTTATGAATTTTTAAATCTGGAAAGATAGTTTATGCCTGGGCTTCCTTCAATTCATTGCTTCAGTTAAATCAATGTCAAACACCAAGCTTCGTTCTATGTTATTATATTAGGATTTAATGATTCTTGTTTCATTGTTCATTCATTAAGAGATGTCCTCAATTTTAGGCCTCCATTATCTTTTGGGTCAATACATATCGTGTTTTATTTTTGCAATGATTCTTGACAAAGAATTATAAGCATGTGATGGCATTGTACTCATTTGTAGGGATGCTCATTTTTTTTGAACTTGTAAATATGTTCATTGATATTATTGTTACTATGTATTAAAAGTCTATTTTACTGAATGCCCTCAATATATATTTAGCTGAAGCAAAGGATGTTTGTTTTTCTCTCTCTAGGGACATCTGAAGCTTTTCTGCATGCAGTTGCAAATGAGAGACAACTTAAGAGGTCAAATGATTCATTGCTTATAATCTCTGGGATTTACATAGCACTAAATATCATTTTGATTCGATCTGCTGGAGCATTTGGGCTAATTGCTGCTAATTCATTAAGCATCCTTTTTCTGTGAGACCTTTTTCTCATAAACAATAAAGTTGTTAACTAGGAGACAAGGCTAATTTTATATATATATGTGTGTACATAAAGACCAGAGAGTAGGACTAAATATCATTTTGATTCGGTATGGTTGAGCAATTTGATTAGTTTCTGCTAGTTCATCATTTATCCCTCTTGCCGAAGACTTTTTCTTAATAAATAATTGCAGTTGATAACTAGGAGACATGGCTTATTTCATGTAGACAAAAAGGCCAAATAATTCTTTGTAGGATTTTTTTTTCTTTTGTTTTCGGTGACAGGTTCAATATATGCAATGATATTTGTTTTGTGCTCTCACTCTTTACATGGTTACAAGTCTGCATCTCAGTTGCATAATGCAATCCCATGGGCGCAATGGATGTATTGACACCCTTCAGCATGTCTAGAACTGTATAATGTTCACTACTTCACTTGGTCAATCAACTCTTTATCTCAAGCTGGGAAGGCCAAAGATGATATTAAGAATTTGAATTGTTTCTTTCATCTTGCCATAAGATATCATGGATGACCTCCATCTATGCTTTTCTGTCATATGTAAAGCTTCTGCTTTTAAATCTTAACTGCTGCTAGTGGCTGACGATAAAAGGTGTAGGCTTTACAACACAGGAATTTAAGCTTTATCATTCACGGCTAGTAACGAAATGCCAACTGCACTATCCAACTCAGGGAGAGGATTTGCCGTCCACTTTTGTTGGTTGCAGCTCCTGTTGTGTTATAATTGACTTCTTTTTTCACTAGTTAATTCAAGCCATAACATTGACTGCTGCAGCTATTATTTGACCTAAATTTTATAGCTTTCAGGCTTAGAACAATTGCAGAAACTTGTACATAAAGTTGAAGGCTGCACCAGAAGGCTGTGACCATTGCATTAAGATTATAAAGAAACTTGTGGATTTGCATATTTGTGTAGGAGGTCAACTGTTACCTTCATGAAGTGTTGTCAAAGATAGTTGTATATATTACAGCTCGTACATATGTAGATTTGCCATCTGTGTTTAAAGAACAAGCAATGTCTATAATCTTTTAGAAAACAGTAATAACTTTTTCTTTAACTGTGACTAAGATATGATTCTAAGGATTATCTACTCTGCAGTATTTATCAGCAGCTATTTCCAGGTATGTAAGCTCATATACAATTTTAGGCGATACATGTATGCTAGTTGTAAATAATTCTCCTTTCTGCAAGTGAGGGTATGCAATTGATGATAAAATCTCTGCTTGTGTTTGTCAAACAGGACTCTTCATTTTCTTTTTACCGATGCTTGCCGTCTGGCTGGGAAGTTCTGCTTCTTTCTTGCACAGCAACTGTCATATCTGAGAGAGTATTTTTAGACAAGGAAAACTTCTGGCAGACTCTCCCTATTCATTTAGCCATTGGTTTAGCATGTTTCTGCTTCTCATCCATTGTCATGTATGTAATTTTTTCTTTGATGTTTTTTTGGGTCCTCAGAGGATCTTGAAATCAACTATATAATCCTCACTGCCATTTGGCGAGTTTAATGAATCTAAGCTATTGTCTCTAAAACAGTTATTCTCGTGAGAAGCAGCTCATCAACAAAATCATAGGTATGCATAAACATGCCGACTGAGAGAAGCTGATGAAGTTGTGTAAGATGACCAACACCTCAAATGGCCTCAATGTGAGTTCATTATCTCTTAATCCTTACTGTTATTCTTTTTTGAGAGCCTAAATAACTTTTAACGTCTATGATCTGCAGTCTTCTGAATGAATGGCATGAATCTGATGTCTCATCTCTGTTCCTGTTGGGGAGAAGCATCAATGGTTTCTGGTAGGCATCTTCGTATGAACTCCTCGACCGCTGTACTTCATTTACCACGGGTTGATTGGAGATGGAAGATATACTTGAAGTTGCACATTTGAAGGACTTAATTCTTGGCTCAAATAAAGTTCCCCTTACTTTCTTGTATTACTTGCATTGCACGAAGTATTTGTGTCTTCAATGGTGATCCAACTAAATTATCTGGTTGTCTGTGGGTGCTGGATGCCTGCCGATGGAGCAACAACACTCTGGGGCCACTTTTGGGAGCCTTTTTTGGTTGTCCATGAGAAGAGTTTGTCCATTAATGTGTAAATGCAATGCATTTAAAATCGATCTATATGTTTTATGTAATACTTTCTCAGACATCTTCCTCACCTTGATAAATTTTTTTTTTTTCTTTGCATTGGAGCTTTTCAAAGTTATGGCCAATTCTTTGAGACTGGCTTCTTGTTTGATCTATGTACTACTCAGCACTTCCTCTGAGTTTTTCCCCTGATTGGCAGCTGCGTTTGTGTTTAAACTTTCCGGGTAATTTTTTAGTGTTGGAAATTTCAGTTGTACAGTGTCTTTCCAACTTATCATCCGCTGTGATTTCATGCTGTTTACAAGAAACCCCAGTTGCAGTAATTCTTCCTCCCGGGAATAGTGAGTTAGGCTATTTAATTATTACCTTCTTTGGGATCCATTCTGATCATTTATTTTTCCCAGTGAAAGAAAAGAGAGAGATGCAATTGGAGACAGATTACATTCCAGTTCATAACATCTCCAACATAAGAGGTAAGACTTCCCTGCCACACTTTTGCAAGCATCTCTAGCAGCAGTGACGAGTGCTTCTGTTAATTGTGCCACCTAATTTATAAATGCAGCTTGCAGAGCACGGTCAATACAATCTTATGCCTGTTTAACGGAGGGGGGAGGTTAAAGATTGGTGCTTGCCATCAGAAACCAATTTACAGGCATTTCTCGATGGAACTGCAGGTTCAAGCTGCTGTCTATCAAATATGCACCAATTTCCTCTCTCCTAGATGAGAACGTAACTATCAAAGTTTGGCTTGCTGGCACTTGAAGAAAACAGGAATATAACTCATCCTTCAGTAAAATCTTTCTTTCAAGAAGTGCTACATTATAGATTGTCCAATAACAATTCTCCAGTTTAGGTGAATGAGGTAAAATATAACTCATAAACCACTGCAGAAACTTTTTGAAATACATGCTTGAACTCATACCAAAACACTTAATATGAACGAGTAGACCACTTTATTTCCACAGTCCTACCAGTTTTAGATCCTCTTTTTATTGAGCTAATTCGAGTACCTGTATTTGCTCAAGATGAGAAAACTGAATCATTGAGTATGGTATTGTGATCTTAATCTATTTAACGCAGGAATTGTGCAGAAGAATTTTACCATTGAGTATGGTATCTTGTATCCATCGCAGTTGTGTTTAGTTCCATGCCATCCTTTCTTTCAAGAAACTTTGAGTACCAAGTGGCAGACAGCTTCGGCTTTCTTTTACGGTTCTCATCATCGAAATCCACATGGTACAAGCCGCAACGAGATTGATACCCGGTCAAAAACTCGAAGACATCTATGAACGACCAAACGAAGTAACCTTTCACGTTCGCTCCATTCCTGCAAACAAAAGAGCCTCCTGTAAGTATTAACAACGATAAAATTGTCATAATATTTTAACTATTTGGGGCTAGCTATATCGATCTTTTGCTATCATTAAGCTCTAAAAAAATCATATTTTTAATTATATTAAAATATTTTAATTTTTATTTATAGTTTTTAATAAAAGCTCAAAAAATCTTGATGGCAAATCTAAAGCATTACTTCCTACGTTTGGAAGCTTATCATATGCGTGCAATCAAGACATCAATATCAACCTGATAGCATCGAGCATGCTACCGATGAAGCCATTAAGGTAATTGATCCTATCAGTGTCGTTAAGGCCGCTCTCTCTCTTTCCTACGCCATAGCCTGATAGAAATTACAGTACTTGATGAACAACAAAGCATCCTTTTAATCCATGATGAAAAGGGATCGTTTTGGAGTGGCTGAACTGACCATTTTCTTCAACAAAAAGAGGAGGATTTCCATAGGCATCTCTGAGATACTCCAACATGTATTGCAGCCCCTGAGGATCGAATGATGAAGGTGCCATAGGGTCATACTGGTTATGTTGCAGCAGATGTTAGCCCATTCATGCATTCACAGTGAAGAAACTACATGGTAGGGAGACTAACTTTAACTTTTTACCTGATCAGGTGTCTCATTCCTTGAAGCTGCATTGAAGCATCGGTAGTAAGCAGCTCACTACAGCTGAAAACACAATGCAAATCTAAACCAAAGGAGCAAGAGAATAACTTACTTGCCATCAAGGCTAAGGAATCCATAATAAAGTCACGAAGACCCATCTCAGAAGCATTGATGTTATCTTTGACATATACTGAAGCGTAGTGATTCACGCCAATGAAATCAAATAAGCCCTTTATTTGTTCAGACTGAGATTTGGTGAAGGATGGGAGTCGCGAGCCGACAATCTTCTTCATGACCTCAGGATAGTCTCCAAACACCAACGGATTTAGGATCCTAATAGTGGATGGCTCGTTAAAATACGATCGTGTGAGACTAGAAGATAATGCATGCTGAATTAAGTAGAATACCAGCCAACATAAAACTCAAGTATTCTTTGGGTTGCCTCAATGTCTGCAGAAGAGTTTGTTAATGGATAATACTGGAAAGTGTAGACGTTGATGCCTATCCACCCATTTTGCTTCGCCTGGATAAATGGTAAATGCATAAAATCAATGTTGACATGGTAAGAAAGTGGATAACACAAAGTGAAGATGATAAATGACTTACTTGATATTTGCTTTTGTATAATTTGACGATCGATGCATGGGCTAATAGGACGTTGTGAACCACAATGTAGGGCTCTGTTGTCGAATTTCCTACTGTGCAATTGATGATACCAAATGGATAAGAGCACCGATTTGGTGGAAGTGTTCCCATGTCATATGCACCCATTGACATTATATTGGGTTGGACAATAGTCGTCCATCGAGGAACTCTGTCACCAAAATTCTTGAAGCATACATCTGCAAATGCTGTGAAATCATCCCTAAAACACATCTTTACATATTAGCTTGATTGGCTGAGATTATCACAATTAGTTTGGGGATTGAGAAAGTTTACTAACGAGTAATGACAATGAAGTATGCTAGTCACTGAAAGACATCTTACACCATTTTGGGGCTCAACCATCCTGAATAATCATCTTCGAGTGCTTGGGGATGGTCAAGATGGTACAATGACACATGAGGTTGGATTCCTACAGCATTCCGGAAAGGAATAAATTTATGAACAAGGATTGGAATCATATTGACTACAATAAAAATCCATTCTCAAACAGAAATTAAATTCAAATCTTTGTATCACATTGCTTACTGGTACTTCTTCTGGAAGTAATTGTATCTTGTTTTTGTTTTTTTAATCTTTCTTGCAGCTATTATGTGTTTACATGATTGCGAAACATATAATTATCAAGTATAGATTATCCACTTGGATCATGCACAAAAGAATGCCTTATCTCTATGAGCATGCAAAATGTACATTCTCTCTTTTTTTTATCTCTTATGATTCTCCCTTGTCTATCATTCATTGAGCTTCTTTGCAAGAGATTGATTTAGTTTTAATTATAGAATTTGCCAGTTAAATTTAATATTCGGAGAGTAACACTCGGAAATGATTTAGCTATGAACAGATACAGTTTGAAGCTTGTTGGATAGTTTCATAGTTCATTCTAATCTTGTTAAAGAAATGATTGCCTCACTAAAGGAATAATTTCCAAGAAGAGAAGCTTAAGCATTTTTCATACATGATCATTCATCAGTAGTGTTGTTTTGTCGTCTAATTGGTTGGCTGTTCCAGTTGAGAGGCAGATTATAATTGCATAATCACACACACTGAAAACACACTTAAAAGAAAGACTCACCATATTTTACTAGCTCATCAATCAGGTTGTTGTAAAACTGTAAGCCTTTAGGATTAACAGCTCCTCTACCATCTGCAGAACAAGTAACACCACATAAACAACACCACTTTTGTCTGAGATCTAAAAGTTTCGATCAAGTCATACTTGGGATAAGCCTGGACCAAGAGATGGAGAATCTGTAGGAGTCCAGTCCTGTTTCAGCCATCAGCTTGACATCTTCCTGAAATATTACCTCACTTGTAAAAAGGACTCACCCCTGATGAATAAACCTATGTGTTTGAAAATCTTTTATCTGGATACTCCTTATGTGTGCTTAATAATCTTAAACTTAGTGGTGGCCTATAAGAAAATTTGTAGCTTAAATTGCACTAGGCCGTGGTCTATATATATCAGAGAAGACTTCTTGGATCATAAATAAGCAAAAAAGTTAATAGAACTGGTAGCTAATAAACTTACAATAGGGGGAAATGTCGATATTGGTATAGCTAGAGCAAGATTTTTTTTTTTTCCTTCTTTTTTTCTTGTATTGAGAGTTCGAGAACTTGAAGAACCAATTGATCACACGTTTATAAACTTTGGTGGTGTTCCTCCAACATATCACATATTTTAACAAAACAATCTTTTTTCATCCTGAAATTGCTTTACTGAAATGGTGCAACCATTCTTCATATATCCTATATTCAGAGCACGAAAAGGGCAAAGTTTCAGTACAAGTTTCTGATGACTGCATTTGTCCTCCTAAGAATTCAATAAATGGTTTTTGATGAAAAGTCACCAAAGTAATCATCAGGAAAACTCAGAAATCTACTCTTTTTTTTTTCCAGTTTCAACAGGAAAAAAACCCACCTTATTAATATTTAAACATAGAGGACTTTAGAAATGCTGGCTGTCATATATATCTCATTGGCAATTATAATTGGACAAATATGGGGAGTAAACATTACTGAGGGATGTATGTAAGTTTGCTTAAAGCTTCTAATATTGTGATCAAAAGTGTCTCTTCTTTGATTTTTATGGAACAGCATAAGTGCATATTTTCTTGAAACCGAGTTGCAGGGGTCCGATCATAATGTAGGTGAAAAAACAGGTTCTTGCATCATGTTCAATTTCCGATCCACCAACTGGTCAAGCCATGTAGAGAAATCTATGATGAGTAGGCTTCAGATAAAAAGGTTTATAAAAAAATTTAGAACCCCACCTTCTTGTAAACATATATTTCCAAAGGGCTCCCTATCTACCACACAGTTGTAAAGAATGAGAATTTGGGTCATGGCCATTTTGCTTCCAGTGAAAATATAAGCACTTTGGTATGATTAAAACTTTTTGTTTGTGTCCTATGCAAAACCATGAACAAACCTAGCTACTATATATTTACTTTTACAACTTAAGAAGAAATTACTACACATATTACTGTTCTATTTTATGTTTGTCTTCATAAATGGCATTAACATGGGGAATGTTTTGATTTCGATGGATGAATCCTTCTTCCTTTTACCACAGTGTTGGAGCCAGAAACATGGTTTGTCAAGACAATTTGGCATGATAGAACAAGGAACAAGAAAGGTCTAGATTGGAACTGGTAATTTTGTGACACCTTTAAATGAAGAATTCTATTTTCTTTTTTCTTCTATAGATTAAGGTAGAAGTTGCAGACCTTGTATTTGTGGTAGCCATCAGAAGCCACATCTCCTGTGCTCTTGTCCAGCATTCGCCCTGAAACATTCATCATCCCCATTCAAATCCCCAAGTTATTCATCGCAAAAATAACAACAATTTAGAAGAGTTCCTGATTTCAAACTCTTTGTGCATGGAAATTATTTTAACATACTATTTATTAGTTTGGTAAATAATAATACCAAGTGAAGTAATTGAAGAGGAAACGAGGAATGTTCACCTGCATGAGTAAAGGTATCCCAAATGCTTGGTTTCCTTCCATCCTCGGATACTGCCCCCTCCACCTGCATATGTAAAGGTATCTCAGTCATATACCTTTTCATCTTCATCGCCCTTCACCTCTCCTCTCTCTGCAATCTCTCATGTTCTCTCTGATGTATCTCATATCAAGAAAAACTCAAGAAGATGATGAATAGATGGAGTGATGGGCAGTCTCGCACATAATTAGGTAAGATTTGCAGCAAAGCATGTGAGAGTGCACTGACTGATACCCAGTTAGCATCATCAAAGGGGGAAAACATCTTTACTAAGAGAATCTATAAAGAACAGGTCATGGACGGTGATCGAGGATTTAACACTCCCACTATGGAACGAGGTGAGAAGCCAGTGCGCAGAGACTTGCCTGATAAGACGACGTCCCAGCTCCGAAGACGAAGTCCAAAGGGAAGTCAGCTCTGCTGAAGCTGGGCTCCGTCAGCTGCCCTGAACCCTCTTCTAACGAAGACAAAATCAGCAGGAGTACCGCTCCTAGGATTAGCAACCAGGCTGGTCTCCCTTCCCTCATCTCCTCTCACTCGAGTCCCCCGAGAGCACGAAGGTGAGGAGGAGGAAGAGGTCAAAGCAGCGCAAGTCGTCGTGCAGTACGGGCGTCCCTGTTGTGACGTAAGTACTCTATTTGAGCATGGCGCGCAAAAAGGCGGCCTTCAGGAAGATGAGAATGGCGGAACTTTGTGGGCCAAGTCAAAAACGGTAGGGACAATATTTTTGGTCCTACATTTTTCTTTCTTTTACTTTTGAGTATAGAACTCCTCATTGTTTATTGATTTTTAGTAATTAATAAGCACAGCTGGTGCTACATCACAATCAAGAAGTCGACAACAAAACAAACAATTCCTTATGAGCATCTAATTTTTTATGAGAATAGTTAGTGCTACATTCATGAATAGAGTTGTGTATTATTTTTTTAAAAAAAATAAATAATAAAAATATTGTTTGAGTAGAGCCTTATGATAAATTGTCAACATCTTTATCAATTAGTACCAACACACACCTAAAATATTATCAGTTGAGATGTTAAACCCCCAGAATTGTTTGTGCTTGTGAATTATATATTACTAACTCATTTTAGCACTTTTCAGTGCCTCAATCGATTCAAATTTTTCCAAAAACAAATTGATATCACTATGGTTACAAGTTACCAGTAAAGCTCAACATAACTTTAAAAAAAAGGCATAATTTGATGGCCATGATGACCATAATAATCACTATCGCGTAAAGCAGCCAAAGAGAGAAAGTGGCATCTACGCTTGATTAAATACCGGGATTGGTGACTTCTGGGAAACATGCTGTCAGCTAGAACAGGATAGTCTCTTTTAATGGTGATTTTTCTCTTTCCTGGTTGTCTCATGTATGGCCTGCGCCAAAATGTAGATGAACTTATCGGATGAAGAGCATACCGCAGCTCAGGTAGCGAGCATTGGATGGATGCTAACGGAGATATCGAATCAAAATAAAATGAAGGGTAAAATCTTATTCTTAGTGGAAGTCACAGAAACTGTATTAAGTGATGGCTACTAGTCTACCACAGCATTTTAACATCATTCAGCTTTAATTTGGCTAGACTTTTCTACAAACATATTTTTGGGACCACATGGTAGATAAGTTGAGCTAACTCAGGTGCGTAATGTCAAGAACACATACACAAAGAAAACTAAAGACCAGAAACACCGGTATTAATAGGTCAGCATAGGAAAACTTTTTGGTGGTCTTGCAAATATAATAGACAAATTTACATAAGTACAAGTTCATTAAGAATGTCAAGGAATTCTCTAGGACAGAAAGGAACACTAGATCATAACATAGTTGTCTAACAAGTCTATCAAGGATCAAAATGAGCTGGCTGGAAAAAGGGAAAAAGATGAAAAGAGATTCAATCACACAGCTTGAAAAGGGTTAGTGTTGGACAAGACAATTCAAGAAGCATTTTTCTCTCTCTCTTCTTTTACAAATGAAGACAGTACGTTGGAAACGCAGTTTTAAAAAAATCAAAACTTCTTGAAGTTTTGGTATTTCATATTTCATATCACCTTCTTCATAAAGATAGAACAAATTGAACTTGCGATTACTGTTGCATCAAAAGTTCCTTCGGTGGAAAACTAACGGCAACCGAAGAATCTCTCTCATAACTTGTGTAAGAACAAAGAAAATGGTATCCAAAACTCAAGCTTTCCCCAACAGTAACAAGATAGACCAAACAATACAGTCCAATTTCCAGTTAAGCACCAAACAATCAAGATACTATAACAAAGACAACAGGACTAGCACAGCAATTGTCACTGTTACCAAGATTGTATAAACAAAACTAAAGAGAAACTGGACAATATTAGTAGTAAATACACAAAAATGAAAAGATTGTCACTGTTACCAAGATTGTATAAACAGAACTAAAGAGAAACTGGAAAATATTAGTAGTAAATACACAAAAATGAAAAGAAATAAATCATCTACCTAATCTAAAGTAGAATAAGAAAGAAATCATCTACCTAATCTAATCTAATCATCTACCTAATCTAAAGAAAGAGATATTAGTAGTAAATACACAGAAATAAAGTAGAATAAGAAATAAATCATCTACCTAATCTAATCTATCATGAAGGCGAACCTCTTAAAGTACTGTTGCTATTTCTCCTGCTATTAACATTCATTGCTCAAAAACATAACTGAATGTCTGCCCCATCTATCGCTACCAGAAGACTCCAAACAACCATGGCCGCTAAAGATGTAGAAGGATGAACCCAGTAAATGAGGCTCCTGTTAATGCGGCATCTGGATATATGCAGTCCTATCCCTACAAGTAGACAACTTGTTTCTGCATTGCAGCTAATGATGCAGGTGCCTATATTTCCCTACATATTTACCTAAATTTGTCAAACTTCAATTCTATCAACCTGCCTGAAGATGTATAACTCCAAAAACAGCTATAAAGAGCACAATATCTATGTAGAAGTCTGTGATATCAACAAACGCTCATAAAGAGCACCATATCTTCACAGAACCATGCCTTTTCTTGGCATAAACTCTGGAATCATCATTTTAATTTATCTACAAGAAAAGGCAAATATATATGTTCCACACATAATCTACATTAAATTCTGAACCTCATAAAAAAGAGTGATTTTTCTTTTCAAGTGTCAGGTTGATCTCAGACGAATCAAAAACCAAATCTTTATCAGGATGATACTTAAAGAAATTTCTCGACACTGTAGTTTGAAGACTGAAGGGCAAAGATAACTGAAGGGTAAGAAGATCCTCCGTGATGTTTGGAGAAAAACTTACACAAATGGAGGTTAGTGACCCAGCAGATGTCCAGCAATTCTATGTTTTAAATCAAGACGTCAATGTTACCACATTTTGATGATGTTACAGCCACAATACTCTTCAAAAGGAATCTTTTTACTATGTTACTAGGCACATGGAAAGAATTGATAACTTGGTCCTCCAAACCATGGCACCAATATTTAAAAAAAAAATCCACTTGAGAAAACAGCTGTCCTATCATTGCTGTATTTTAGAGTTTTTCTTTTTAAACTCTTATCTTTCCAGAAGCAAATCAAACCAAATTAGCTTTTGAACATTACTAGGATGTAACATTGGTGCAAATTATAATGTAGATTGAAGAAGATATTCTTTGTGGAGTTAAAGCAGAATTGTTAAGCTGAGGGGACATTCGAGTTGCTAAGTGTTCACCAACTTCCCCTGAGATTAGGTTCTTTTGTGGTCTATGAGCTAGAATGTTAAGCCATTAGGAAAGATGCTATTCAAATAATTAGATTTTTATCATGAATGAAAATAGCATGATAAAACTAAATAGAAATAAAGAAAGTATTTTTTTTCTGTAATAGTGCATAAAGAAAAATATGGAAAGAAAGAAAAAAAACATGAGAAAGGCAACCAGTTTTCTAACAATGAACTGCAACTTACCAGATTTCTAACATGCACTTACAAACTTCCAAACTTGGATTGTCATTTAAAAAATAGCGAGAGAACTACATGCCATCTTCAACAAAACTTCTGTCAGATCCATAACCCAACAATTTTAAGCTAATTTTCCATATCTCCACGATACTAATAATTAAGACAACTCTTCACCATAACAAAATCTTAAACTCAGATTGTAACCAGATGTTAGTCATTCAGTAGCCATTCCTTTGTTGTTTGAATCTAAAGCAGAAATGACTATTTACCCTACAGACACCTTAACTGCAACATAATACCCTACTTTGACACCATTGAATTTCCCTGAGCCTCAATAAAATAGTTTTATTAAAGCAGAGATAAATTTCCCATTAAAGAATGAACCGTTGAAGGTAAGATGGAAGATGCTAGCAATGATAGCGACAAATAAACAAAAATCGGCCAAACATAGATACATTGGTGGAACTTGTCACATTGAATGCTGTTCATGAGAATAATGTTTCAAGTTAGAATTGCTATGTAGGTGTTCCCCCAGAAAATCCATCAACGAAATACAAAAGCCCTCCTAATTGAAACTGCAATATAGAACACTGGATTTGCAGTACAACTGGGTGGGAAGTCTTTAAGAAGCATCAAAATTTGGATCCAGATAATTTGTTGAAATATGATCCCTGCACATTGTAAAGTACTTTGTTGAAATATAATTTGTTGAAATTGAGAACACAAATTACTTTCAAATGGAATAGTCAAAACAGAAAAACAGGTCTGAATTTGTAAAGTACAGCTATCAAATAAGTTAAGCAATTGCAGCTCGCACAACGAACTTCTGGATTAGTTTTTAAGCAGCAGAAAAAAGGTTCATTCGGTACAAAGAATGTTGCAAAGGGATGCTTACCTAGCACATGTTCCTCCAAATCTAGCATATTTTACTGTATCAGTACTGCCTCTGCTATCCCATAGCATGATTCCGTTCTGCAAGAATGACCATAAATGAACTTTATAGGTTTAAAAATTGCCTACTACCATAAAATAAAGATACACAAGTTGATAAATGTAGGAGACTAAGAACCAGAAAAAGAGCATACATAAGATACAGAAAGATGCAGCCGGATGATGGAATATCCCCTCAAACTACACCTTACTAAATACATTCAAATAATGACAACCAAAGCTATAAGAAATTAGGTGACAGTAAAATGGCCATAACTTCACAGGTTGTATGGCGATGTTTATGGATTATTGTCGTCACAACAAACATACTTCTTGGCACTAACTAACAAAGCAATAAAAGGTACTTCTTCATCCAACGACAAATTAAAATACCAAGCATTATCCAGAAATGAAACAATTATTGGAGCTTAAACATCCGAACTTTTAAAGAAACCAGGGTAAGTTATCCACTTGCAGTCGAATTGACATAATAATACCAAATCCCAACACCATCAGTTCTAGTAGAATCTTAGATAAACAATATAAAACTTCTTGAAAACCAAATCGACCAGCCAAAACACGCACTTTGAACTCAAAAGGATTCCATCTTTAAGCATACAATGGCCTCTCAGTCCATGCCCCTGAGACATGCCCATTCTCGCAAACATACGCCCTGACAACTGGCTCCCCGTCATCATGAAACCCAAAGACCCTCCTCAAGCAAAATGCAGAGTGAAGATCCCAGGTCTCCCTGCAAGCACAGAATGCACAGTCCAACGCAATCTTGCCCCTGTTCGAGTCAGTTATCGTCTTCCACACTCTTGATCGCTTAAAGTTCTTGAAAACCCCTCGAAATAGCATGTATTTCCGCTTCTCCTCCGCGTGAATGCATCCAGGCCAGTCACATATGTAGAGACAATCACCCCTAAAACGGCTGGCGAGCAGCTTGTTCCCCTGCTCACGGCTGAGAGACCAAGGGCCGGAAGCCAAATGGGAGCCTACCGGCCCAACCCTCTGCTTCTTCCTCTTCTTGGGAGCAACTGAGCCGACTCTGATGGGAGGTTCACCCGGAGACGGATCGATCGGCGTCAAGGTGGCATCTTGGGACTCGGAATGATCGTAGACGGTGTCGAAGTAGAGGTCATCAAAGAGAGACCAACAAGAATCGGCGGCCTCGGAAGGGATCGGCGGGAGGGGGTTTGGGGGATCGCTGGAGGTGGAAGACGAGGAGGAGGAGGATGAGGAGGAGAGGAGGGGGACGAAGATATGGGGTCCGATGTCACGCTCGAGGCCGAAGTCAGAGTGCTCGAGGAGGATGCCGGCGTGGAGGAGACCGGGACAGCAGACGGAGATCTTGTGGAGGGACGGCCAAGCGGCGGAGGAGGCGGCGGCGGCGGAGGGGAGGAGATCGGAGGGGAGAGAACGGTAGCAGCGGGAGCGGCAGCAGACGTTACGGACGAGGGAGGAGAGGCGGGCAGAGACGCAGGCGAGGCGGGCCCAGTCGCGGGGATCGACCTCGAGCTTGGCGAGGATGTTGAGGACGATGTCGTCGGAGAGGAGGGCGAAAGGGGAAGAGGCTCCGCCTGAGGCGGTGGCTGGGGTGGCCGCGGTGGAGGAGACGGAGGAGGAGGGTAAGGTCATCGGAGCGATAAAAATGAGATCTTTTTGGGAACTAGGGATGACAGCAAAATTGAGGGAGGAGGGAAGCAAGAGATGAGCTCAATATATATTGTGTATTTCTTTTTTTTATTTTTTTAACGAATAGTTGGATGATGAAAATAGTCCTATTTATTTTCTATTTTTCTCTCTATTATTCTTATTCGATTTATTCGTCTTTTTTCTTGAAGAAAATGGAGTCTTTTTCTTTTTTTTTCTTTTCTCATTTTTTTCGATATCGTTTTTCTTTTTTTCTTTTTTTATATATTTTTCAATTATTTTTATGGGGGGAATAATACTTCTTTGTTTGGCTTTTGAGATTACATAAAAAATGTCAATGGGAAAAGAGCTATAAAAATAAACAAATGTGAACACATGAATGACTGTTGTGTTCCACTCTAAATTGTATGTTTTAGATTTTTTTTTTCCCTTTATCCATATTGTTTGCAATTTTCATAAAGCAAATGCAAGGTACTTGTAACTTGGATGACATGATCCTTGTATCATTTGATAGAAAAAATAAAATCTATAACTTATAATATAAAATAATCAAAAGATATAATGCTATCTAGTATCTTTTAAAACATAAAAAATAATTACCATTGGAAGCAAAATAAAAAAAAAAAAAAGATAGGTATAGGTAGAGCCTTAATCTCTAACAAATATATTTATTAAATTATGTTAGATGTTTGTGCATCACATAACTTAAACCATAAAACCAACTAAATTTTGTCGGTTTAATTTGATATTAAATATATAGAAAAGGTGGACGGACGGTTCGATTTTACTCTTTTTTTATTTTTTAAGCCAATTAGAACATAAATTATTGGCGATAAAAAAGATTAGACTAAATAAATAATCCATACTTGATGGCTACTTTTTTTACAAAGGTAAGTGGGACAATCCAACCAAGAACCTTAGATAATGATCTGTTAAAATTTACTGTGTTAATTAGCATCTTATAATGAATGATCTGTCAAATCTTTATTTGTTAAATATTATTAATTAAACATCAAAAAAAGGATAGGCTTTAAAGTTTAAACTCATCACACAATTTGATATCATCTTAAGATTTAATTAGATGAACAAATATCTAGAAAACTAAATTATTCGAAGCAATCTAATACATGATAACATTATTAAATATACAATATTTATATTACATATATTTAGTAGATAAATAAATATGAGCGATTGCTCGAAAAAAAATATCTTTTTTTTCTTGGATAGTACCCCCTTTTCAAAATTATCAAACAGTGATCCTCTATTTTTGATCTTCCAAAAATATATTTCAAAAAACTATTGTTTTTATGGTTTGGTTTTTATCCACACAAAGCACGTTTTTGTTTTACAAATATTATATAGTATTTTTAAAATAAAAATACTATATAATATTTTAAACAAACACTATAATTAGGCTAAAAAATTAAAATTTAGATAAAAATACATAACAATTTTTTGAAGGTATTTTTGGAATTTTAAATAAAAAATCACTGTTTTCAAAAAATTGAAAGAGATGTCACTCGACAAAAATCTAAAAGAAATATTTTCTGGGACAATCGACCAATAAGGACTTGAAAGATTGCACAATCGACAGTGGCGGCACAGGGAAATCTGCCATGGACATAAAGAGGAATGTGTCAGTGTTCATGAAAGCATAGAACATAGATGACACTGTCTCTTTCCTTTCACTGGCCTCGGCACAAACCTCAATGTAGTAGTATACAAATGGATTCCCACCGAGGAAGGATACGTGTGAGCTTCAAGCACACGAATCCATTGGCTCCAATAATACACACTACGGGACAAGGCAGAGGAGGAGCAGAACCTGCGGCTGAGAGAAGCCCGCAGTCCTCGAGGGACAAAACGGAGATGGAAGACACCTCTCTATCTTATCTCTCCCCCTCGCTCGCTCTCTCTCTCGACTCATGCAGCATGTTGTTTGTTGGACCACTTGCAAAAGGGTGGCGGAGAGCATCTGGGGGAACGTGTGGTAGACGCTGTCAGCATACCGCGGAATGCGATGGGAGAAAGAGAGCGAGAGTGAGTGCTCATGGTTTCGAGAAAACCACCTGTGCGTCCGCCATCTCCAAGATGACAGAATTGATAAGGTTGTGCAGGATAACAAGTCGTGGTACGCTGGGAGATGTGGAGGAGGAGACCGTGTATAACACGACCCAACGTAAACCAAAGTGAATTGAGACTCCGACTTCAGGGGTTCTTCTATCTCGTTCGAGGATTGTAGTGCAGTGCAAACCTCCGCCATGACTCAGGCGCTATGAATACGGAGGTGAGAAGGATGCGGAGGAGGAGGAGCAACGGTAAGAAGAGGCGGAACTCAGGCAGAGGCCACCTTGGCGAGACCTCGCCGGAGCCCAAAATAAAAACATTTCACTGCACAGGGAAAACAAAGAACTGACGGCATTGGAGTTTGTTGACATTTCGCTTGCTGTGATCTACTATTTTTCTTCTTCTTCTTCCTTTGCTTTATGATTTTTTCCTTTGTTTTAGTCTTTTTTTTCCAAGAGAAAAAAATATTATCTCTGCTGTGTAATAAAATTAATGGTCTATATTCAAAAAAAAATTAATGCCCTGCTCTTCAAAGCACAAAAACATAGGAAACTAATCAATACTCACTTTAGCACTTGTGTAGTAGTAATCTTTCTAGATTCAAAGGGAAGAGAATCCAAAATTTTTGTTTTAGTTTAGTGCTCTACACTTCATTTGTTGCAATTTTCCCGTCTCTATTTTAATAATCATTCCTATACAACCGCATTAAATTTGATGTATAGAAAAAATCATATCATATGTAAAAATTATTAAAAAAAAACACTGTAAACCCATTAAGAAACACTATACTCATTTGATAAGTTTGTTAAAACCCTAACGACCTTAATTATCAATTTTATTGTACATTTTGATGTTTTATAAAATGATTACTTGAAAGTTTAAGGTTGATTTTAGATGGAAATTGAAATTATTTTAGTGTATGCCAAAATAAAAGATGACATGTCACTTTATATTTTGGTTTACGTTTTTTAATTTTTTTTACAATATTTATGTTAAGTTATTATGATTAAAAAAATAAAACATGAGACATTATCTAGTGATAGTGTTTTTTGTTTGTTACTAAATAAAAAATATCATAATTCTACTGAAAAATAGTATAACTGAGATTTAATTAGTTCAAACTTATACCGACCTTAGTTATCAATTTTATTATATGTCTTGAGGTGTTATAAAATGATTTATAGAATAGCATACGTAATTTTGGATGGGAATAAAAAATAGGATTAATACATTCCAAAATAAACGATGAAAAATTTCTTTCGTCACTTAACTTAATATCTAGACCTATCTATTTGTGTTCGTTAATTATGGAAGAATAATGATAAATAAGGAGATATTATTTGGTTATAAGATTTTTTTAATAAATTTATAATATTTTAGGTGGATTCGAAAAAATGTTAATTATGAAAAAATTTTGTAAAGCCACCCAACTTTCAAATTTTTTCATAATTTTTTTTATTTTTAAATAATAATTTTATCCCTAATCACTTTCATAGTTAGCCACCTAAAAATGTCAACTTGCACCTACCAATAAGATTAAAAAATTATTAAACTCTTATAAGTTAATTTTAATCTTACTCATTAATCCTAGCATAACGAATGTGAGGTGTAGTCTGGTAATGATTTTACAACTCACCTGACACTATACAAGTTCTTTTCTATTTAACTTTTCACTATCTTCAAATACTATGTTCAACTTTGTTTTGATATAAAATCACTTATCAAAATATTTAAACTAAAATTAATAGTAGTATACTAATTATATTCTTATAAGTTAATTTTAGTTTTGACCACTTTCGATGTAGATATTACATCAGTAATCATAAATAAAGAAAGAGGAAACCACGAATAGTAGAGTAGGGTGGTGAGTGGAAGAGGCAACTAGGAGTGCCATGAGTGATGGGGTGGAGGTGTACCCATGACCATAAGCTATCATGTATGCAAAGATGCAGGTGACTATGGCTCGCATCTGCTCGTAAACCCCATCTCATTTTTATCTTAACAGAGGAGAGGAGAGATAAGAGTGACAAGGGCTCTAACGGAGACATGAGTAAAATAATCTTTTTTTTTAATGTAAGAAGGAATGTTATGCAAGAATTTTTTAAAACCTTGACTATTTAAAAAAAAATCATCCATATTTCTAATTACATTATAATATTTTTCAAAGATATTATAACCAAACTTTAATTAGTCTAAAACATCTTGGTTTTTAATTATTAACCCTTCATTGGCTTTAATATCTTATAAAATAATATATACTAGAGATTGAGTTGTTCTGATAAAAATTAGGAAGATATTATCATATTTTTAAAATAAAATTATAAATTATAAATACATGTTTATATGTATTTAAAAAATCTTAAAATATTAATAATTATTTATTATGAACGAATGATTATAAAAAAATAAATTATCATATTTTCTGTATAAATTTATAATACTTTAATCTACTAAACTAGAAAACTAAACATTCAAGTGAACTAAGCAACCGTAAATCTATTCAAGCAAATCAACTAATTAATTTTGGTAGGAGAATAATTCTATAAGCATTATAAAATATGTGGGGCTAATGAAGAAAACCCGGATTTTTTGGGTAAAAATTTCTCGTTAATTTTTGGTTCACAAGATCAATATCACCAGCGCATACCCATATCGCATCAACGCCATCCATCAAGGCTGATGCGACTCTCGATATTTGTCATAGGATGCGCAGCACGCAGATTATAACCACACTGCATCAACGCCATCCATCAAGGCTGATGCGACTCTCGATGTTTGTCATAGGATTCACAGGCCGCAGATCATATCCGCGCCGCATCAACACCATCCATCAAGGCCTAAAGCGACTCTCGATGTTAGTCATATGATGCGATCAAGGGCTCACGCAAATCTCGATCATAGAACGTGCAACCAGCAGATCATACCCATGCCGCATCAACGCCGTCCATCAAAGCCCGAGGTGAATGTCAATATTTATCACAGGATGCGCAGCCGCAAATCATATCCTCATCGCATCAACGCCATCCATCATGACCTGTCACGAATCTCGATATTCATCGTAGGCGGCGCAGGCCGCCGATCATACTCACATCGCGTCACGCAAATCGATCTAGGGCTGATGTCAATTTCGATATTAATCATACGACTGCATTGCCCGTCCCCAAGCGCCGGTGCCTGATGTGCAGGGAACATTCTCGCTAGAGACGGGTTTCTACGGTCCATATAGAAGACCATCCTTACGTGGCAAATGATGAGGCCCTTTCCACAAGCCCCTTACACAAAGCCGTGTGTGGAAACGTCCACCGCCCCTCTCTCGTGCTAACCTTGATCACTCCGGTTAGTCTCCCCAAACGAACTCCCGATCTGCCGGGGGATGGATTTCTTTCTACGGCTTTGAGCGGCCAATCGATCCATTCATCCTCGTATTGGATTGCATTCCGAGGTTCTCCAATCCCTAATCCTGTATCATTGCGACGAATTATTGAGGTTATTTGTTTGATTTTGACCTCCTTTCTTCTTGATCCGAGCCCTCGATTCGGGGATGTATGTATGTTCTTTACTTTGTTTCGTGAGGCCCTTATGAATTTGTGAGTGGAGATTCTGACAGCAATTCAGATTTGGGGATTGTTGTTCTTTGAATATTCGGTTGTAGAATACGGAGGGATTTGATGAACTATGGATGGCAACAAGGATGAAGCTGCAAGATGCATCAAGATAGCTAAGTCCGCTTTAGCATCCGGAGATAAGCAGCGGGTTCTAAAATTCATCAGAATCGCGCGAAGATTGGATCATTCTCTTCCTCTGGATGATTTGCTTGTTGCTTGCGAGAAGTTAGATGGTTCCGATGCTGTGAACCGCCAGGAAGAGGTAGCAGCAGATCGAGTTCGCGAAGAGCCATCGTGCTCCAAGGCGGCGGAGACTGCAGATGAAGGACATAACTACACGGAAGATCACGTTAGGCTGATTCGTCAGATCAAAATGACCAAGGATTACTATGCCGTTCTCGGGGTCGAGAAGAATTGCTCGGTCGAGGAAATCAGGAAGGCTTATAGGAAGTTGTCGCTGAAGGTGCATCCTGACAAGAACAAGGCACCGGGAGCGGAGGAGGCCTTCAAGTCCGTTTGCAAGGCGTTCAAGTGTCTGAGTGATGAGCAATTAAGGCGAAATTATGATCAGATTGGTGTGGCCGAAGATTACGAGTACAACCTGCAAAACGTTAACATGAGGAGGCGAAGGAGGAGGAGAACCACAAAGAATGACTTCTTGGAAGAGGATTTCGACCCGGATGAAATCTTTAGGTCTTTCTTCTTTGGTACTCAAGGCAATGCGTTTAACACCCAACGAGCTTACAGGGCAAGACGAATGGGCCAGCATTTCAGGGAGCATAATGTTCAAGGAGGAGGTGGAGGGTTTAGTTTCATAGCCTTGTTTCAGATATTGCCAATCTTGCTTTTTTTCCTGTTTTTGTATTTCCCTTTCCCGGAGCCGCATTATTCTTTGCAGAAGACTCGAGTATACCAGATTCCCAAGGTTACTGCAAAAGATGGGGTGCAGTACTTTGTTAAGTCAGCAGATTTTGAACAACAATTTCCTCTAGGAAGTTCTTCAAGAGAGACTCTTGAATACAATGTTTTTAGAGACTATAGAAGCATACTCAGCCGATATTGTCGTATTGAACTGCAAAGACGTCAGTGGTCCAGGACTTATCCCACACCATACTGTGATAAACTTCGGAATCTTCAAGTTGCTTGATGGTCTAGTGAGGTAAATTGCTTTCTTCATTTTCTCTCTTCTTCATATTTTCTGTCAGTTGGAAACTATTTAATCTTGGTAAACACAAATCATGTGGAAACACTAATTGTGCAAATGTATATGCATGTGTTCTCATAGCACCATCTTATGGACCACAAATACAAATGTAGCATAATTGTCAATAAGATTTCCAAGTCAACTCAAGAGTGTATCTGTGGTCTCCACTGCTTAAGCTAAGGATAGAGATCTGGAATTTATTCCCTGATTTGATAGTTGGGTAGTGGTATTGATGCGCTAAATCTTGATTTTGATCTTTCAAAACACAAGGTAAAGAGAAGGTTGAAAACAATTACAAATAAGTTCTTAGAGATATTCTGCATTCCACCAGTCTATGTAGTGCACATATAAGCTTACAACAGTTGAAATGCTCACTTCTGTATTTGTGAAGAAAGTTATAAATGCTGATGGGTTTGTGCTGTGTCCTTGTATAAAAGGCAACATTAATGGTTAGTGATATTTAAGAAAACATCTAGCATGTCATGGAGCTATTTATAGAAGATATTCCTCTTGACTAATAAGAACTGCTTTGATCTTTGATTTAATTCCATCCATAAGAATTTTTGAGTTTTGATACCTCTATTTTCTTGAATTTCACTAGACAACATGTGAAAATTATTATTTTTCATTTTAGGATTCCTTAAAACCATGAGAATTGTATTGATCTTACATTACCCTTTTGGACAGGAGTAGCATCTACTTTTAGGGATACTTGTATTGTTGGGAAATCTTGGTGAACAAACAAATATAAGGTGAAAGATATATTTTGGAGATGAATCTTGTTGACCCTACAAATTCTATCCATTGTATATTTATTTTTAGAGAAGCTAATGGTAGAGAGTTTTTGTTAAGTCTTCTGTACAAGTTCGACTGTATAGTTTAGCCCATAAGCCGCAAGAAGCTTTAGTTTCCAATCTGAAAGGGATGTTGTATGTTCTCAATATTGTTCTCATGAAGAGAGTCAAGGCAACATTGTCTTTCGTGTTCCATGTTCTTTCTTGTTCACAAAGAACACTGTAAAAACTGTTAACAGATTTTCTTTATCAAATAAAAGTAGAGTGAGAATGAAGCAAATTGAGGCACAGATGTGGAAAACTAAATCATAGGTATTTGTAGCTTTTCTTTATGATATAATACGGTTGATGTTATAAACTTGCTTTAGGAATTGTATCTGGATTTCATGCTTCCACAGGAACTAAAAAGTTCTTTTTCCATACATCACACTCAAATGTTTAAAACTCCCAGGAATGGTAGTAACACTCATAATTTTTATAGAAAGCAGTGCCATGTTCTACCTGTTGCTAGAATAAACCAGTAATGTCATAAATATTATATATATATATATTCTACTGTTTGCTCTGGTTGTCCATGAAGATCATTGTATATAGTATAATAAAAGGGAAGGAATAATTGCAAACCAATTGAAATGCTTTTGTCTTAAACCTTCTCATTGGGAGCACAATTTCGTTTCATAATTCCAGTGTATCTTATGGAATTTCTAGGAACATTAATCTGTTACTGATGTTGGCTGGTGGAAGTTAGAAGAACATGCTGTAGTAGTGTGTTCTGATTCGTCATGCATATTTATTTGCTTATTGATGCGTTTAAGTTCGCAAAAGGCAAAACATATTGTTCCATGCTCCCATGTACATGATGTATCTTGCTTTTTAATGCATGCTCATACATAAGATTTTTGTCTAATGCTATCTTGGGTTACTGATCCCATTTCATCGAATGTTCATTTTCATATGTTGCCTGTAAATGCTTGAAGCAGCATGACATATTAAGCAGCATGACATATTAAGTGTTGCTATCAGCATGAAATATAAAGTTTTTGACACAGGATGCTGTTATCAGCATGACATATTAAGCTTTTAAATGCATGCTTAGACAGAATGCTTTGTCTTTATTTTCAATCTATTTGAACATCTCAAAATTTTTTTCCCCCCTTATTCAGGAAATAAATCATCCAAGTGGCTTCTTGGTGACTCTGCAGGGTTCATGGAGGTTTCTTCAAGTTGGCAATGAAGAATTCTATTAACAATCTGAGTTGCCATATAAATCAAAGAGGATGTTACTTGCACAATGTAAGAGAGAGAGAGGTTTGATCATTCACGAAGGAACATGACTTGCTGCTGATAGGTCCGGTGGTTGACAGACCTGTATGTGTAAGACTGGCATTTAAAAAAGCAAGCAAATCAGGGAAAACGATACTCGTGTGACAAGTTACCTATAACTATAGATGATCCTTGTCTTTGATAATTTCGAATTGTGTGCTTTATGATTTTATCTCTGCAAAGAAGTAATGTTACAAGTAGAATGTCAACCGGCAGGTGGTCAATTTCATGATCGGTTGCTTGCAATTTGACCATCATTTCTTGTTTAAAGTACGTGATAACTCGCTGCAATTTATCTTTGTCTGGTACTTGGTTATGGGTATTACCATCTTTTTCTGCAGGTAAATACTATTTATAGTTCAATTGCTACACCCACTGTGTGATCGTGTGGTCGTCAACCTGTATAGTGATGGGGAAACCTTATCCTGTTAAATTTCCAGCTCATAATTTGTAATTTTCTGGAAGTGCTGATGATCAAATGATATCTGGATTGTCTGCTGTCATTGATTAATTTCTCAAAGCTGTTTTTGCATAATATATCAAAAGGTATGGAACCTTTTTTATGCACAACTTAGCATTCATTTTCCCTCCAAAACATCGACTATTGTCTAACCTGGATCATATGCATCAATTCATCGTTATGCAGCTATGACGCCGTTCTGACATCAATAATGGTGCTCGACGTTCGCTCCGCTTCGCCAGGCGCCAAAAATCGACGGCGCAGATTAGAGATGGCGTCACCGGCGAGTCGCCAGGGTTGACCAGAAGCATCTCCGATGTGCCATAACAAGTCAACAGCCAAAGTAAGTAGATATTGCCGGAGAGTCGCCGCAAGCTTCGTCCTCTTACGTTTGCACAGCGTCATCCCCCATCACCCTCGTCCATTCCTGACAAGGAAAACTCCAACAGGTATTGAAACATCTCTTGCTCAGAAACGTCAACGTCAATCCACACATCCACGTGTCTCCGTTGAGATGAAACATATCGAGCGCAACCGCCCAACTCAACCACTTCTCACTGTTGTTAATTCGAGAAGAGGATACAATTCCAAAGCAAACCTACTGCATCCTCTTGGACTCTTTCATGACCCCGTGTCACTCGCTCGCATCGACCTTCTCACTACAAGTAGTACAACTCTGTACAGCAAGCTCAGGAGCAGTGAAAACATATGGAGGTCCAAGTTCAAAGATCCACCATCTTAGCTCCTCATGCCCATCCTCTCAGGGAAGTTCCACTCACCATATTCGATCTCTTCGCCTCCAACATCAACATCGCGGTGCTCTTCGCCTTCACCGCGCCGACCCCCTCCAACACCGACATCATCGAGGGCTTGTCGAAGACATTGGTGCACTTCCCCTTGCTCACGGCTCAGCTCGATTACAGCCGCCTCCGTCGCCGGCCCTGCCTTGTAGTCGGAGGCAAAGGCGGCGGCGCAGTGGTGGTGGAAGCAACGGTGGACGCGGACCTGTCGGACTTCCTGCCGCTCGAACCCTCGGCGGACTTCCATCTGCTGCACCCACCGACGGAAGAAACCCACCACCTGTTCCAAGTCCAACTCAACCGGTTCAAGTGCGGCGGCCTCGTGGTGGCCGCGATCGCTCACCACAGGGTGGCCGATGGCCAATCCATGAGCACCTTCTTCGTTGCATGGGGAGAGACGATACGTGGCACGCCCATCACCTCACTTCCTGTGTACGATCAATCATGGATCAAGCCGCGATCCCCACCGAAGTGCGAGTTCCAGCACTGGGATCTCGAGTTCGTGCGCGTCCCACCTTATCCTAATGGTTCTACTTCGAGTCAGAAGGCCGAGGATCCCATCAAAATCACAAACATATTGCTGCGCTACTCATCCGAGTTCATAACCACTAAGCTGAAGCCCAAGACGAAAGGGAAGTACACGACCTTTGAGACCGTGTTAGCCCACCTTTGGAGGAAGATAACTATGGCTCGTGGCCTCGATGACCGGAGGCATACCATGATCCGTGTTACGGTGAACGGCCGACCACGAATGAGACCTCCAGTTCCAAATGAGTTTGTTGGCAATCTGGTCCTGAACGCGTATCCCGAGTCGAACGTGAAGCTACTCCTCCAGGGAGGAGTAGAGCGGGCTGCCAAGATCATCCATGACGCCATTCGCAGGATCGACGAGAGCTATTTCCAGTCGATTATAGATTTCGGGGCGATGCATGGAGACGACGACCTCGTGCCTGTTTATGATACAGATGGAGACGTGTTGTCGCCCAACCTGGAGGTGGATAGCTGGCTGAGGTTTCGTTTCCAGGAGGTGGACTTCGGTGGCGGAGGGAAGTTGTGTGCTTTCCTTCCGACTTGGGTGCCTTGCGAGGGTTTGGTCATCTTCGTCCCGGGCTTAGAGCAGGATGGGGGCTTAAATGTTGTTGTCACGTTGCTTGAAGAGCACGCTGAGAAGCTGAGGCAGATCTCTCACTGCTTAATGTAACGCCGCTAAAGCCCGAGGTTTGCCTGAACGCCTAGCGATGCTGGGGGTTTTGTTGCAGGTGTTATCGTCGTATGCTGAGTTGAATGACTGTAATAAGTGAATCATCTACCTCGCGTTACCTACGTATGTGATTGAGCCAACCCTACAGAAGCACAATTGCATACTAACAAAGCTACGAGAAAGGGTAATGCAGCTTCAGTGCCTAGCTACATATGTCACAATAAGTCTTGTCTTTTTTGGCTGTGGCCTGTTTCTCACTGAATTAACATCTTTTCGGCAATTCGCTAGACTCGGTTGGATAGAGGTGAACGGAGGATAATTAAAATTTCGATCAGGGCTCATAGAAGAAAACGCTGCGAATAATTAATTAGATCGAACTTTTATGATCCGAGATCCGTTTGACTTCATCCGAACCCGCTAACATCGTTTCGACTTCCGCGTTCATAGTGGATCCGGATCTTCTCGACGGTAGACTCCTGGTAAAGTCGGGTCGGGGATAATTTTGCACGAGTCCTTACCCGAATCCGAAAAGCATGTACAAGACGATGCCGGCGCAAGCATACGGCACAAGAGAGGAGAAGAACGGCGAACGAAACATCGGGAAGAAGAAGGTTCCCAAGGAAGAGGGGGCGAGAGCTAACGAGCGAGCAAGGGCGCGAGGAATTTGGGTGAACGGTCGATGCCCGGCGCCATGGCCGCTCCGCAATCCGCAGCCGCAATGGAGCTCCCGGTGGAGCCGCAGTCGCTCAAGAAGCTTAGTCTCAAGTCCCTCAAGCGCGCCCTCGACCTCTTCTCCCCGATCCACGGCCATTACTCCCCCCCTGATCCCCAGAGGTCGGTTCCCGCTTTTAAACCCTAACCTTAACCCTAACCCTAACCCTACGCCTCTCTTCGCTGCTCATTCATTTTTGTCCCTTCGCTAAATCGTGTGTTCTCTTTCCGGTGCTTGTTCTTCTTTGCCCCTTGTCTTCGCAGCAAGCGGATTCGTATCAGCTACAAGGTTGGTGACATTATCTCGCATCTGTTGTTTCTCACGACTTCTTTCTCAGTTTACCGAAAAGAAAAAGAATCGCATATGGATATGAAAGTTGCAATTGGGGGTCGTACCGTAGTTTTTCTTCTGCATGTTGCAACCTCTCTGTTCGTGGTTTTAGTCCAGTTATTCTATTATCATGCAAGAAAGGGGGAGGTTGCCATAGTTTGGTGGTACAAGGAAGAGGGGGAAAAAAAAAAAGAGTCTTGGGAGAAGTTCTAACTTCGTGCACTTGCTTGATGACTTTGAATCTTGGAGGTGCAAGCTGAATATGGTTCAGTAACAAACTTGGCTGGTCAGCAAGCTGGTGAGCAAAAGTTATTGGTGATCAAACTTCAACATCTATGGCATTGGCTCTCCCAGGTATGCGTTTAAATATATTTGTTTTCAGCTGCAATATGTGCATTCCATCATCTGAAAATCGTCTTATTCTATTTTCTCCCTCAGTTCCTGAACTTTATAAGATGGAAATTGTTAATTTTTCAACGCTAAAAATTGTATAATTTGTATACACATCTGATGAATCAGATGCAAAACTGTAATGTATCTTAAAGTTCACCTGTTTAGTGGTCTGAACATAATTTAATACTGACCATTGGGTCTACCACTTTGTGGTTTTTCTTGTTTATAATTTCAGTATAATGTAATAATGACAAATGGATCAATCGACTTATCGACCTTTTTTAATCAGCAAAAACTAGAAACATGTGCTTCAGTGGGAATTATTTTATTGTTTTTCAAGAGAAAGCAGTTTGTGGAGATGGAGTTTGTCTGTTTTCTTTTAGACGAATATTTCACTTAATGTTGACACTCCTCGAAATTGGCAATCTAAATGGTCATTGTCTAGTCCACTGCTGAGATGGGTCTAATTATTGACATTTTAACTATACATTTAAGTTATAAATGTTAGTTTAGCTGCAGTATCCTGCTATAATTAATTTATAGTAGGAAAATTATACTCTTCTATTTCTCTGATTGTTGCATTTAACTTAGTAAATTCCTGTTGGGTTTTAAATGTTTATCTTAACTTTAGTTCTGTTGTATATCTTTACCATGCAATTAATTAGTAGAAAGAAATTTAGAATATCACTATACTAGAATATTTGTCTTAGCCTGCTTTTTGAATATCATTTGATTTTTCTTGCAGGAAGTCAAGAAGCCAATGCTTCTCAAAATGATGGGAACCAAAATGCAATTATTCCTGCACCTCCCATGCTACCAAAGGGACCGTATGTCTGCTGTCTTTACATGTCACCTTTGTGAATTGATTTCAATTTCTGCAGATATTTTAGTGATTATCTTACAACTGGTATATGTTTTCTCTTTCTACAGTGAGATTGGTCCTGCAAGCAGAAATACAGGGCTGTAGTTTCAGTTACTGACAGGTGATACTCTAATTCCTTTTATATGTTGTCTTTATTTTATTTATATGATCATTTTTGTTTGTTTGGTTGCTATTATGTTTGCCTGTAATAATTTTCTATTGTTCTTGTTTTGGATATGATTTACAAGAATTTGCTTTTGTATCTTTAAACTTCTATAAATTAGTCACGTATATATTCTTTTATACGCAATAGAGATGCAATGATGGTGCTTGCTACATTATCTTTCACTTGCTTTTTCCATATGATGTGACTTGACATAAGTGGCACTCATAGGTCTAGTGAAGAATAACTCTCTTGTATGATTGCCGGCAGGCAGTAGTCATATGATGTTTAACAAGGGCTACATTACCATAAAGAATTGGCAATGTGGCACTGCAGCCAATTAAATGAATCTGGTATCAGGCTTTTTCCTTCATCCAACCAGGCATCATTGTGTCAATAATCAATTGCCCAAAAATCGCATCCACATTGGGTCTCCAACAAATGCCAAAATGAAGGAGCATGAGAGCATTCAGAGACTATGTGTTTAATGGAATCAGTATACAAACTGCAGACAGGATAGGAATCAATTTCACTATGAAGACTAGGTGCAGTTATTATGACATCACTAAATGTTCCATATTGAAGTGAACAATGCTCAATAACTTATCTACTGTAACAAAATAATCTGTACTTTATGACTTGTTGAACTCGACTGTTTAGATTAGCCTTAATTTAAATTTTATCAAACAAGACCTCACATAAAGTATTCTTAAAGAGACTAACTTAATTATATGGTTTTCTGTTGGTCATGGTTGGAACTGAATGTTGGATTGAATTAGTCATTCTTATTGCATCTACTGGCTCATCATACTACTTCAAATGTTCAATCAGGACTCCAAAACAGAAAGAATGGGTTGATGAATCTATGTTTAAAATGTCAAGGAAATACTTTTTTCTAGTTTCATTAGGAACCTGAAATACTACCAGAGATTCTCCCAAATTTTGAATATATCCCATCAGGGGTTTTTTTTTAATCAAGATAGAAAAAAATGCACATTTGATTCAATCTCAGTATGACTCCGGCGAGGAGTCTCATTTAGGATCTAGGACTCAACCTGGACAAATTGATTGAATCTGGGATCTTTTCTAGATTGATCAATTTGTATCATAATCCATACTCTTAGGCACACTAAGGTTAATTTTGCTTCCGGTAGATGTTATAGTTTGGATTTCAACATCCTATACTATGATTTGGCCTTGAATCTCCACAAATAGAAAGGCTTTAATCGCCAATCCTTCGGAGGCACATGTTTCACTCTGTTATCAGCGAGTGGGCTGCCTGCCTGCAAGCTTTAGTTCATAGAATGCTACATTGAGTATTCAATAGGAGATCTTTTTTGGCTAAATTGTGCATTTTTAAGAATTACTGGCACATGCAGGTTAAAACTTTGTCTCTCCTTTTCTGAGTGTGGTATAAATACTTTTGTGTGACTTTTTTGCTACTTGTACCGCCTGTTTGTTTCAGATATCAGTCTACATCTGCACTTATGGAAAGAATTCCAAGTAGGTGGCCTCGTCCCACATGGCATCCTCCTTGGAGGAATTATAGGGTATATTCTCTGTCTTCTATTTCTCATCTCTGTTCAATATGACCATCATCTGCTTGGTATCTTGCTAGAGACGAGCTGGTTTTACAGAACAAGTATGCTATCTGTATGGTTTGCTGCATCAGAATCCAGAACTTGTTAGTTGATTTTATTTGACATCTCATTCGCTGTTGATTAAAATTGTTTGCCAATTGATTCAGGTGATCAGTGGCCACTTGGGATGGGTTCGATCCATTGCATTTGATCCAAGCAACACATGGTTCTGTACTGGTTCAGCAGACAGGACGATAAAGGTTCCTTCTATCTGTTATTCTTTTCAGCTGGCATTGTAAACGATATATTATTATTAGCTTCTGATGCCAAAGATGGTAGCCATGCAGAAGGTGTAGGCCCTTCTAAAATGATCAAATCCAAATTTTAAACCTAGTCTATTTTACTTAGGTTAGCTTTCTGTGGAAATGGGATCAGATTGAGTTAAATTTGTTTTTATCAGTTTTGGTAGTTCAAAGTAAGTTTGTATTTTATCTGCCTGGAATAGAGCTTGAATTGTAGTCAAATTTATTGAATGAGTGGCTTTGAGCTGGTTTTATGAATTACAACCTACTGCAATTAGTTGTGTAGCCTGCTATTTATGGAGTTCGCTGAGCTTCTGAGTGAACTTAGAGGACTTGTGGAAGAATCCTTTTTCTCTTAAGAATTCATATTCCAACAAAATCCTACCTATGAAGTTCTCTAGCACTCCAAAGCCAAGTCCAAACTTCTGATTCCATGATATATAAAAGAAGAATAAAGCATCAATATGGCTTGAGATCAGACTCTAGAGACTAGAATTATCTAGAATGACTAAAAATTAATTAGACAGATACATCAAAAAATACTCAGTAGTATAAAAGTACAATTTGAACTCAGATTTGACTCAAATAAGCCTAACCTAGACATTGACGAGAACCCTGTGCATCTTGTCTTATATCAGGATCAGTGATTTAAAAAGCGCTAGGCGACAAAAGGCGCTAAGGTCTACAATCGCCCGAGGCGCTAGCGCCGCCTGGCGTTAGCAGAGCTAAGCTTGAGGCGCTAAAATATAAAAAATTATAAATATAATTAAAAATATAATTATTTAAATAAAAAAAACTATTAAATGAAGAAAATCTAACATATAAACTCACAATGTCACATTACAAAAGTTTCAAAAATAAAAAAATAAAATTTTACATCAAAGTCATTCATCATCATCAATATCATCGCTATTTTCATATAAATCGCCTTCATTGAATTCATCCGCTTCATCTTGTCCTTCCTCTTCATTAAAATATGTTTCATTCTCAATGTCTTCAACAATAGTAGAGTCGAGCTCGGGATGCTTGTTGCACTCATTTTTTCTTTCTATCCTGTCTTGTATACAAGCCATAAGCCAATCTATCAAGCTTATCGTCTTTCATTTTTTGAGTCTTTATTGTCATTTTCTCCAATAAATACCATCTGTATATGTTTGTAATCTTGTATCGCCTTACAAATTCTATCCATTGTATCTTCAAGATTTAGCAAGTCTTGGTACAAGAGCTTTTCGGCATCCACTAACCACTCAAGTTGGCACAATATTTTGTTTCTCCATAAGCCACAGTATTTGAAATGAATTTACGAATTGTTTAAGGATTTCGTGAGCCTTCAAATCTTGATTATACTTTTAAAGAGAATGAAAACAATTACAAATAAGTTCTTAAACAGATGCAGTTGAAATATATTTGTGATGTTCCATATGTTCCTATTTATCTTTAAGTGAATCTCATGTCAAAATAATTTAAAAAATATTAATATCTTTCTAGATACCTGTTATTTTCTTGTTCACTCCTCTTTGATACTGAAATCTACTTTTGATATTGTAAAATTTTGAACAAACAAATAAGTGAATTAATTTTGGAGAAAAACAAATTCTATCCAATATTTATTAATGGTAGTTTTGATTCTTACAAAAGACAGGAAGCTTTAATTTCGGGCAATCTGAAAAATCATTACATTGACTGTATTATTATGTGGAAAACTAATCATAGGTATTTATAATACGGTTGATGTTATATACTTGCTTTAGGAATTGTATCTGGATTTCATGCTTCCACAGGAACTAAAAAGTTCTTTTTCCATACATCACACTCAAATGTTTAAAATTCCCAGGAATGGTAGTAACACTCATAATTTTTATAGAAAGCAGTGCCATGTTCTACCTGTTGCTAGAATAAACCAGTAATGTCATAAATATTATATATATATATATTCTACTGTTTGCTCTGGTTGTCCATGAAGATATTGTATATAGTATAATAAAAGGAAGGAATAATTAATTATGCTTTTGTCTTAAACCTTCTCATTGGGAGCACAATTCGTTTCATAATTCCAGTGTATCTTATGGATCTAGGAACATTAATCTGTTACTGATGTTGGCTGGTGGAATTAGAAGACCTGTAGTAGTGTGTTCTGATTAGTCATGCATATTTTTATGCTTATTGAGCAAAAGGCAAAACATATAATTCATGTAATAATCTTGCTTTTTAATGCATGGTCTAATGCTATCTTGGGTTACTGATCCCATTTCATCGAATGTTCATTTTCATATGTTGCCTGTAAATGCTTGAAGCAGCATGACATATTAAGCAGCATGACATATTAAGTGTTGCTATCAGCATGAAATATAAAGTTTTTGACACACTGTTATCAGCATGACATATTAAGCTTTTAAATGCATGCTTAGACAGAATGCTTTGTCTTTATTTTCAATCTATTTGAACATCTCAAAAATCTTATTCAGGAAATAAATCATCCAAGTGGCTTCTTGGTGACTCTGCAGGGTTCAAGGTTTCTTCAAGTTGGCAATGAAGAATTCTATTAACAATCTGAGTTGCCATATAAATCAAAAGGATGTTACTTGCACAATGTAAGAGAGAGATAGGTTTGATCATTCACGAATAATATGCTGCTGATAGGTCCGGTGGTTGACAGACCTGTATGTGTAAGACTGGCATTTAAAAAAGCAAGCAAATCTGGGAAAACGATACTCGTGTGACAAGTTACCTATAACTATAGATGATCCTTGTCTTTGATAATTTCGAATTGTGTGCTTTCTGATTTTATCTCTGCAAAGAAGTAATGTTCAAGTAGAATGTCAACCGGCAGGTGGTCAATTTATGATCGGTTGCTTGCAATTTGACCTTCATTTCTTGTTTAAAGTACGTGATAACTCGCTGCAATTTATCTTTGTCTGGTACTTGGTTATGGGTATACCATCTTTTCTGCAGGTAAATACTATTTATAGTTCCTACACCCACTGTGTATCGTGTTTCAACCTGTATAGTGATCCTTATCCTGTTAAATTTCAGCTCATAATTTGTAATTTTCTGGAAGTGCTGATGATCAAATGATATCTGGATTGTCTGCTGTCATTGATTAATTTCTGAAAGCTGTTTTTTAATATATCAAAAGGTATGGAACCTTTTATGCACAACTTAGCATTCATTTTCCTCCAAAACATCGACTATTGTCGAACCTGGGCATCAATTCATCGTTATGCAGCTATGACGCCGTTCTGACATCAATAATGGTGCTCGACGTTCGCTCCGCATCGCCAGGCGCCAAAAATCGACGGCGCAGATTAGAGATCGCGTCACCGGCGAGTCGCCAGGGTTGACCAGAAGCATCTTCGATGTGCCATAACAAGTCAACAGCCAAAGTAAGTAGATATTGCCGGAGAGTCGCCGCAAGCTTCGTCCTCTTACGTTTGCACAGCGTCATCCCCCATCACCCTCGTCCATTCCTGACAAGGAAAACTCCAACAGGTATTGAAACATCTCTTCCTCGCCACACATCCACGTGTCTCCGTTGAGATGAAACATATCGAGCGCAACCGCCCAACTCAACCACTTCTCACTGTTGTTAATTCGAGAAGAGGATACAATTCCAAAGCAAACCTACTGCATCCTCTTGGACTCTTTCATGACCCCGTGTCACTCGCTCGCATCGACCTTCTCACTACAAGTAGTACAACTCTGTACAGCAAGCTCAGGAGCAGTGAAAACATATGGAGGTCCAAGTTCAAAGATCCACCATCTTAGCTCCTCATGCCCATCCTCTCAGGGAAGTTCCACTCACCATATTCGATCTCTTCGCCTCCAACATCAACATCGCGGTGCTCTTCGCCTTCACCGCGCCGACCCCTCCAACACCGACATCATCGAGGGCTTGTCGAAGACATTGGTGCACTTCTTTCACGGCTCAGCTCGATATCGCCGGCCCTGCCTTGTAGTCGGAGGCAAAGGCGGCGGCGCAGTGGTTGGAAGCAACGGTGGAACCTGTCGGACTTCCTGCCGCTCGAACCCTCGGCGGACTTCCATCTGCTGCACCCACCGACGGAAGAAACCCACCACCTGTTCCAAGTCCAACTCAACCGGTTCAAGTGCGGCGGCCTCGTGGTGGCCGCGATTTTACAGGGTGGCCGATGGCCAATCCATGAGCACCTTCTTCGTTGCATGGGAGAGACGATACGTGGCACGCCCATCACCTCACTTCCTGTGTACGATCAATCATGGATCAAGCCGCGATCCCCACCGAAGTGCGAGTTCCAGCACTGGATCTCGAGTTCGTGCGCGTCCCACCTTATCCTAATGGTTCTACTTCGAGTCAGAAGGCCGAGGATCCCATCAAAATCACAAACATATTGCTGCGCTACTCATCCGAGTTCATAACCACTAAGCTGAAGCCCAAGACGAAAGGGAAGTACACGACCTTTGAGACCGTGTTAGCCCACCTTTGGAGGAAGATAACCATGGCTCGTGGCCTCGATGACCGGAGGCATACCATGATCCGTGTTACGGTGAACGGCCGACCACGAATGAGACCTCCAGTTCCAAATGAGTTTGTTGGCAATCTGGTCCTGAACGCGTATCCCGAGTCGAACGTGAAGCTACTCCTCCAGGGGGGAGTAGAGCGGGCTGCCAAGATCATCCATGACGCCATTCGCAGGATCGACGAGAGCTATTTCCAGTCGATTATAGATTTCGGGGCGATGCATGGAGACGACGACCTCGTGCCTGTTTATGATACAGATGGAGACGTGTTGTCGCCCAACCTGGAGGTGGATAGCTGGCTAAGGTTTCTTTTCCAGGAGGTGGACTTCGGTGGCGGAGGGAAGTTGTGTGCTTTCCTTCCGACTTGGGTGCCTTGCGAGGGTTTGGTCATCTTCGTCCCGGGCTTCGAGCAGGATGGGGGCTTAAATGTTGTTGTCACGTTGCTTGAAGAGCACGCTGAGAAGCTGAGGCAGATCTCTCACTGCTTAATGTAACGCCGCTAAAGCCCGAGGTTTGCCTGAACGCCTAGCGATGCTGGGGGTTTTGTTGCAGGTGTTATCGTCGTATGCTGAGTTGAATGACTGTAATAAGTGAATCATCTACCTCGCGTTACCTACGTATGTGATTGAGCCAACCCTACAGAAGCACAATTGCATACTAACAAAGCTACGAGAAAGGGTAATGCAGCTTCAGTGCCTAGCTACATATGTCACAATAAGTCTTGTCTTTTTTGGCTGTGGCCTGTTTCTCACTGAATTAACATCTTTTCGGCAATTCGCTAGACTCGGTTGGATAGAGGTGAACGGAGGATAATTAAAATTTCGATCAGGGCTCATAGAAGAAAACGCTGCGAATAATTAATTAGATCGAACTTTTATGATCCGAGATCCGTTTGACTTCATCCGAACCCGCTAACATCGTTTCGACTTCCGCGTTCATAGTGGATCCGGATCTTCTCGACGGTAGACTCCTGGTAAAGTCGGGTCGGGGATAATTTTGCACGAGTCCTTACCCGAATCCGAAAAGCATGTACAAGACGATGCCGGCGCAAGGATATGGCACAAGACAGGAGAAGAACGGCGAACGAAACATCGGGAAGAAGAAGGTTCCCAAGGAAGAGGGGGCGAGAGCTAACGAGCGAGCAAGGGCGCGAGGAATTTGGGTGAACGGTCGATGCCCGGCGCCATGGCCGCTCCGCAATCCGCAGCCGCAATGGAGCTCCCGGTGGAGCCGCAGTCGCTCAAGAAGCTTAGTCTCAAGTCCCTCAAGCGCGCCCTCGACCTCTTCTCCCCGATCCACGGCCATTACTCCCCCCCTGATCCCCAGAGGTCCGTTCCCGCTTTTAAACCCTAACCCTAACCCTAACCCTACGCCTCTCTTCGCTGCTCATTCATTTTTGTCCCTTCGCTAAATCGTGTGTTCTCTTTCCGGTGCTTGTTCTTCTTTGCCCCTTGTCTTCGCAGCAAGCGGATTCGTATCAGCTACAAGGTTGGTGACATTATCTCGCATCTGTTGTTTCTCACGACTTCTTTCTCAGTTTACCGAAAAGAAAAAGAATCGCATATGGATATGAAAGTTGCAATTGGGGGTCGTACCGTAGTTTTTTCTTCTGCATGTTGCAACCTCTCTGTTCGTGGTTTTAGTCCAGTTATTCTATTATCATGCAAGAAAGGGGGAGGTTGCCATAGTTTGGTGGTACAAGGAAGAGGGGGAAAAAAAAAAAGAGTCTTGGGAGAAGTTCTAACTTCGTGCACTTGCTTGATGACTTTGAATCTTGGAGGTGCAAGCTGAATATGGTTCAGTAACAAACTTGGCTGGTCAGCAAGCTGGTGAGCAAAAAGTTATTGGTGATCAAACTTCAACATCTATGGCATTGGCTCTCCCAGGTATGCGTTTAAATATATTTGTTTTCAGCTGCAATATGTGCATTCCATCATCTGAAAATCGTCTTATTCTATTTTCTCCCTCAGTTCCTGAACTTTATAAGATGGAAATTGTTAATTTTTCAACGCTAAAAAATTGTATAATTTGTATACACATCTGATGAATCAGATGCAAAACTGTAATGTATCTTAAAGTTCACCTGTTTAGTGGTCTGAACATAATTTAATACTGACCATTGGGTCTACCACTTTGTGGTTTTTCTTGTTTATAATTTCAGTATAATGTAATAATGACAAATGGATCAATCAACTTATCGACCTTTTTTAATCAGCAAAAACTAGAAACATGTGCTTCAGTGGGAATTATTTTATTGTTTTTCAAGAGAAAGCAGTTTGTGGAGATGGAGTTTGTCTGTTTTCTTTTAGACGAATATTTCACTTAATGTTGACACTCCTCGAAATTGGCAATCTAAATGGTCATTGTCTAGTCCACTGCTGAGATGGGTCTAATTATTGACATTTTAACTATACATTTAAGTTATAAATGTTAGTTTAGCTGCAGTATCCTGCTATAATTAATTTATAGTAGGAAAATTATACTCTTCTATTTCTCTGATTGTTGCATTTAACTTAGTAAATTCCTGTTGGGTTTTAAATGTTTATCTTAACTTTAGTTCTGTTGTATATCTTTACCATGCAATTAATTAGTAGAAAGAAATTTAGAATATCACTATACTAGAATATTTGTCTTAGCCTGCTTTTTGAATATCATTTGATTTTTCTTGCAGGAAGTCAAGAAGCCAATGCTTCTCAAAATGATGGGAACCAAAATGCAATTATTCCTGCACCTCCCATGCTACCAAAGGGACCGTATGTCTGCTGTCTTTACATGTCACCTTTGTGAATTGATTTCAATTTCTGCAGATATTTTAGTGATTATCTTACAACTGGTATATGTTTTCTCTTTCTACAGTGAGATTGGTCCTGCAAGCAGAAATACAGGGGCTGTAGTTTCAGTTACTGACAGGTGATACTCTAATTCCTTTTATATGTTGTCTTTATTTTATTTATATGATCATTTTTGTTTGTTTGGTTGCTATTATGTTTGCCTGTAATAATTTTCTATTGTTCTTGTTTTGGATATGATTTACAAGAATTTGCTTTTGTATCTTTAAACTTCTATAAATTAGTCACGTATATATTCTTTTATACGCAATAGAGATGCAATGATGGTGCTTGCTACATTATCTTTCACTTGCTTTTTCCATATGATGTGACTTGACATAAGTGGCACTCATAGGTCTAGTGAAGAATAACTCTCTTGTATGATTGCCGGCAGGCAGTAGTCATATGATGTTTAACAAGGGCTACATTACCATAAAGAATTGGCAATGTGGCACTGCAGCCAATTAAATGAATCTGGTATCAGGCTTTTTCCTTCATCCAACCAGGCACCATTGTGTCAATAATCAATTGCCCAAAAATCGCATCCACATTGGGTCTCCAACAAATGCCAAAATGAAGGAGCATGAGAGCATTCAGAGACTATGTGTTTAATGGAATCAGTATACAAACTGCAGACAGGATAGGAATCAATTTCACTATGAAGACTAGGTGCAGTTATTATGACATCACTAAATGTTCCATATTGAAGTGAACAATGCTCAATAACTTATCTACTGTAACAAAATAATCTGTACTTTATGACTTGTTGAACTCGACTGTTTAGATTAGCCTTAATTTAAATTTTATCAAACAAGACCTCACATAAAGTATTCTTAAAGAGACTAACTTAATTATATGGTTTTCTGTTGGTCATGGTTGGAACTGAATGTTGGATTGAATTAGTCATTCTTATTGCATCTACTGGCTCATCATTCTACTTCAAATGTTCAATCAGGACTCCAAACAGAAAGAATGGGTTGATGAATCTATGTTTAAAATGTCAAGGAAATACTTTTTCTAGTTTCATTAGGAACCTGAAATACTACCAGAGATTCTCCCAAATTTTGAATATATCCCATCAGGGGTTTTTTTAATCAAGATAGAAAAAAATGCACATTTGATTCAATCTCAGTATGACTCAAGAGGAGTCTCATTTAGGATCTAGGACTCAACCTGGACAAATTGATTGAATCTGGGATCTTTTCTAGATTGATCAATTTGTATCATAATCCATACTCTTAGGCACACTAAGGTTAATTTTGCTTCCGGTAGATGTTATAGTTTGGATTTCAACATCCTATACTATGATTTGGCCTTGAATCTCCACAAATAGAAAGGCTTTAATCGCCAATCCTTCGGAGGCACATGTTTCACTCTGTTATCAGCGAGTGGGCTGCCTGCCTGCAAGCTTTAGTTCATAGAATGCTACATTGAGTATTCAATAGGAGATCTTTTTGGCTAAATTGTGCACTTTGTCTTTTTAAGAATTACTGGCACATGCAGGTTAAAACTTTGTCTCTCCTTTTCTGAGTGTGGTATAAATACTTTTGTGTGACTTTTTTGCTACTTGTACCGCCTGTTTGTTTCAGATATCAGTCTACATCTGCACTTATGGAAAGAATTCCAAGTAGGTGGCCTCGTCCCACATGGCATCCTCCTTGGAGGAATTATAGGGTATATTCTCTGCTATTTCTCATCTCTGTTCAATATGACCATCATCTGCTTGGTATCTTGCTAGAGCAGGCTGGCAGAACAAGTATGCTATCTGTATGGTTTGCTGCATCAGAATCCAGAACTTGTTAGTTGATTTTATTTGACATCTCATTCGCTGTTGATTAAAATTGTTTGCCAATTGATTCAGGTGATCAGTGGCCACTTGGGATGGGTTCGATCCATTGCATTTGATCCAAGCAACACATGGTTCTGTACTGGTTCAGCAGACAGGACGATAAAGGTTCCTTCTATCTGTTATTCTTTTCAGCTGGCATTGTAAACGATATATTATTATTAGCTTCTGATGCCAAAGATGGTAGCCATGCAGAAGGTGTAGGCCCTTCTAAAATGATCAAATCCAAATTTTAAACCTAGTCTATTTTACTTAGGTTAGCTTTCTGTGGAAATGGGATCAGATTGAGTTAAATTTGTTTTTATCAGTTTTGGTAGTTCAAAGTAAGTTTGTATTTTATCTGCCTGGAATAGAGCTTGAATTGTAGTCAAATTTATTGAATGAGTGGCTTTGAGCTGGTTTTATGAATTACAACCTACTGCAATTAGTTGTGTAGCCTGCTATTTATGGAGTTCGCTGAGCTTCTGAGTGAACTTAGAGGACTTGTGGAAGAATCCTTTTTCTCTTAAGAATTCATATTCCAACAAAATCCTACCTATGAAGTTCTCTAGCACTCCAAAGCCAAGTCCAAACTTCTGATTCCATGATATATAAAAGAAGAATAAAGCATCAATATGGCTTGAGATCAGACTCTAGAGACTAGAATTATCTAGAATGACTAAAAATTAATTAGACAGATACATCAAAAAATACTCAGTAGTATAAAAGTACAATTTGAACTCAGATTTGACTCAAATAAGCCTAACCTAGACATTGACGAGAACCCTGTGCATCTTGTCTTATATCAGGATATGTACAATGTTGAACCTTTATGAATTCCACAAGACTCAGACATGTCCAACTCTGCAAGGGTTTTCTTGTACATATGCTTAAAGTACTCATGATAGCTGGAATATAATCTTCAACCTTTCAACTTCAATTATTTTTTTTTTAATTTTTAAAGGAAATGGGTATCTTTGTTAGTTTCTGCCTGGTTTGTTGTACATTTGGAATTTGTTGAGTGGTCGTTCGTCCTTCATGAATTAAATTATTCAAACTGTAAGCTACACTTGTTAAGATGAATTTTCCTTGAATTGCAAAAATGAGTTAGGATTAGTATGTTTATGTTACTGGATTTCTGCCAAAACATGCCAACTTGAATATGCCTCTTAGCACTTTCTTTGTAAATATTCTTTTTGGTTGCTGTTTTAGCATGATGGATACAGAAAGTTTATGAAGGTATAACATGATAAGAATGTATAATGGTATCCACCAAGTTGGCAAATAGGAGCATATATCTGTTTTGTTACTCTTCATGTATTTTTATTATTCTTGTTGTTTTATTAATCATCACTTACTATGGTTGTCAAAAAAGGAGTGAGCATCATTTTGTATATTATTAGCAGACTAGGTCCTTGAGATCTGATGTGTTTCCCTATTTTTTTAAAGATATGGGATGTTGCATCTGGAAGATTGAAGCTAACACTGACAGGACATATTGAACAAATACGTGGTTAGTTGATTTGACAGATCTGTGGTTCCTCTTCTGTTCCCAATTTTCTTTTATAATGTTTCTGTAAGTTATGTAGCATTCATATAAATGTCCTTGAATGACTAGGACTTGCCGTCAGTCAAAGACACACTTATTTGTTCTCTGCTGGTGATGATAAACAAGTTAAATGTTGGGACCTTGAACAAAATAAGGTTCATTTTCTGTAAACTTTTGTTATTTAAAGTTTTAACCATTTGGAACTCTCTAACTTGCTGGTTGCACTTCTATCTTCTTACTCATCTCAAGGTTATTAGGTCTTATCATGGACATTTGAGTGGTGTATATTGCTTATCTCTTCACCCAACTATTGATGTTTTACTAACAGGTGGTCGAGATTCTGTTTGTCGGGTATGACACTCATTTTCTAGCATATGTTTTTGTAAATTGTAAAGTTAACTTGAGGTCCCTTGAAAAAATTGAAATACAGTGACATCTTCTTGTTAGATTGGTTTAATCTAACCAAAATATTTATTTGTCTTATTTTTGTCCTAGGTTTGGGACATTCGTACAAAAGCAATGGTTATGGCTCTCTCCGGCCATGAGAACACTGTTTGTTCAGTTTTTGCTCGACCGACGGTATGAAAATCTATTTTTACTCTGGAAGACATGACAATGGACATAATTTGTGCACCATGTTTGTTATTCAAGATATTTGCTTGTGGTCATGCAGTCTTACCCTAGAGACAATCTAGTATCATAACATTGTGCAGTGTTGCTTTCTGTCTTAGAAGGTTTGCTAAGTGAGAAACCTTGTCTAGTATTATATCATTGTGCAGTTTTGCTTAGTGAGTCTTACAAAGAAGTTTTGCTTGGTGAGAAACCTTTTTACCATTTCTGTTTTAATTTATTTTTTTTTGAGTGCTGTTGCACACCTCGACCTGATACACATATTGCTTCACTTGCAGTATCACAAGTAGAATTATGTTTATGGTCTGCTTCCTTGATGGGAAAATTTATATATAATTAAGCAGCTTGAAGTTGTATAGAAAATTATTTCTTTTTCTCAAGTGTGGATTTTGCAGTTTACTTGTAATCTGGTAATGTGACTTTATCTGATAATAAGCTCATGTCTTTCAATGAGTCTATGTTTGTTTGAGTCTAATTTGCATCCTCGTATAGCAAAGTAAAGCTGAGATGGAGACAAATGAACAAAGTATCAATTAATTTAGATATTTGATCTGTTGGAAATTAAACTTGCTGGATTTGCATGACCAAATTGATTTAAACTTTGAGGAGCATGAGGAAATTATAACTATTTATTATACCTAAACTGGGGTAGTCCTAACTAACCAAACTTATGGTTTGACGGGGATGCAATTCATATTTGTAGCATTTGGGCTATAGTTATATTGTACATTGAATGTTTTGGATGCAGTGTGTTTGATTACAACTGATGCTATTTTGCTTGGTTCATGATACATGGGAAGTCAGGATTAGTTGGATTGTTAATTTGGATTGTAGTACATACATATTGAGCCATTTACTTTGATTTCTAAAATATTTTTTAATCTTGATAAGCAAAAGCAACAAGACAAGAGCAATGGTAGTAGGAAATCTGAAAGCTATTAATTCACTGCTTTTTTTCTTTTTCTTGTTTTGAGCATTTCTTAATGGATTCTGGTGTGGGAATATGGATTTTATTTTGTCATAATTACACCAGTAAAGGTAAATGGCATTGAATGAGATTCGATTCACAATTATAGCCATTTATATTAGTACCAATGTGAATCAGGACGAGAATCTTGGATTGCAATTCCAAGGTGGGTAGATGGATTCAAGTTACTATGATTTGGTCTCTTGTCTGTGGTAACTAGAGGTGTAATGTGGCCACGCTGGGTGGGTTGGGCGCCTGCCATGGCATGCACTAGTTATTGGGCTTGCTAGCATGACTTGGATATTGTTCTTGATTGGGTTGGCATGACTTAGAATTGCTGGTAAGTGGCTTAGCCTAGTCGATGGCTTGCTCTGGTCTTAAGTTGCCCAACTATCTTTTCTCTTTCAAATTTGAGATATATTTTGGAAATACTTTTTGTTTTAAATTATGTAATGTACATGTAAGATATGTGTTTTAGTAGTCAGGGTTATTAAAATTGGGGAAGATCATTTTTCCACAGCAATAGTTGATTTTAGTCTATTCCTATCTATATACACACTCAGTGTCATGCTGGTGACAGTTTGAACGATCTAGTTGGTTCAATCGTCACATCTATCTTGTTTTACAAATCTTTAGATGGCTCAGATCTAGTTGTTTCATTCATCACTCTGGGACATCTTTGGATCCAGCATCCTGATGTATGGTTCAGCAGAAGTGGATGCAAAGATTGGCTAGAATTGAATTGAATGCCAAAGTTATATTTTTATATTGAGAAACTTCTGATTTTATATTCTGGTTCAACTTACGTTTGGTACCCCATAAGCAAGGTCTTTGATCTCTGTTTGAGTCTTTTTCATGGTTCTGCTGCATATGCTAATATTCAAGAGAAATACAGTTTTGAATCTCTTTACCATCGCTTCTCATTATACTGCCTGGCCATCTTTTTTTCTCAAGTTACTACAGCAGTAACTTGTTTCTTTTCTTTTTTCAGGATCCACAAGTGGTAACTGGCTCCCATGACAGTACTATTAAGTTTTGGGATCTTGTAGCCGGTAATGTTCTGCTTTCAATATCCATAAGTTTGTTATTGTTCTTCAAATAAATGAAGAGACATTTCATTTGCAGGAAAGACAATGGCAACACTTACCCATCACAAGAAATCTGTTCGGGCTATGGCATTGCACCCAAAAGAGTATTTCTTCATTTCCCATGGCTTGGTGACCATGTCTTATTCTTTATTATCAAATTGTCCATGGAGCTATTTAATCTCTTTTCTTGTAGGAGAGCATTTGCATCTGCATCAGCAGACAATATAAAGAAGTTTAACCTTCCCAAAGGAGAATTTCTTCACAATATGTTGTGAGTAATTGTTCTTACATGACAATTTTAGATGGAAGTCTATAAGTGCATCATGGTTGGAAAGAAAGCCACCAAGCAATTTACGTGCTATTTTTGTTACGAGCTGTGCTTTTACTTGCAGATGACCTTGAGCACATGTCCAGTTTCATTTATCTGCTACCATGTGTTCTTCTCTTCTTGTTCTGAGCTTGATACAAGCGTGTTGGTCTTTGGTATTTACTTGTATTATTATTTTAGACATCTTGGTCGAGTAAAATATGCTTTCTATGTTTTTGTGTTTTCGCTAAAAAATGACTTAAATTCAGAGATTTCACAATTTGGGAAACCTTTTTATTTTATATGCATAAAATGTGTGATAAAAATATGTTGAAGACTTTGGCACATTATTGTAGATTGAAATATTTAATTCTACAAGCTTGTAGTTAAAATTTTGCGGATAACAAAAACAGAAACAGAGGATAAGAAGATGCATATGAATAGACTTGATATCTAATATAATCTTAGAGGCATACCTTGGAATTTTTAATAACTTACATTTCAAAGGACGCGAGGAAGACAATCTGGTGGTCGAATGACTAACCAGGTTATAAGCTAACACATTATTTTTAATTGGCTTGATGTTAGTTGTTGGAGAGTTGCAAGTTCCTACTGACAGTTGCAGTATTATGAATTTGCTTCAGAGCTTGTGGATTATCCACTGCTCCTGCAGTTTCATCACAGAATGATCGAGGGCAATTTGTGGCTTGATATGAGTAGTTCAGTTTGGCTTGCAATTGTAATTGTGGATTGTTTGCACAGATTTCACTCGTAAAATTGTCAATAATAATTTTGTGAAACAGACTCTGAATTGCTACTTGTGATATTTTGTTGTCCAGGTCGCAGCAGAAAACAATAATAAACTCAATGGCAGTCAACGAAGATGGTGTATTGGCCACTGCTGGTATGCTGTAAACCAACTTGTGGTATTAATGATCGCATGCCATCGGATAGCATAATGTTTCGTATTTACATTAGTTGTGCATCATGATATTCTTCTTCTACATGATAAAAAAATCCTTATGTAGCCAATTATTGGGAGTGACAACTTGCAAGTTTTGTGAAGGTGACAATGGAAGCCTTTGGTTTTGGGATTGGAAGAGTGGGCACAACTTCCAGCAAGCCCAGACAATTGTCCAGCCTGGTTAGTGTTATCCAGAACTTTCACCTGTGTATCCTTGTTCATCTTTCTGGCTATGCCTGCAACAGCATGTTGCTTTTCCCAAATTCCTTTTTGTAATTTTATACTATTTTTTTCAGGCTCCCTGGACAGCGAAGCATGCATCTATGCTCTGTCGTATGATATAAGCGGCTCAAGACTTGTTACTTGTGAAGCAGACAAAACTATCAAGATGTGGAAAGAAGATCCAAGTGCGACTCCAGAAACCCATCCGCTCAACTTCAAGCCACCAAAAGAATTCCGCAGATACTAATTTCGGCTAAGATGGTTTTCAGTTATTCTTCAGAATGTCCTGGCACTTCTGAATATGTTTACAGGGATTCGGAACTGGCAAAACAAGTTTAAGAGGTTATATACACAGTCTAGAAAGTAATGTGAACTGTCATTTAATCTCGAAAGCTTTGATCTTGTTTTTGATGTATGCAATGGTTCTCGTAGGGTTTGATAATGGGATTTTGGACTTGTGTGTAATGAGCAATGCCAAACTCAGTGACGAGAGGTTATTTAGCTTTCAAAATATAACATATTTTGGTGGCAACAATCAAATGTGTAAAAATGGCATTGTAATGTTTTTGGCTTGTAGTTTTCCTTTTGCGACAATTGAATTTGAAAATTGATGTTGATGATGCGGAATTGGTTAAAAGTTTCAACAAAGGATGGATCTCTCCCTTGATATTTTATCAACTATATTCAAGATCTTTTTGATTGTTTTGACAAGTTCCAAACTTGTCAGATTCAACTGAGATAATCTAGTCTTTCTTCTCTTTGTAGAAAAGAAGTCTTTTTATGCCTAATAAAATTGAGTATTTTTATATTTTTGAAGAACTTTTGTGTCGACAATTATAATTATTTTTGTGTCGACAATTATTTTATGTCTAATAAAGTTTTCCCTGACGATGAAGGCCCGTAAAAGTAAATCGAATAGAGTTGTAAAATGTCTTATGGAATAATCTAATGAAGTCAACACACTCAAAATACAAGGGACAATGGCGACAACCAGTGAGACTTGAGAGCGAGAGAGAGAGAGATAAGATACCCAAGGTGGGAGAGTTCATGGACACAAAAAAAAACTTGGCCACAAGATTCTAAGCTGGCTCTGACAATGAAATTTGTATAACTAATCATATTATGCTAATGCAATAAGAAATGAAGATGTGGGGGAAATGGTCGATTGGAGATGCAGTTCAAGAGCACCTTTCAAAGTCCACAATGTGTGAGAGGACAAAGGCAGCAGCACTGCTTTTGCCTATCAAATATTACTAGTAAACGTTGGCTGTGGCCTATCCAACACCAACATCTTAACTAACACTGTTATATTATAAATCATTTTTTTGAGTGTGATTTGTTGGACTCAATCAAGACTGGTCATTTCAAAGTTGTTGAGCAAAATATTTAAATGCGGGGAGGTTGGCTGAGTCACATGCAACCCATTGGATGGTGAAGCAGAGGTGGGTTTTTGTTGTGTCACAACCGTTGACCATGTCATGGCTTGGGATTCAAGCTTCCCTTTTGTCTTATTGAGGCAAAATAGTCCTAGTATCACATGCATGTGAATGCCATGGGACCAAATAAATAATCATGCATGGCTGATTGGCAACATTACCATCATGTCACTTGATTGGATCAGAATGTTATGGTGCAACCTTATAAACTATGTAAAATTAACAATTTTTTTAAAAAAAATTTGGGTGAATCATCAAGATGGCAACCCATCATTTTCTTCCTCTCTCTATTTTGTTGATTAGACCTACCAAAATGGACAATTATGAGACCATTGTTTGGCTTTTTTTGTTTTTTGGAAAAATCTTTAAGAATTTATGAAAACTAGCCTTTGTTTGATAAATCTCCATTGTTCTTTGAAATGTCATAATTCAGTAATGATAAATTGATGAATACAAGAGCAACATTCAGTATGATGGTTAATGATTTGGCAAGGAGGAACCCAAAGAAGAGAACAGCCCATCCTTTTTTTTTTTTTTTTTTTTTTTTGCCTACAAGTATTCTTCTTACAACATCAACACCAAACTACAAGCTCGCAATCAAAATAAAAGAGTGCTAGTAAAAGTTTGAATAGAAAAGTGTAATTATTTTTGACGCGTTGGTAGTAATCCGTGAAGTAATTATTTTTATCATATGCCAAGAATTATTTAGTCTAACTCTTTTTATATAAAGATCAAATTGTTAACGAATTATTTGAAACCTAATCATGACAAATTAAATATGCTTGTCAATTAGAAATACCTTTACATGTGATAAATGGAAAGAATCAATATATATGTATGCATCGACATTCACATTGGAGCCAAGTCAACTCTCAAATCAGTGTCACATCGACGTCCAACAATCTCACTCACCACGTCACGATCTCCTATCATATAGAATTAGTCAATTACTCATAATTAAATTTATTCCTTTATAAATAAAACTCTCTTTAGATTCTTTCACCAGAGAGCTAGACTTTGTGCTTTTCTCGATTTATTAGTTAAACCAACATGAATTTATATCTTATTGGGAACAACACAACATACCCCTTATGAGACCTTTATTTTTCATATAGAGAGAAGTACCCCAAAGTAGATGCATGTATTGTGTTTGCCCTTCAAGATTTGATATACGAAGAGCACCTTTGTCCCCGAGATTCTTTCATGAAAGGTCCACAAACCTAACCTTGTCAAATGAAAAGTATGACTCACTTAATTTCTCTTGCTTTGGATAACTTAAATCTCTTGTTGATGAGTGATTTGAAGGTGCTCCACTTGTTTCAATGTTTTCAAAGGTTTTAGTTGCACGTATCCATCAAATTCAACTCTTTGGCTGGACTCATAAATTAAAATGCATAGCATTTTGATGTCATTGGAGCCATGGAAGCAGTCAAATTCATTTCATCATCATCAAGAGAGTATGTGACAAGAACTAATTACCTAACTCTTCGACTAGGAAAATAACCACAACACAAATAGATTCCTCCTCCTCGTAGTCCAAACACTTGCATGGCTTTCACTTTTGGACCAAATCTTTGATTGACAGAGGCAAATTATAGAACATAATTAGCATCAAAGGAAGAACCTACAAAATTTTCGGTGGGTTGATGTTGATGATGAATCACAGAGAGATTCTAAAAACTCTTGAAACGCCAACAATTTCCAGACAATTCTCGACGAAGACTTCATGCATCTGCTTTTGACTTTTAGAAATGCCTACGCACAATTGCTAGGTTGATGAAGACACTCCTCCTAATTAGGAGATATTGATTGCATTGCTCTTGATTCCATTGATTTTGATAGGTATCAAGATCTTTTCCCGAGTCACCAAATAAACTCCGAATCAAACACAAAAATTTCATCTCCAATCATCCTTGTGAGAAATTATATATCTTAGCGATATTTTAGAAAGAAAAATAATAGTTTGAAAAGAGTTTACTAAACCATATTTTTATTAATCATGAAAAAATAGTGCATTAGGCTACCGTGAGATAGATTTAGAAAGAATTAATATATACAGTTTTATATCTATATAGATAAAGATTATAATTTTGTACTTCGTAGGAGAACAATCGTGCCGTTGTGCCAAAACCTATGCGTTTATGATATGAATTCAAAATCGCTTGTCATGTTAAAAAGAATACAATGAAAAAAGAAGAAGAAGTACAAACTGTGATTAATTGCATGGGGTAAAACAAAAACCATACGACATTTTTCGGGATAAAATGGTTATCACTCTATGATTGAAGTTTATTGTGCCGTCCCGACGTCGTCTTCTTCGTGTGTTTGTTTGGGTCGCCTGATTTAGGCAGCGTTATGTGACTTCGGTTTGGTCCGATGCGGACGATTTCTTCCAGCGTCGCCGAACTCGGACCGAGTCGTCTTAAAAGTCCACGTGCTTTCCACGGGGCGATGCGGTGGTGCGGGCCAAGTCCTCCCCGGTTGAGTAACGTCTCCGAAAAGGCCACCCCGATGTCGTCCCCACAGATCTACCAACCGCGGCGCGTGTAGTGCCCCCACCCCCCCGGGATGAGTCCTGCGCGGCACATGGCGCCAGGCTCAGCAGCCAACCGACGGCCGCCGCCCCCCCCCGCACCGCCAAGTCAAACGCGGGCCGGGCCCACCAGTTTGTCGCTTGGGAGGTACCCAAGCCCTCGGAAGCACGTCCTGAGTGGGCCCCAGCAGAACGTGGAGGCCAGCGCGCATCCTCGCCGTCCACCTGGCTGGCATTCGATCTGTACCCTTGGGAAGGCTCTTGGCTCTTTGTTTCCCTCTCTACAAGAAGCCCCCCCTCCGACGACTCTTCAAAGTGGAAGGTCCCTTGCTACCATCGGAAACAGGTCCCCCGGCTACCGACGATGGCCTCCGAGCTCATCTACCGCGGCGGCCACGACGCCCACCCGCCGGAGAGCGGCAGCGGGTACACCCCGAAGCCGGAGAAACACCTCCTCTGGCTCTGGCGCCCGCTACGCTACCTTCTGCGGGAGCAGCGCCTTGTCTTCGTGCTCGTCGGCATGGCCCTCGCCTCCCTCCTCTTCGCCCTCGCCCCCTCATCTTCCTCCTCCAACTCCTACTCCTACTCCTCCGCCGTGGCGTCCGAACTCGCCCTCCGGTCGGCGATGGACCGCCAGCAGCAGCAGCACCACCATAGGGCGGCGTTCGAGGCGGCGACGAGGGGGTTCGTCGGGGGGAAGGTGCCGCTAGGGATCAAGCGGAAAGGGCTCCGCATCGTGGTGACGGGCGGGGCCGGGTTCGTGGGCAGCCACCTGGTGGACCGGCTGATCGCCAGGGGTGACAGCGTGATCGTGGTGGACAACTTCTTCACGGGGCGGAAGGAGAACGTGATGCACCACTTCGGGAACCCCAACTTCGAGCTCATCCGCCATGACGTCGTCGAGCCCCTGCTTCTCGAGGTCGACCAGATCTACCACCTCGCCTGCCCTGCCTCCCCCGTCCACTACAAGTTCAACCCCGTCAAGACCATCATATCCTTTTTCCTCTCTAATTTTCCTTTCTTCTCTCGTTAGTCTCTTCTTCTGCATTCTTTTAGTGCTAAAAATCGCGCTTTTCCAAGTTGGCTGAAGTTTCAGGTTTTTCGTATACATTCTATGGATAATTTTAAAGTTTGCATTTTGTTTTCTTTTTATTCTTGTAATTTATATTCTCTAAAGGTCTTTTAATTTTGTTCGTCTTTGGTGGTAGTCTTTGTCTCGGTTGTGTTCTTATCATGAGATCTCCTAAAATTGGCTTCCTTTTTTCTCTTCCATCACCTAAAATGAATTCTTATAGCCTTGTCCCACTCCAGTGATTATGATAAAAAGGGCTGTTTTTTTTTTTGGCTCATTACTGTTCTGTGTGATCTTGGTTCTTTAATTCTTGGTCGTGGTCTCCTCATATCTACAACTTGATAAAAACAGGGTCCCTTTTTACCTGGTCTTCAATAATTTGAACTTCTGAAAGCTAGTTGTTGTTGAACAGATCTTAATGTTGGGGTCTCCTCATATCTACAACTTGATAAAAACAGGGTCCCTTTTTACCTGGTCTTCAGTAATTTGAACTTCTGAAAGCTAGTAGTTGTTGAACAGATCTTAATGTTGGCCTTTTGAGGTCAATTTGTTGCTTGTTACTTGTTCCAAAATGTTCGATTTGGTTGCTGTGGTTGTTCTTAGTCTTTCAATCAAGATTAGAATAGAATAAGAAGGAAGAAAAGCAAGAATCTTTCTTTTGCCTGTTAAAAGCCTTGATTCATTGAGCTTTTGTTGTGGAGTGCACAAGACCAATGTAGTGGGAACTCTCAACATGCTAGGCCTGGCCAAGCGAGTGGGGGCCAGGTTCCTCCTCACCAGCACCAGCGAGGTCTATGGTGATCCCTTGCAGCACCCTCAAGTTGAGACCTACTGGGGAAATGTTAATCCTATCGGTATGCATCTCTCTCTATCACCATATAGCTCATTTCTTCAGCTTTTTTTCTCTTAGAATCTCAAGTGGAATAAACTTTATCCAGAGTTGGTGAGTGTCCTGATTTTCCCCCCTTTTTTGTATTAGTTAGATGCTTACTTTGTCATATAAAATCTACAAAAGAATCTAACAAGCTGTTGGTATGGGCACAGGAGTTAGGAGCTGCTACGATGAAGGCAAGCGTACAGCGGAGACACTGACCATGGACTACCACCGTGGTGCCCAAGTCGAGGTCATACAACTTCTAACTGATCCATAATATAATGTGTCTGCTCTAGATTTAGCTTCTTGATTGGCTCTTTTGATATTATATGCTAAATTCCTTTGATACAGGTGAGGATTGCTCGAATCTTCAACACTTATGGGCCCCGCATGTGCATCGACGATGGCCGGGTTGTCAGCAACTTTGTTGCTCAGGTGTGTGACAACTTTGCTGAGATCTCTGTTTACTTTCAATGAATAAAGTGAGATGCATCGGATTAATGAGTGCAATACTGCTGTTTGAATTTGATACATGATTTTAGGCCTTGCGGAAGGAGCCAATGACGGTGTATGGGGATGGAAAGCAGACGAGGAGTTTCCAATATGTTTCTGACCTTGTAAGTCTTCTTCCTATTGCTCTACCAACTTCACTTTTGTGTCCTTTCTTTAGTCATATATATGCTTGTTTTTTATGTTGGCAATTGTGATCATAGGACAAACCAGTAGGTGGTTTTGGTACATGTTAGGGCCACATGGACCAGCTAGGTTTCTCAAGTTCTTGAGGTTGGTGGGGGTGGGTCCAAGTGTTATTTGGACATTCAAAATCAGCACATTCATGTGCAGAATCAACCTACCATGTCTAAACAGATTGTTCTCCTTTCCTTTGGCTTCACATTGTTGTCCTTTTGCCCAGTAGTGGCCACACCTTTTAGACCCCAGTTGGTCCTTTAGTTAGTCTAGCATCAAAGTTTGGATACTTTATTAAGCTTCAATTCCTGGAGGCCATTAATAAAAGCATAGTGTTGTTTGCCACATATTTGTTGCAATAGTATTTCTAATTCCATGAATCTTGCTAGAATGTTCTTTTCCTGAATATGATTTGGAGCAATTTTATTCTTAAGATGAAGAGAAGCATATCTATTCTATACTCAATAAGTACCAACCAATACACACAGAGGGATTAGCTCTAGTTCAAAAAATAAATACATAGATACTTGTTGAACAAGGGGCTTCATGTATTTTATGAATCCATTGGTGGTCTCTTCAAAAGGTAGGTAGAAAAGGACAAATAAACAAAAATGAGATTGGTAAAGCGGTACTCCATGATTGACTAAGAGACAGAGAGTCCTCAGATTCTGTGTGAGAATCCTCTACAAAATTTGCTTAGTGTTTAACGACAAAATACAGGTGGAGGGGTTAATGAGGCTGATGGAAGGAGAACACATTGGTCCATTCAACCTGGGCAACCCTGGAGAGTTCACAATGCTGGAGCTTGCTAAAGTTGTGCAGGAAACCATTGACCCCAATGCCAAAATTGAGTTCCGTCCCAACACAGAGGATGATCCCCACAAGCGCAAGCCTGACATCACCAGGGCCAAGGAACAGCTCGGCTGGGAGCCCAAGATCCCTCTCCGCCAGGGTCTTCCTCTAATGGTCTCCGACTTTCGCAAGCGTATCTTTGGTGATCACTCTGATGCTAAACCATCCACAACTTCCACAGCCACTGGCACGGGATCCTCCTAAGATTCAGAGTTCTCTTTTGGACCTGGTTTGTGCTATACAGGAAATTTACAGACTATGAGAATCCCATATGGTAGAAGTGCAGCAAGAGAAGGATCATGCCTTGATTGGTTTAGGTTCTGAGTGACTTGGCCATTATTGTCCTTTTGCTGGTTTCTGTATAAGCTACTAGAGGTTCCTGCATTGCAGTGGGACAAGTCCCTTTGGACATTATTGCTTTATTTTTTTTTTCCTTTAGTTTTGAAGCAGGTGTCCTCATGTGTTGTCATCTAATTTGAGTTTAATACAAGTGTTATATTTGGTTTGAATGAATTAATAGAATCTCCTATATGTTGTCTTTGTCATGTTCTGATGCTCAGGTGGGTGCCATGCCCTACTCTGTTCTCAGATAATGTTATGCTCATTGGTCCGGTGCAGTATCAGTTTTTTAAGCTTTGGTAAGTGGTTAATAGCCTTTTTGGATACTTTGGTGTATTATTGAAATGAAGGGTTAAATCAAAGGGGCTATAAAAGCTGATCTGATTTCTCCTTGAGAAAGGTTGTTTGTTTCTTCATCCCCTGACACTCAATCAGTGCTTCAACCAGTGTTTCTCATCTCAGTCTTTTACTTGCTTAGCATTTGAAATAGTTGGTATCACTGAGACAGCTGAGTTTGCAGAGAGATCAGAATCAACAGAAATCAACAAAACTGAATGCTTGTATAGGACATTGTTTGTTTGCAAGTTTAGATGTTCTCCTTGACCTTGAAACAGATATGAAATTACTGTATATTTATTGGGGTACATGTTTTCTATGCAAATTGCCAACCTGATGTCTAATGGCATAATGATATGTTGGTTTTTTTGGTCTTCTGGTTAATTACATTACTCAAAGATGGTGAACAATAGGTAAATCTCCATTTATTGGCAAAAAAGTTGCATGCAGCTTTGTCAATAGTCCACTACCAACCTCATACGACCAGTTGAGAAAATAGATGGGAGTCATCAGAAATCACTTATGAGAGAAGCAACTGCAGTTTCTCCAAATTATCTCAGTTGAATGTTCAAGCACAAGTAGCAGATCAGAAACTGATTTAAGTTATCAAATCACCTGATGTGTGATAATAGATAAGATTTCCTCAATTGTTAAGTTCCTAAATCACCTGATGTGTGATAATAGATAAGATTTCCTAAATTGCACGAGAAAATCTCGATATACATTTGAGGAAAATCCTCTCTTCTTCTTTTCTTCTTATGTGTATAAATAAGGCTTTGTTAAGCCATATTCAATACATTATTATTCATTACAATTTAATTTTTTTTCTTCTTTTTCTTTCCGTTGTCCAGCGACAGTGTTGACGGTAGGTTGCTCTGCTCCACCATCCACCGGCGTAAGACTGACGCTATCTACGTCGCCGCGCAAAGAACGCAGCGCCATCGCCCAAAGACTCACTGAAGCAGAGACACCAACTCGGCCGTCTCTTCTTCCTCTGCCACCGCCAATCTTCCTCATCGGCGGACTTCACACAAGCGTTGCGTTGGTTGCCTCGCCCTCGGCGCACACCGCACCCTCCTCTCTCTGCTTCCGGAAGCTGTTCGAGCAGCGGGCACCAATTTCCGCTAGTTTTGCAGGTGGAGCAGCCCCGGCGCCATTGCACTCCACCTGGCTGGACCCGTAGTCGCTGGTGGTGCAGTAGCCGCGTTAAACGAGCACCCCGTCCAGGCCTAGCAGTGGCCGGATCAGTCAGCAAGGACCGACGGGGTGATACAACTCTCATTCCTCGGCAGAAACTGAGCACTCTCTGCCTCGGCAGTCGCTCCTCATCTTGCTCGAGCAAGAAAGGGTCACCGTCGAGTTTTCCAGTCATAGTCCTCAGCATCTCTACAACCGCCTCAGACAGCATCTCCTCCCAGTCGCGCCACCACCGCCGTTGACCTTGATCCTCCGATCGAGCGTGGTCCATTTCGAGTGGATTTCAGAAACAGAGCAGCCTCGGCGCTCTTCCCCCTCCTTCCCCCTCTCCACTGCCGCCGTTGCCAGTGACCATTGACACTGTTGCTTCCTCAAACCGCTGCAGCCAGTGTGCGGTGTGACAAAAACAGGACAGCGCTGCTGATCTCAGCCTCGGCGCTCTCTTCTGTCGAGAACGCTCTCTCCTTTGCCGTCGAACTCCACCGAACGGTGCGATCTGCACCGGTTGAGTCTTCGACGCCTGTTCTGCACCAAGCGAATCAATCCGGCGGGGTGATAGCGGTTTCCTCCTTCCTATGACCCATCGAAGCCGACTGCTTCCTCTGCCGAAGGCTCCTCTCCGTTGTGTCACGTGGCCATTACCCTCTCCTAACAAAATCGGCTTGTCTGGTGTGCAGCGCCAACGCTTATAAGGCTCAAGACCTCCCCTTTCTTTACCAATGTGGGACTAAATGCACCTTGCCTAGCCTCTCTTGGGGTGCACCCCCTCTTGGGGTGCACGACTGTCTACCCCCTCTGGGGCGCACCCTCTCTTGGGGTGCACGGCATGATACCCCCTCTGGGGTGATCACCGTGACATCCTTGAGAATTCATCCTGCATACCCCCTATGGGCACTTGGAGTGACATTCTCCCCCACTCAATCTCGTGACATCCTCGTCACAGATAGGCCACCTTGCCTACCCCCTTTGGGGCGCTCAGCGTGGACAACCCCTCTGGGGTGATTGGTGAAGGCCAGGGGTTACTCTGATACCACTTGTCACGTGGCCATTACCTTCTCCCAACAAAATCGGCTTGTCGGGTGTGTAGCCCAACGCTTATAAGGCTCAAGACCTCCTATTTCCTTACCAATGTGGGACTAAATGCACCTTGCCTACCCTCTCTTGGGGCACACCCCCTCTTGGGGTACACGGCTGCCTACCCTCTCTAGGGCGCACCCCCTCCTGGGGTGCACGGCGTGATACCCTCTCTGGGGTGATCACCGTGACATCCTTGAGAATTCACCCTGCATACCCCCTATGGGCGCTTAGCGTGACAGCTGCCTCTTTTGTCGTGACGATCTGCAGTAGGAGGACGCCGAGGAAGTTGCCCCTTTAGGTCATATCAAGGCACATCAAGATTGCTACCTAGTGTTGTCCACAGTCTACATCCGACAAATTTCACAACTGATTGACGCCATCGTATCATCAAATGGCTTCATCGTCTATCTCTAATATTCCAGTCTTTGTCCCTGCAGGGAACCATAGCACTTTTCAACCTCCAAGCCTCATCACTATCAATGCTGCGGCACTCATTCCTTTCAAGTTATCTAAAAGCAGAAATTATGCATCTTAGCGTGCATAATTTTCTAATTTTCTATTTGGATATGACCTCATAGGTTACATCGACAACTCTCTCCATTGTCCACCTACAGTGCTCAACATCCCAGGAGGATCCAGTCCAATACCAAATCCAGCTCACAAATTATGGTTACGTCAAGACCGTCTCATCCTCCAAGCCATTCAAGCCTCAATCGTTGGGTCTGTCGCCCCACTAATATCTTAATGTATGACTGCTGCAGAAGCATGGTCCAAGTTGCAAACAACATTGGCAAATCGCTCGCGTACTCGCATGCTCAGACCTTTATCCAATCTGATGAAAGTGAAATAAGAGAGAAGTACTATTGTTGATTACTTACAATATATCAAAGTTATCATCGATGACTTGGCTTTGATAGGTCATTCCCTTAGTGAAGAAGAAGTCCTCTCCACACCCTTAATGGCCTAGGGGACGAATACAAAGAATTGGTAGCTGCAATTTGGGCACACGATCACCAAAATCATTCGAAGAAGTTTATGATAAGTTGATTGACTACGAGACATATTTGAAGCGCGATGACAAGTTGCCCGGACCAACTATCACAGCTCAAGTCAGTCAAAAATCCAAGAGGAAGAGAAACCAGTATAATAAGCACGCTAATCAAGGTCCGACTAAGCTGCCTCCTGACCCTATGGGTTCCACACCAAACTCCTCACATCTACATTATCAACACTTTCATCCTCATCGTCAAGATGGTAACCCCTAAAAGCATCAGCCTTGGCGCCCTGACCTCAGCAGTCATCGCCGAATCGTCTATCAGTTGTGTGATAAAGTCGGACACTCCGCGAAAGTCTGTCGCTCTCAACCTCGACTCCCTACTCCAACATAGTGGCCTTAAGCCAATCTTATGACTACTCCGACAACTAGCCAACCCAATTGGATTGTAGACTCCGGTGCATCACATCACATCACATCACCTCTGATTTTCAGAACTTATCTGTCCACAACAACTATAGCGGCGATGAGGATATCATCATCGGTGATGGTAAAGGACTTCCTATCACTCATATTGGTTCCACAATGCTTAATTCACTCACCATAACCTTCACACTTGATGATGTTTTGTGTGCACCTCATATTAAACGAAACCTTATTTTTGTCTCTCAATTCTGCAAGCAAAACAATACCTCAATTGAATTTTTTCCTAACTCCTTTCTTGTCAAGGATTTGAGCACGGGGGCATCCTTAGTCCAAGGCCAGAACAAAGACAACATTTATGAGTGGCCATCCGCTTCGCAAATAACCCACCCCAATGTTTATTCTTCCGTTGCAACTCTAGTTGATGTGTGGCATCGACGTCTTGGTCATCCCTCGTCCCTTATTCAGAAAAAATTACTTTCTCATTATTCACTTCCTACCTCTACTACTAGCAACATTTTAACTTATTGTGATGCATGTTGTAGCAATAAAAGTCATAGATTACCTTTTGGAACATCCTCTATATCTTGCTCTCAACCTTTTGAAATTATTTATACTGATGTTTGGGGTCCTGCCCCAACCCTTTCTTTTGATAAGTTTCGATTTTATGTCATTTTTGTTGACTATTTCACTAAGTACACATGGTTATATCCCCTCCGCCATAAATCTGAAGTTTCAACAGTCTTTACCAACTTTAGAAAGTTGATCGAGAATTTCTTTCAGTCTTCCATTAAACAGTTTACTTTGATGGCGGAGGCGAATATCAAGCCCTCGCATCCTGTCTCGCAGCTTGTGGTATACAACACCTCAAGTCACCCCCTTATACTCCCCAATTAGTTGGTTCTGCTGAGTGCAAACATCAACATATAGTTGAAACTGGGCTCACACTTCTACATCAGGCCTCTTTGCCATCAACTTTTTGGATAGCAACCTTTCAAACGGTCATCTATCTCATTAATCGTATGCTCACTCCAGTCTTACAATACAAGTCTCCATTTGAGAAATTATTCCACAAACTTTCAAACTTTCATAAACTCAAAGTCTTTGGTTGTCTATGTTATCTGTGGATACGTCCTTATGCCTCACATAAGCTTACACCACGATCTAAGCCCTGCATTTTCATTGGATACTCTCTTGAATATAATGCTTTTCTGTGCTATAAACCACAAACCGAAAAAGTTTTTTTGTCACGACACGTTATTTTTATGGAGTCTTCCTTTCCTTTTCAAAATCATGAGTACCCTACCATGCAAGCTACTTCGACAAACAAACATCACTGGAGCATCTCCTCAACCCCGTCACATGAACCTCCCACAACACCATCCAATCCTAACCATCCTAGTCAGTACACTCCTATTCAACAGCTCCTCACTCCCCCCATTATCTCTCCAATCCCTTCTTCACAAGCTTCCCCCATTAATGAAGCAATACCCTCAGCTACCTCATTATGTGCTGTTGAAGTACCGCAGACTAGTTCGTTTGATCTCGGTACCTCACCACTGACTATACCAACAACCCAACCTACCACTTCCGTCGCTCCTAGCCATCATATGATAACACGCTCCAAAAGTGATATTGTTAAATCACGTCAAGTTCTTGATCTACATGCCATAACGAACTCTTCCCTTGAGGCTAGTGAACCCATCACAATTAATCAAGCTCAAAAATCTCCTCAATAGCGTAAAGCCATGTGTGAAGAATATGATGCTCTTCTTCATAACTCTACATGGACCCTAGTTTCCTCTTCTCACACACAAAACATCATCGGGTGTAAATGAGTCTTTCGAATTAAGCGAAACCCAGATGGATTTATTGCTAGATATAAAGCATGTTTAGTTGCCAAAGGGTTTCATCAACGACCTGGTGTTGACTTCATAAAGACATTCAACCCAGTTGTCAAACCAACAACAATACGGCTTATCTTGAGCTTGGCTATCTCAAAAGGCTGTCATATATGACATTTGGATGTTAACAATGCCTTTTTACAGGGGACTCTAACTGAAGATGTCTTCATGCAGCAACCCCCTAGCTTCGTTCATTCACAATATCCAAGGCATGTCTGCAAACTACAAAAAACTATTTATGGACTTCGTCAAGCTCTAAGAGCCTGGTATAATGAACTTGGCGCATTTTTAACATCAACGGGTTTCATCAATTCCAAGTCTGATGCCTTATTATTTCTATGATAACAACATGAAAACACCATATATCTTCTAGTATATGTAGATGATATTGTTGTCACAGGAAATAATCTTTTGGAAATCCAAGCATTCTTAAAGCAACTAGCCGTTCAATTCTCTCTCAAAGATCTAGACACCTTAAGCTACTTTCTAGGAGTGGAAGCTACATTCACCTCTTCAGGTCTTCTCCTATCACAGAGAAAGTATATTCAAGATTTATTATCAAAGACAAATATGTAGGATGCTAAAGAGGTTACAACTCCCCTCTCTACCAGTGAGTCACTGAAACTTTGTGATGGAAGTCTTGCTACGGACTCTACTCAATACCGTCAAATACTTGGCTCCTTACAGTACTTGGCTCTCACACGTCCAGACATCTCATTTGCAGTCAATAAATTATCACAGTTCATGCATCGATCATCGACAATATATTGGTCTGCGGTCAAACGAATTTTGCGATATCTTAATGGGACTCTCAATCATAGCCTCTTTCTTCGCAAACACACCCCGCTTCATCTTCATGCCTTTGCTGATGCTGATTAGGCAGGAAATTATGATGATATAACGTCCACGTCTGGCCATATTATCTTTCTTGGAGCTAATCCAATCAATTGGAGTTCTAAGAAACAAAAGACAGTTGCCCAATCCACAGCTGAAGCTGAATACCGTGCCATCGCCACAGCTACTGTTGAAATAAATTGGATCACAAATCTGCTCAAGGAACTCAACGTCAAATCTACCTTTCCTCCTACAATATACTGCGATAATATTGGAGCTACCTATTTATGTGTCAATCCAATATTTCACTCACGCATGAAGCATATTGCCATTGACTTCCACTTCGTACGAGATCAAGTTGTTAGACATCAATTATGTGTTTCTCACGTACATACGGTTGATCAACTAGCAGACTCACTCACGAAACCTCTCGCTCGTAAATTATTTTCATTACATCGGTCCAAGATCAGTGTCCTTGACAGGAGCACGATCTTGCGGGGGCATGATAATAGATAAGATTTCTCAACTGTACGAGAAAATCTCGGTGGACAGTTGAGAAAATTCCTCTCTTTTTCTTTTCTTCTTATGTGTATAAATAAGACTTTGTTAAGCCATATTCAATATATTATTATTTATTACAATTCAATTTATCAATGTGGAATCCCTTGTGCACAGTCATGTTAATGTCACATGAATCTCAAAAGAGTAATTTCAGTAGCAACAATGCTGCTGATGCCAAAAATAACAGCACTAGTGTCTGTTGATGACAAACCACTGATTTCAATGTGAGTCTCACTGAGTTCATCAGGTTAACGTTGCCTAAAGAGTTACACAAATCCTTATATCTTACCTCATTCCACAAGTTCACCCAGTATTTATCAGTTGGCAGAGAATTTAGACAAGTTCTTTAGCCAAAACCAGAGAAGTATGATCAGTTTTAATAGAGGATTCTAATGATAGAAATAAGAATCTTATTGTAAGTTCATCTTCCATAAGTAATACTGAGCTTAGTTGACTAGGTTTTGGGCTGCTTCCAGTGAACTGATTACACCGAAGAGTTGTGGCTTCACTCTCATAGAGTATATATTACTGATGATAAAGCATCATTTGTCTTCAACCAATACTCACAAAAAAATTATTTATTTTGGATGGATTTATACGGTTTTTGCTCATTTGAATGCACCCAAAAGATAACGTTGAGGATAGAGGTGACTGTAATACTTGTAAGGTCTTAGTTTCTCCATTTTTCGATTGATGTGAGATGACTCTAATACTTAAAAAATGCCTCCGAGATGGTAGAGATATGACTGTGACGTCTATAAGGTTTTGATTCTTCTACTCCTTAATACTAGATATGTATGAGCTGAGCGTAGGGATCCTCAGGTTTTAAATTGCAGACTAAAATGCCTAGAGCTCAACATTGCAAAGAGAAAGTGAGTTGAAGAGGTTAAAATTGAAACTTTTCTTCTCTTTTACCTATGTTTATATTTATAGGGGGCTAATTACATATTGTAGTATGCTTAACGTAGTTAAACCTATTTAGCATCCAGGTCCCTAAACTTAAAAAATTTATATTAAAATCCTTATAGTTATGAAAGTGATACATCTAACTTCATATATCCTAAGATTTTATCGATGAAAATATAAAAATAATAGATAAAAATTATTTCAACATCCTAGTTATGTTTTTGATGATGACGAATGATGACATCGCTGAGAGTTGTGAGTGACTATTGTAGATGAGGAGAGAGAGTGATAGAAAGAGGTGAGGCAAAGGGAGAGGAGGAATAAGGTGTTGCAGATGTTGACGCTCTATATTTGTGTCATTGTCACTCGACAACTATATCAGTGTCGATGTAGATATAGATATAAAGCGACACCGCTCTGTATCTACTTTGGCGTTGACAATGATGCGGGGAAAAGCAGTGTCGCTTTGCATCTACATGGGCGCCAATATAGATGTCAAGCAGTCTTTTCGTCATTCTGCATTTGCATCAGCATTGCTCGACAAATGTGTCAGCATCAATGTAGATGGAGAGCGATAAAAGGGTCATTTGACATCTGCATCAGTACTAATGCAGATACGAAGTGATGCTTACACAGATGTAAAGTAGTGAAAGGGTCGCTCGATATCTATATCGATATAGATACAAATGTCGGGCGGCCCTTTTGTCGCTCGACAACTGTATCAACGGTGACACAGATGCTGAGTTGTATTGACATAGATACAAAGCGTTGACATCTGTGTCATTCATTTTCTCCTCTCATTTTGCCACACCTCTCGTCATTGATTTCTCTCCTTATCCACAACAGCTACCAGCGGCCTCCAATGACGTTGTGTTTGTCACTACCGAAAACATAATTCGAATGTTGAAAAGAAAAAAAAATCCATCGTTTTCATATTTTTGATAGTAAAACAAATGACGTAATGGTAATTGAAGCTAGATGTTTTACTTTTATAGCTATAAGGATTTCAATATAATTTTTGTAAGTATAGGAATCAAGATACTAAAAAAAAATCTGATTATATAAAATATAATTAGCCCATTTAGATGTTATGTTTGAAAGTGGACACTAGCAGACCAGTGTTATCATATGGGAGTATGGGCATCCATGGAACATAAGTCAGAATGTGGCTAAGTTTGTCCTTCTAACTTTAACTAACGAGGGAATGAATTGAAATGGTTCTTATTGACTAACTAATGTGTGACTCTCAACTAATTATTGATTAGTATGTGTTGTTATAATATAGATCAGATCATTTCTCATCTATTTTCTTTGAATTTTAAGGTACAGTGATAAATTTTTTTATCATAGTATTAAAATGAAGGATCCCATATTTAAATCTTATTCAAGTCACATTAGGAAAAAAAAAAAAAGGTATATCCTGATCAATTTCAATTTCATGTGTTGGGTATGAATCGATCTGCAATCCACAATTGATGAGGTTTTAGGAAGAATTTTTAAAATCACATTCACCTACTCATTAAAAAAAATCATGATACAGTTAAATATGGAATGATAACTTTACATTTTTTTACCTGCTCTAATTCTATCAATCTATGATTTGATGATCAATTATATATTTGAGTTCATAATTTGAGTATAAAAAATCTTTTCCTTATAATTTGGATAAATACCTCAATAAATAAAATAATCTCTTTTACAATAAAATTTTCATAGTATCATAGCCTTGTTCCTCGTTTGACATGTTAGTGATTGTTATTTATGTTTCTTGTCTTCTTTGTTATTGCCTTAGAACTCTTGATTTTTGATTCTCATTTTCAAATTCTAGTATGTCACTAAGATAAAGATTTGTGACTCCTCTCTACTGAATTCCTAGTGTGACTCCTCTATAGTAGATTTACTTCATTTTGTTAATCTAATTAGCATCCTCTAGTGATCGATCGGCTTCTCTGATGATCCTCTATTATTGTGTAGTTTCACTTGGTGGGTATTCTCCCTGCTCTTACCTACTACCCAGCATCTATATTGATGTCCTCGTCCCCTTCTTGTTAACCGTCAATCTCACTAGCATCTCGGATCTATGATTAACCCTTCAATGATAGTCCATTACCTTTCACTATCCTCTCGATTATGCTATCAGTACTCACGATCGAGAGAATAACTCAAGAGAGGGAGGAAGAGATTACCCTGTTTTGCACATCTTAGATTAGAACCTCCCTTGTGCATTATTCAGATCTAATCTTCTTCAACAGATCAGATCCTCCCCTATACACCTCTCATATCTGATATCCTTCAATAGATCAAATCTCTACTATTTGTATATTCAAACCATATCATTAGTTGTTCTAGATTTTTCTAATTGGATCATAACATCTTCTCGGTAGGTCTTTCTCATCTGTATCTCACGCCCCAATTATTATTTTCTCAAGAAACAATAGTGCATCTTAACAGACTTATATTTCTCAATAAAGCAACTCTAATCCCTTCAAGCATTTGAAAGATGATAACTATGCATCTTAGTGAGTATTCACTAATCTTCTCTTTGGATATGATTTATTATGCTACATCAATAGCTCTCTTAATTATCTAAAAAAAAAAATATCCAAATATCAAGGAAACATATCCTAATGGTAAATATTGATCATAAGTTATGACTATGATAATATCGTCTTATTTTATAAGTCATTTAAGTATTAGACATTGGTTCTATAGCACTACTAATCTCTTTGTGCTATAAAAGAAGCATGGTCTAAGTTACAAACTGCCTTTACCAATTACTCTTATACTTGTATACTAAGTCTTTTATCTACTTTGATGAAAATAACATAACAGAGAAATACTATTGTTGACTATATATAAAATCTAAAAATTATTATAGATAATTTAACTTTAATATGTCATTCCTTAAGTAATGAACAAGTTATTGTTCATATACTCAATGGCTTAGTAGACAAACATAAGGAACTAGCGATACTAATTTAGGCATGTGACTCACTAATATCATTTAAAGAACTATATAATAAATTAATTGATAATGAAATATATCTAAAATAAAAAGAGAAGAAGATAAGATCAATTATCATAACTCATTTTAATCAAATATTTAAATAAAAGGTAATCAAGGCAATAAGAAAATCGAATAAGATACTCTTAGATATATAGATAATGTATAAAGTCATCATTTTCATTACATTATTAATTTTCTAACCATGGTGGCAACTTCAACTTAAACAACTCAGAAAATAACTTCAACTATTCATAGTTTTGACGTTTCAATAATAATAATCAGCAAAAGGTCATCTACCACCTTTGTGATAAAATTGGACATATAACAAAAGTATGTTGATCTTGACCCTTATCTACTATTATACTCAACTGGCTTTAAGCAAATATCATAACTACTCTGACTACTTATATAAGTAGTTGGATTGTTGATTTCGGTGTTTCTTATCATATCATTTCTGATTTATAAAATTTATCTACCCACATTAATTATGGAGGCAATGAAGCCATCATTATTGGTGATGGTAATGGAATCTTTATCAATCACATTGGTTCCACAACATCTAATTTATACATAAATACTTTTGAACTCGATGATATTTTATATGCACCTTATATTAAAATAAAATTATTTCTATCTCTTAATTTTACAAACAAAATAACATATCTATTGAGTTCTTTCTTGGCTCATTTCAACGTGAGCATGGAGTATCCTTAGTTTGAGACTAGAATAAAGACAACATCTATGAATGACTATAAACTTCACAAAATACTCACCAACTATTCTTGCTTAAGTTGTTGCTCCAATCGATGTGTGGTATTATCACCTTTAGTCACACATCATCCTTTATTCAATAATAGCTAAATTTTTATTATTTCTTCTAACTTTCAAGTGAAGTAGAATTATAACTTTGATGCTTGCCTTAATAATAACTACTTTTTAGAACATCTTCTATATTCTACTTTAAACCATTTGAAATCATTTACACTGATGTCTGGGGCTCTACTACAACTACTTCTTTTAATAATTTTAGATTTTATATCATTTTTATAGATTATTTTACTTAATATACATGGTTATATCATCTCAAACATAAATATGAAGTTATTATAATTTTTACTTATTTTAGAAAGGTAGTCAAAAATATCTTCTAATCTACCATTAAAATAGTTTACTTTGATAAAGGAGATAAATACTAAGCTATAATGATTTACCTCTCATCATATGATATAGAATATCTCAAGTAACCATTATACATATCTCAACTATTTAGCTTTGCCAATGAAAGTATCGATATATAGTTGAGACTAGACTCACTCTCATACACTAATCCTCTATGCTACTAACCTTTTGGTTAGTAGCCTTTCAAACTGTAATCTATCTTATTAACTATATGCTTATTTCAATCCTATAATACTAATCACTATTTAAAAAACTATTTCATAAAATTTTACATATTCACTTAAAGTATTTGATTGTTTATATTATCAAAAGTTAATATAAAGATCCAAGTCTTGTGTCTATTGGGTACTCTTTTGAAAATAATATTTTTCAGTACTATGATCCCCAAACTCAAGAGACCTTTCTATGATGTCACGTTATTTTTGTTAGTCTACCTTTCTCTTCCAAAATCTTATTCATTCAATAATGTAAATCACTACAATACTCATTCATCACTAGATTGATATGTGTACTCTTTAAACCTTTTCAAGCACACATTTCAATTATTAATTCTCTTATGGACCCGTACTCTCTTATTACTTTAGTTCAGCAGTACCTCACTACCTTTGTAACTTCTCTATCTTTCTCTCCACCATCTTACTTTATAATGCTTGATGAAGCAATGACCTGGATACCACAAATGATGTTTCTGTTATCTCCTTGGCCAAGTGATATTAAAGTACATCAATCTGATTAGGTATATGTCACTAATTCTTTATTAATTCTTATACCTTCAACACAACTTAATAATACTATCGAGTTTGGTCATCACATGATAATATGCTCCAAAAAGATATCTTCAATCCACCTTAAGTCCTTGATCTTCATGCTATTATAAACTCTTCTTCTGAGACTATAGAATCCACAATCATCATCCAAGCATAAAAACCTCCACACTCGTGTAAAGTCATATGTGAGTAATACAATGCCCTACTTTATAAATACTACATGGACCCTTTTACTATCTCACCTCATACAAAATGTTATCATGTGTAAGTGGATTTTTTTAATTAAGTTGAACCTAGATTGATCCATTAATAGATAAAAATCCATATCAACTGGCTAAAGGGTTTTATCAACAATCAGATATTGATTTCATATAGATCTTCAATCTAATTATTAAACTGAAGATAATTTGACTCATTCATAGTTTGATTATCACTTAAGACTGATATATATGATAATTAGATATCAATAAAATTTTCTTATCGAGGACCTTACCTGAAGATGATTTTATGTAGTAAACCCCTAATTTCATCTACTCTCAATATATAAACCATATTTGTCAAATATGAAAAGTTATTATAGACTTCGCTAATCTCTAAGAGTCTAGTATACTAAACTTGACTCGTTTTTAATATTAACTAGCTTCATCAACTTTAAGTTTAACGCCACTTTATTCTGACAATAAAAGGGATATACTATATATTTACTGGTCTATGTGAATGGCATTATTATCATAGATAATAATTCTATGAAGATCAAGTAATTCCTTAAGTAATTATCGGATCACCTTAAGCTACATTTTATGAGTAGAAGTAACATTTACATCTTTTAAATTTTTTCTATCTCAAAAGAAGTATATTCAAGATCTACTATTAAATACAAATATGTATAATACTAAAGAAGTTGTCACCCCACTCTCTATTATTAAGACACTCAAATTATATAATGATAGTCATACTACTACGAATCTCATATTGTACCGACAAGTACTTAGTTCTTTGCAGTATTTATATCTCATATATTTAGATAATTTATTTATAGTCAATAAATTATTAAAATTTATATATCGACCATCAACTACGTATTTATTTGTATTATGATGTGTTTTATGATATGTTAAAATGACTCAATTATGAACTTCTCATTCGTAAATACTTATCACTTCATCTTTATTCCTTTATCGATGTTGATTGGGCAGGCAACATTGATGATAGAACATTTACGTTAGCTTATATTATCTTCCTTATAGCAAATCTAATCAGTTGGAGTTTCGAGAAATAAAACATAATCGTAAGATCTACCACTGAAGTTGAATATCGAGTCATCGTCACCACCACTGCACAACTCAACTGAGTAACCAATCTGCTACATGAATTAGATATCACCTCTCAATCTACTCCGATAATATATTTTCATAATATTGGTGTTACCTATTTATCTGCTAACTTGGTATTTCACTCATGTATAAAATAAATTATCATCGACTTTCACTTTATTAGATAACAAGTTGTCAAACATTAATTACATATTTTTCATATTCATAATACTTTTGATCAACTAGTAAACTCTATCATGAAACCTCTCGTCCGTAGAATGTTTCAATTGCATTGGTCCAAAATTAATATTCTTGATGAAAACTTAAAAGATCATAATATAAATAAATATAAAATTATAATTTTACATTCATTATATGCTTTGCGTAATCCATGATAAATGAGTATAATATAAATAAATATGAAATGATAATTTTACATTTCTTATATGTTCTAATACTTAATCAATTTATGATTGAAAGATCGATTCTATATTTAAGTAAGTATATGATAAAGAATAAATTTTCTCTCATAATCTATATAAATAAATATGATCTCAATAAATGAGATCAATAAATTTTTATTGAACTGCTCGTAAAGAGGATAAATATTAGAGATCAACTTGTTTTCATGGCCACCACGAAACAAGCAGAAAACACCTCTACATGGCAGAGTCACAACTGCGGAGAACTCATGCAAAAAAATACATTTGATATTTCTTCCCTAAACGCAATAAATGATCTTTATCAACGTATACATGTGAAAGAAAGCAACGCCACTACTACTCTTGCGATGCCGTGCACGGTTTTGCCTCTGATAGGCCTGACATCCTGTCAAAAAGCGTTGCCAATTGTCATGGCTGGGGATATCTTCAAGAGGATTGACTGATGAGCAGCAAATTGTCCTTCAACCAATCATCGTAACTGATCGCAAACCAAAGTGCTATCATTAATGAGTTTGTGTTGATCCTCTTCAGCAGGAGCACAGATCCAGACTGATGAGCCAAAGATCAATAGCATAGAAACAAGCTCCAAACCAAACTGGCACACATGATATGTATCCCATGCAATGATGCTGGGTGTTGGCTTAGGACACTAGCAGTTGGACCTCTGGTAGGTGCGTCGTCTTTTGGTGCTTTTGGGCGAGCAGATGGAGTGTTGGCTCAACCACGGCCAGGGTTGCCCAGCTAGCTAGCTTGCTTGTCAAATGCTTGTCCTTCGTACTGAGGAATTATTTCCCAGGTTTTGGATCTTTTGGCCACCGACGTCCCAGACTCGTAAGCAGAAGCAGGACCATGGTTAACGAAGTGGAATGTTGTATTTATCTCATCACCGGCCACTCCCCATGAAGACAGAGAAAAGCTTTTCGGGGGTTTTTTACCTCACTCTGTCTTGCGGACATCAGTGCATCAAAACCAGCACCGAATCCCCCGAGAATCCCTCGCGCTCCTGTTTCGGGAATAAAACCCTACTGTCCCCCGTAAAACCCTCTCCCCCTGCTGCTGCTTCTTCTCCACAGCTTCTCTCTCGTGATGCGTGCGTTGCGTGTGCCTCACAACCTACCATCACGTCCCCTCTTAATTCCCTCTCGGAGTGCAATAACTTCTCCCTGTTCATCTCCTCCCATTTTACAGTCAAAACCACGCCAGCCAACGGAACACGTGTGGCGACTACCCAGAGCAGTGTTCGTAAATTCGTCTCAAGCTCGATATCAACTCAAACATGGGCTACATATAACTACGTTATACCATACATATACATACATCTGAATTTGCCTTGGCACAAGAAGCCAATGGTGTACCAAATAAGGTAGAGAAGAAGGAGATTTAGAGGCGCATGCATGTCTTGTTTATGCTCTTGAGTTGGTAAGATCTTCCCAAGGAGAACAGGAGAACACACTTTCGAGGATTCCATGATCACCCTATAATGGCGACAAGTCAAGAACATAAATGATTGAATACAGAAGCCGCTTTCTCATACCTGCAAGACGAGTTGGGTTGCGGGAGATGGAGGAGGTGAGAAGCCTGTGTTGGAGAAGGGGAGCACGTGCAAAGATGGAGAGTTAGACGAGAGAGCGAGAGAGAGAGAGACAGAGAGAGGCTTTGCACGTGCCCTGCTTCTCCAACAAGGGCTGCCTCACCATAGAAGAAGCAGCCTGGTTGAGGGATGGCGAGGGAAAGAGTAGGCACCTCCATTTATAAGAAAGCACAGAGAGAGAGAGAGAGAGAGAGAGAGAGAGAGAGAGAGAGAGAGAGATGGATTCTCGAATTGGGGTTGCTTACAGGAAGAGGCGGAGAGGAGCAATTGAGTAGTGCTGGGAATGGTGTGGAGGCCATTCCTCACTCCCATATTAATAGAAGAATTGAAGTCTGTGGGAATACTCCCCACAGAACAAGTGACACTTCACCTTCTTCCCACAAAGCATACACATATATATTACATGCACGTCAGATGTACAAACGAGTAAACAAACCCACAGATGTAAGTAATACGCACTGTTATCATGCAAAACACTAGATATATGTTGCTCAATGTCAATGAAGTTGAGGTTGACAGCATACAAGCTCCAGATATGATGGCTTTGAGCTTTGCTCATCTGCAAATAAAGAGAAGACAAGAAAGAACTGTTAACGAGAAGTAGGACAGGGTAAGTAGAATACATTATCTCTGGAATCTATCTTAGTTTAACCCATCATGTAGTGGTACCTTTAGACAACTAGGCAACATAATTGGTTGTCTTTTTGCGTCGACATTTTCATCATCATCCTTGGAAACACTTCCCAACAACCAAATTACTCTCAAGTATAGTATATATTATATGTCGAAGATTATACTAAAGTATTTGAAAGAATAAGGACATATTAATTGATTAAACTCAGTCGTCATGATCCATTAAGTATGAGGGAACCTTATGTATATGTTATATTTAGTTATGCTTCTCATATATGTTCACAAAAGAACTAATTCTAAGTGGTTTATCTTTCACCCAAAAAAAAAGAAAATTAATAATGGTTAAAAATGATAGATTTTGGCAAGAAAATGGAGGTTACAAATGGATATATGATCATTGCAGGAATCGAAACAATAAAAAGAGAAGGACAAAAGGAAGAAAAGAGAGGCTGCGAGTGAGGTACTTAACACACACACACACACACACTCTCTCTCTCTCTCTCTCTCTCTCTCGCTCTCTCTCTCTCTCTCCTGTCTTTCTGGCATCAGTAATGGACTGTGGACGAGTTTGCAAGAGACAGCGGTGGGGTTGCGTGAGTCACAAGCCGTATGGACAAGATCATATGATGGACACATAGAATGATGGATGGATAGAGATATATTTTTTTATATATAAATATAGACAGAGAGAGACATATATATAAAAGTGGCTTGGAGTAACAACTGTTACTGAGTTATGGCTGTTCTCCAACACCGGAGTATGACTGACATCACATCATCCATCATCCCCCCCATGCGTTTTACCACGAAGGTGAAAAGCTTTTTTGTGCAACACATACACAATCTGTATTTAGCATGGTATTCCATACAACAAAAGGATTTTTGTAGCATAAAAACAGCATTTCTTGAGATATTTCATACGTTCTTCCTGTGTTTTGCAGCATTTGAGGAGAGTTGGTATTGGGCAGGCAGGCAGGCATTCATGTCACTGTATATTTTTCCACTGCATGGGGTTAAAGAAGGTCGCATGATTTGCACTGCCCTATTCGACCACAAGAGCAATGGAGAGTGTTCAAGGTGTAATTATTGTTCCACCAAAATGACACCAGCTTGCAATCGATACACCTGCATTCCTTGGATTGTGGCTGGATACTTCCTGTGGGTTTGCCAACCACTCAACCCCTTGGAATTGGATGCTTTTTTACGTGAAAGATTACGAGGAAGGACACTTTTAGATTCACATGATCGAAGCAGGAGATAGAAAGGGAGAAACCGGGCAATGGCTTTTGACCTTTTCATCCCATCCAGCTAGTTAAAGGAACTGCTTCGGAGGAGAGGGGGTTGAAGCAGATCTTAGGCCGCTTGATCTTAATGGAGAAACAAGAAAGAAGAAACTTATTATACTTGAAATAACTTCTAGCAAGAAAAGAAGTTTATAATTGGAGAAATAAGAAAACGAAAAGGGGAGTCTTCTGATATAATTTTCTTTTAATATTTGGATCCATCAGACCCACCTAAATCTGTTTGAGTGCGGTTTAAATTGGATCCGACGAGTTATTTTGGTCGAATTGGATCCGTAAGGTTTAATTGGATCGGGGCATTGGGCTCGGGCTGAAGCCGAACGGAATCGATTCTGTTACTTCTCCAAGTCTTAAAAGGGCTAACGGGTCGGGCTCCATCGCTTAAAAGCCATCCCTTCGTCGTCGTCCTCACTCCACGCGCAGGTTTTCCCTAATTTCCCACGCCTCAACGCCGCCCCCGGCGCCGCCGACCGCTACTTCCTCTCCTGCCCCTCCGCCCGATTTCTTTCGTAGGTGTTCTCTCATTCTTGTAAATCTTGTGTAGTTCAGTCATTGCATCACTCGATTGATCTCAAAATGATCTCTTTTATTGAGATTAGACACAGATGATCTTTTGTTGGGCGTTCTCGTACGTCTTGTTATGTTGGGGTTGCTTGAAATCTGGAATGACATTGTGATGATTTGTGATTTTCTGAATTCACTTGTTTGGAACTGACCCCGAGTTGTGATTCTTTGAGCCATAGGTTTATAAATTCAGGGAGCACGACTGTGTTCCCTAATATTTTTTGGCTTATTTATTTTAGTAATTGTATTAAGCCTTTTCAGTTCTCGTAAGACTGGAACTGTGGGGGGCAACTTGCTACGGTATAGGGTTATCGCTGTAATCATTTCAGTTCTAATGGTTCCACAATCATCTTACTTTCTAGTGATAATTATGTAAATCATCTTTCATTGGAAGATGTTATTACCTTCATCAGAGCTAAGGGCGCTGGACTTTTAGCTTGTGCCATAGCATCTTCGTTGAACTTGCTTTTGTTGATTATTTAGTATTACTGTTTAATTAGGCATTTCCACTATGATAATAATGAAAAGAAGTGGCATTCTTTTACAAGGATCAGGACCTTTTATGCATGTAAACATGATAGGCAAAGGAAATCCAATTTCAACCCCAGTAGCTGGGTTATCTGATCGTCTTCTCTATTCACAATCTTGTGGCTCATGATGCAGAACATGACTTGTTGATGGAGTCTCTTTACCGAATTTAGGAACATGTCTATTCCCTCCCTTTGAAGGCTAAGAATCTTATTTGGAGATATTTGGAAGTTTTGAGATATCAAGGAGCAGGGTTTCCAAAATCCAAAAATAGGAAGATAAGATGTAAACATTTCTTATGGGAATTGAATTAAAATCTAATGCAGATATGAGAAATGACCTAATCTTGAACTCGTCCAGTCTGATAGCTATTTCCTTAAAGGTATAATCACTTCAACTTGAGAGTAGAGAAATCTTTTGGTAAATATTCCTAAGATTTATTCCAATTTGACAGTCAGCTCTTTAAGGGAAGTACAGCTCCAATGTACATAGGCAATTTATGAAGAACATGTTAATCATGTATTAGAGGAGATGAGTTCTAGTGAAAAGAATACATGAACGGAAGTCCATTTTGAAAATATGAAGAGTTCAAATCTTTAATGGTTCTTTTTTTATTTAATATGATTGATTTGAGGTTTAATGTGGTTTATATGTCATCTACTATGTTATAATAAATTTGTTTACATATTCCATTATCAGTTGATAACAGTTGTATAGCTCCAAAGTACATAGGAAATTTATGAAGAACATGCTAATCGTGTATGAGAGAAGATGAGTTATAGCTAAAAGAATACACAAACAGAAGTCCATTGTGAAAATATGAAGAACTAAAATCTTTAATGGTTCTTTTTCTTGGTTTAATATGATTGATTTGAGGTTTAATGTGGTCTATATGCCATCTACTATGTTATAATAAGTTTGTTTTTACATATTCCATTATCAGTTGATAATAGTAGGGACAAAATCATTTTGCATAAGTTTTCATTATCAGTTGCACATCCTTTCTTTTTAACAACTTGGCATTTGATTGCATATGCTATTGTTTTTTCTACGATTGATATGCACTACCATCTTCATTGACCTATCTGCAAAACGTCTTTGGTTTTTGGTAATTTATATATTTCTTTAAAAGCACTTATGACTCATGCAGGTTGGTTGTATCTATAACGTGCCTTTCTGTATCTGTGTCTTCCAGCTTGGCCAAAGGTAGCTATTCTTCATTTAACCATCTTTTTCACAAAAAAAAAAAAAAGAAACCCAACTTTTTACACTACTGCTAATATCACACTCTAGCATGGGATGGTTGCTAGTTGCTTTCTTATATTGGTAAAGAATCCCATTAAGATGACACTCTTGGGTGATTCAGTGCAATACCAAGATGGTTGGATATACCATGTTTCAGTGCACCCTTATGTCAACCGGTACAGGTCCATCTAAAGGAGGACAAGGAAGTGGGGGAGGAGGAGGAAGGAGAGTTAGAGAAGGAGGAGAAAGTGAAGGAGGAGGAGGAGGATGTGGTGATGCACATTTCTAGGAAGAGATGGTGATGACACAGGGAAAAGGTTGAGGAGAGAAAGAGAGAGACAAATAAAAAGAGAAAGACAAACTACATGATTATTGTTACTATTAAAGGGAATATCAGTATCAAGCGGTAGGCTTACCATCCTGTACTGGTTTGTTTTCTATCCAATAAGTTTGGTACTGTAAGCTTACCAAGTGATGCAGTTCAACTGAACCAAATTGAGCAAAATTGTCCAGTCCATGTCTCTATTGGTTATCAGATCCATAAATACCGGCTCATCCCAATTGGTATCGGCCAGTATTTTAAGCCTTGCTATTTGAGGTCACAATCATATAAGCTTTGCATATTTAAGATAATCTTTATATCCTCAGTAAAAAGCTTTATAAAATTGTTTATGGATGATATAACTTGATCCATGGTTCTAATTTGCATGAAACTTTTGGCATCCACTATTATTACGTGGATAAATTTTGATCCTTGAGAATCTAACACCATAAAGCTTTGCAAGAAACCGTAGTTGCAAAATTAAGTTATTGTTATCACAATTTAGTACATGAAAAAAGTACAGAAGTTCATAAGGAAGAAACATAAGATAGAAGGGAAAGAAAAATATAGGTGATGGCTGAAACTGTCATATGATCTCCCAAAAACCTTTGGTCATCAAAGCCGGAGACTGTGTGACGCTTGGACATAAACTCAATCAGCATCTCATGAAACTAATAATACCCATCTGTTTAACTTTTAGGTCCATTTGTTAAGTTTTAAAGGTTACTGATTAGAGATTGTGTCAGCCACCTGTTTGGACCCCAATCACAAAATGGCAGCATAAAGTTTATATTGTAAAGAAAAGGTAAAAATTAGTGGAAGGGAAGAACAAGAAAAATTAGACTACTTCTAAAACTTAAATTTAGACTAAGACTATATTAAACTTAAAGCTAACCTGATTTTACTTTGCTTGAGCTCCTCGTCTGCATTGGATTGCATTGTAACTTTGTAAATAGTTGGCTTGAATCATGGGGAACAATGCCTCCAAACACTATGATTGCAATCTCACACGTGCATATAGCAAAATCTTATTGACCTCATCAAAATTAAACTTATGTTTAATTTGTCTATGGAGTGTGTGAATAAGATAGTTTGTTGTTGGTCTGAGTTAGTGTTGCTTCTACTTAAAAAATTACCATTGATTCTAGCCATGTTTAGAGCTGTCTTGAATGTTCTCTCTGGTATCTTCTTTTTAAAGTTTGCAACCAAGGTTGATAAGATTGGGATTGGTTTCAGTCATATGATTTAAAGCAACACTTGTCCGCATTACTTGAATTGAATCATGGACTAGTCCCTTTTTAATTGAAATACAGAGAGGTTTAAGTCTAACTACACCAGTCTTTTAGAAGCTGTAGGCATGTCCTCTGGTCATTTGTAGATTTCCTGTACCAGTGAGATCAGACAGAAATCAATGTAATTGGCTTGATATCAGTTGGGATTAGTAAAAGCAGCTGTAGTTGGCTTGATTAACTGGTTGAACGCTAGGATTGGCCAAGATTAAGCATCATGATGGTTATCTCACTGGTGCCCATGATACGAGGGTCTGAGAAATATAAAGTACTTATTGTGTATCCATATCTGATAATATTTTAAATCAATATTCTGATAACACATGAATTGTTTAAGACCTATATGCATTTTGGCTTGTGAGTTAGATTTTCTTTCTTCCATGATCTCTTCGACTACTTATGACTGAGAGTGGTGCATTATTTTGCCCAAAATAAATATCAGATGACAGGTATTGAAGGCTTCGGCAAGAAAATAGGTTTACAATCAGAAGTTCTAATGAGCTCTTGTGGCATCTGATAGAACCAAATATATGAAGGCTTCGGCATGAAACTAGGTATACATCAGAAGTTCTAATGAGGTCTTGTGACATCTGATAGCACTAAATATCTGAAAGCTTCAGCATGAAACTAGAGCATTGTTAGGCCTACTATTTGTAGTTACACAACCTCATTTATTAGTGCAATATAATGCTAAAAACCTGCACCGTTGAGAGCAACATGACTTTGAAACCTTGTCAAGTTTGTTTGGAACTCTCTTTTATTTTCCATCTCTGCTTTACATGTTGATCTATTAAATTAGATCTCACTGCATTTCTGTACTTTGAGATGTGCACACAACTAAATTATCAGATGATCATCCATTTTACAAATTCCCTCCTTTTTCTTTTCTTTTTTTGTATGTGCTGTATGGGTTTTAGAATCTAATGCTTCTTTTTGATCCTTTTAGGTCATCAGCTACTACAATTATGGTTATTCCTCCTCCAGTTAGGCCACCAAGGATCATCAATTACCTTAAGCCATATGTGCTCAGGATGCATTTCTCTAACAAATATGTCAGCACCCAGGTTGTCCACACCCCTACAGCTACTGTTGCTGCCTCAGCAAGCTCAAAGGAAAAGTTGCTGAGGCCGACCATGGAGTCCACACGAGATGTTGCAGCAGCTAGCAAGATTGGGAAGATTCTTGGCGAGCGTCTGCTACTTAAGGGTATCCCTGCTGTTTCTGTGTTCTTGAAGAGGGAACAGAAATACCATGGAAAGGTCAAGGCTGTCATAGATTCCGTCCGAGATGCTGGTGTGAAGCTGCTTTGATGCCTATTCCTTGGTATATCCCAGGAGCATTTTCGCTCTATGATGCTACTTTCCATTGAGGCATTGCACTGGAACAGTGCCATGAGATTGTCATTCAATTGCAATGCCTCTTCTGAAGATGGGGATGAAAATGAACTCGAGTGATTTTATGAACATGAGTAGTTCATTAGCTCACTTGGAAATTATTCTCTTAAGAGTTGGACTGCTAAGAATAATATGTTCTTTAACTAGTTCCCGAGTTGCATATCAATAATCGGCTGACATACGTCCAACTTATCAGATGTCACTTTTTTGGATCCAGTGGTCGTCGGTGACAGGTATCAGATGTCCCTGTAAAATGATGAAGTATTTAAAAGTTATCCTGTCATTTGGTTTTTGATATGATCAAGCCTTTTTAATTTCCGCTATCAACATTCTGGTTTAATGAGTTCCAGAATCATCATATGTTCCTTTTGGCCAATTTTTGGTGGTGTATGACAACAGCCTGGAGGCTAATTTCTTTAGATCTTTTACCGTGAAGCATATTATAATCTAATTAATACGAAAGACAATTTGTGCAGCTGCTTTCTTGATGTCTTGGCATCTCACGACAACCTAACAAGACGCCATACACCTCTGAGGACAGACTGCGACACCCAATAATGTCGATCCTGGAAACATCTTTCTCACCACATCCCATATTCTTTAGCAGCGCTTCCTACACACGCTTCAGAAGTGCACGTAAACACCCCGCAGTAATCAACAAAAGTGATGTATATATCATATCATAATTGGCGAAATAATAATTTGCCCCCATCAAGAGAGTTGGATGGCGTGGGGAAGAAGATGGAACCAT